>BSBK01008440.1:0-109998 GCA_027943335.1 Chamaecyparis obtusa
TCAAACATAGACTTAGTTCTTATCTTTTCTTGAAATTTTCATACTACTCCATTCAAATTTGAAATTTTTATGATATACAAAAAAAAAATTTCAAAAAGGCCTAGTATCTTAGAAAGTGAATTTAATTTTCTACAGATTCCCTTCTTACATATTTTTGATATAAGATTGATAACTAGTTCAAATTTTTATGTCAACTTGCTTAACCCTGATTTTCAAAATTTTCATTGCCACTTAAGCACCTAGTTTGGCATACCATGATCCTTGACATACCCTAACGCCAGTTCCTAGGGTTTTTTGCCAAATGTTTCACTAATTTTAGAGTCTTTCAAACTAAGGAATCCACCAAGCCTAGCTTCTATCCTTTCCCACATGCTCTTTTTGGGATCTACATTCAAAACTTGGTATTGGCACACATCGCCCTTCAAATTGCCATATTTTTACTATGATCTTATAGAACCATCTACCATTCTCCAATATCATATATTTCATCCAATATACTCATCTATCAGTAAAACTCAATGATTAATTTTTCCAAGGATCCCTAATCCATTTTGATCATTATTCATTCATGCTGCTATGAATAATTGTACATTATAACATGGCATTCAAAATTGAAGTAATCAAACGTGTCCCAATATTAATACATAGATTAAACCCAGAGAGCTAAAAACATGTTCTATGAAGATCATATTCTATATAATCTATCATGTAATATATTTAGAGGGAAAATTTGTGAACTTTGAACAATTTTGTCTAGCATCAATTTTTAATGTTTCATCCATGAAAATCTTAAGAAAGAAATTTAGTGGAAAAGATGAAATAATTGAAGCCAATAATTTATCTAACAAATACTCTTGGTCTCTCCATTTTCCAACTTTTTTATTTATAAGAAGAGAAAATTTTTATTTCTTCATCTTTATAATTCTTAACTATAACATCTCACCAAATTTATGTATTTCTATGTATACTACCTTTTATGTGAGGGATCGTAGAGTCATCTTCTACAAACAAAACTATTTGGATTGTGTGTGATAGAAACCCTTTGAATTTCCACTTTTCCAAATTCAATCATGTCATGTCATATTTTATACTTTTGATAAATATAAATGGGAAAGCTTGATACAAAAATATTATCCACTATATCAAGTGTTTTCAATATAGAAGAAAATAAAATTTAAGCTACTTCATTCCTTTTCAAGTGTCATTGATAGCAACACAAGCTATACATCTTCTCTAGGTTTAGTGTCCTAAAGCTTCTCTTATTCAAATATTCAAGTATTATAAGTAGGAACATACTAGAATTGAGCGTAGGATGTTACTAAATATTTTGAGGCATTTAACATTAGGTCTATTCTAAGATTCCATAATACTATTTCTAATGCTCTCACTACATTGGATAACTCTTCGGAACCCATGGAGAAATCAAAATTGAAGATATTTTTAGTGGACCTTATAGAGGCCTTGCAAAGTCTACATAATATTACAAATTTTAATTTATTTTGAGATGATAAAACATCTTATAGTTCATCATGTGCAGTTAAAATTTTAAAAATAAAATTATCAATGAAGAGAGCTAAAAAAAAGGAAGAAATTAGAAATCAAAGGATCTTAATTCTAAAAACTAATGCTATCCCTAATGTGATGTTTTTTTTCAAGAGGATATTTTATTTTCATGAGGCATCATGAGGGAAGAAAACACAATTCACTTCCAATGGATATGACTATGAAGATCATAATTTGGGTACTAAAGAAGAGCCCAAAGAAGTTCTAATTGGTAAAGTTGGTACAAATCTACACATAATTCTTTTAAAAATGTTTTTTTTTAAATTATAATGTTAGGTCTAATTATGGTGGTTGTACATGATGGATATGTAGAAGATGAATATAAGTTTACCTCTAATAAGTATTGATGATATTTTGATTTAGGTGTTAAAGTATATTGTTGTCTCTCCTTCACTTTTTTTAAATTTTATTTATTAAATGGTATGGGAATTGAAAACTTTATTAGAAATGATAACTTTGCATTTATAGACATACTTCTTAATATCTCATAAATATTCTTATAACAAAAATTTAATGCTTCCATATAGGGATATTTTTGGATCTTAGAGATACTATAAATTTGTCAATGAATGAACTTGTCGAGGCATAAACATGATTGTCATAATGGTAGCAACACATTCATAGAGCCATCCAACCAAAAAAGAAGGGACAAATCATGTTCACTCCATAACTGATTTCTAAGAAGATGGAATTCCATAGCTTTTACATGTGTTCGAGTTGATGTACCAGAGAGGAGGATGTTAGCTCAATAATTATGAAATTTTTATTTAGACCTATCATGTTATCATTTTCTTAAAATTTCCTAAAGCTTTTTTAAATGAATCCATTTTATATGTATCTTTCCTTCCTTATACATTGAACTTACTTCAACTGAGAGTATAATCCCTCCTTCCCATCTCCCATCCCCCTCTCTTTTCCATTACCTAATGTTTCTCTATGTTTTTGGCTTGATCAAGGTCCATAACTTATTTAGTAGCTCATTTTTAGTGTAGATGAGGTGACACAAACAAACACTATGTATTTTTTTATTTTTACATCTACTAAACATGTTTCACTTGAGGTTTTATAAATCCTTTTCAATAAATCCATTTCATTTCTATCCTTTCATCATGGTATTCCAATAAATTGTATTTATATAAGCCTATGTTAAACCAACCTTTGTGAACTCTCCTTACAACATTTTTACATGTGTGTCAACTATAATAGTCAGAACTATTGCCTTTTTCCTCTTGTACCTATTTTCATCCCAACGACCTTATAAAAAAATGATAAAATGACACAAAAGTCAATAAAGGAATAATAGGTTTCATCTTACCCTTTCATGGCATCCATACCTACACCATTACTCTTTGTCCATCTGTTTCCATATTCATTTATATTTCAAATGGCCTGCTTTTCTTTATTGATTTTTTCTTCCCATAGTCATCCACAATATAAGTGGTTGATGTGGGGGAGTTGATACAAATAGTGACCATTATCACTAATGAATTTTTATTCACTCAACATATATTATTTGGATTATAGATTTCAATGTAATTTTTGTTTATATCTTGAAAAACATCACCTAGGATTAATTTTACATAAAAAAGACCACAAGAATGAGATCTCTATGTAGGGGCCTCATAATATTTGGAAAATATAATACTGATTCATTAGTCTAGGCACCTGAAACTATCTATTGTTGATTTTCCTTCATGTATTCATCATTCTATAGATTTATTAGACATTTTTACACTTTATATCTTTTTTATCTTTGCCTATAGGGGTAACTTCTTATGTTGTCTTAACACTCTATCACTCCCTCGTTGCATTCATATTTTAGTTAGACTCCTCTCCATTTTTCATTTCCTCTCATATTAAATTATTTGGGTAATTTATTCTTGATTTCCTAAGTTTGGTAATATTTAAGTTCTTGAAATGTATAGATGCAATTGATTGTAAAGATATATCCTAAGGTTAGTGGAATTGACCCTGACATATATTCTAGATTTAAACAAACTTCAATTTATAATTTTTTGTGAATTATTGTAAATTGATTCTATTAAACAATATTTCTATTAAAATAGTAGTTATCAACATCTTTCATTTTTAATTGAATTCTTAAAACTAACATTTATTTCTAAATTATCAATGTCAACTATCATTAATAAATCCAAATTAATTTTTATTATATATAATTTATTTAACTAAACCAAATTGTATATAAAATTAATTTTTAATTTATTTAATTATCTTATTAGAAGTACCAAATCTTATCTAAATTAAACATCATGTTAAAAACTTAAGAATGAATAATTTCATTCTATATTTTTTTTGGAGTTCATCCATCAAAAAGTAATACATTTCTGAAAAAGAAGGATTGTTTCAGAGTATCCCAAACCCTCTAAAACTATAGCTATGGCTATAGCTAAAGCATGAAATTATTATCATGTAGCATGCTAATGTTGAATAATTGTACAAAAAAAGTAGGATCATTTTTTAAACAAGGACTGCAAAGAAGCATAGTTTTGGCCTAATGTTGTTAGAGCATTGCTTTGTTTATGTGTTTTGTTTTTGTAAACTATTAAATATAAGATTTAGTTGTAAATATATTACTTCTTTTCAATTCTATACCAATTGTTTAATTTATTCCTATATTAAAAAATAATAGTAACACGTGATTAGTTCAAACCTCAGTTTTGTTAGTACTTGAGAGTGATAGTGGCCAAAATGTTGGCAAGTGTGACAATTATAAAAAGTTTGCTCAATTTTTGAGAAAATAATATGATAATAATTTGATCTATAAAATAGAAACTTTTATTTTATTTCATCTACAAAATTGTTTGATTTTATTTCATCAACAAAATTGTTTGATTTTAAGAATACAAACAACTTGTATAATCACTTATCATCACAAAATATCATAGATACCTCAAAATTTCTCATCAATAACATGAATTGTTCATATTTTGTAAATTGTACATGGTTTAGGATTCATGTTTATAACTATTATCAATTTTTGATACTATCATGAAAATGAATTAAGACTTGTTTCCTTGTCATGTCCTTGGTCCATTTTTTGTTCTATAATCCATAAGTGACTTATATTTTTTATGTTACAAGTATGGTTGTTCTTTCACCAAAAGGTTGACTTGCCAATCTCTGATCCAACCACTAGACTTATAGAGTCTGTAAGAGGCTATTAGTCCCTTCTAACAAATCCTAAGGGGAGAGTTGACCTTTTATCCAATATTTTAGTCCCATTTTATGAGTTTGACATTATTCATTTTTAGCCATTTATATAATATTATCATTTTTTTAACTCTAATACTTGTGCAAGATTTGTGCCTATATTGTCGATGTAATAACTTTTTTAGATCAAATAATCTTACCATTAAATATAAAATATTAGTTCATTAAATTAAAAAATTGCTATATTATAGAAAAATTCACTCCTTGAAAAGTATCATATCCAAGCCTAGCCGAGAAAGAATAAACCATAATAACCTTTGGCATTGCCTTTGCCTAGAAATATCCAACCCCTAGGTGTATAAAGATGTACTCAAGTTGAAGAAGGAGACTCTAGATCATCCCTCTTTCCCAACCCACCAGTGACATCAAGATAAAGGTCTGGAATATTGTAGACATTAATGCTTTCTTCTTCTTCTTCATTGTCCTCTCTATGTAGAGAGATTGCTAGAGATAGTTAGACTAACCATTTTAGAGGAGGAAGGCCAACTAGAATTATCACCTAAATTTGGCCAACCTAAAGTAGTAGGGGGAGAACCACCAGTAGAGGGCCATATAGATGCAAAACCACTAGGTGGCGGTGATGTTGATCATCGACAAATAGGATCACGTGGTCATGTGAATGACGTCAATGAATCTTTGAATGCAGTGTGTGTTAGCAACTGGTAGAGGAGCTACAACCATGTCAATGGACATGGGAGTGAGAATGACCACCATAAATAGAACCATATGGAGGAACTATAGAAACCATATAAGGTGGATTTCCCTAATGTATAAAAGCTCTTGCACGTGGGCCACCTTATTAGTCTGTACTTGAATTTGTAACATCATATTATTGTAAATACATGCTTTAGAAAAAAGAGACACACAAGTACCAATATTGACATATGGAAATATAGCTTCATTCCTATCCTTCTAATAGAAAATAAAATTTCCATTGTGAAAGTATGCTAGAGCTAGAGGAAATGAGAAGAAAGTCTAGGGGAATCTCCCAAAATAACCATACACCAAGAAAAAAAGCTTGGTCAAAAGGAACTGATGAAATCATGAATCCACACCCACTAATTGTGAGCCCTTGTACAAAACTAGAATATATGGAGGAAAGATTCAGGCTAGTCACACAATGGACAATAGGGGTATATGCTAGAAACAAGAGCCTAAAGGCAAGCCTTGGAAAAGAATACACTAGGAAAAATGATCTATTATGGGTTTGGTGATAGCTGACCAAATAGTGCCAAACCTCATACTCATTGTAACATATATTTAATTTTAGTCAATTACTTAAAAAATACAAATTCTATAAAAATGAAACTAAAAAGTAATAGTACTTGAAATAGTCAACAAGGATAATGGATTCAAATAACATAAGTGGAAGAAAGAAAATAAATATATCATTTACTTTTTGCGAGTTTAAAAAGAGGTAAGATACAAATCTAAATATATAAGAAAAAAATTTTAAAAATTAATTAGAATTTATGTTTACAATTTCTTATCTATACTCATAAGACTTAATAATAAATAAGATGCTCCAAATAAGAAAAGAAAAAAGTAATAAATTTATTATAATAAATACCAATATAAAAGTTTAAATAGAATCTATTTGATAAATATTAGAATTTATAAATAAAATCAGATCAATACAATATATATTAATAATATTGTGAAAATATAAAATTTGCCACTATTAGTAATAATACAATTAGTATATGTGTTGCTGGAGACTTGGAGAATGTTACCCAGGTTTTTAGGATTTTAAGGTTAATCATTGTTTTAGGGAAGCAAACATGATGGCAGACTGGCTATAAAATCATGCGGTTAACCTATAGAATGATTCACAAGAATTTACAAAATTTTCTTAGTGATAGATCATCAGAGGAGAAGCTTCTCATGTAGGTGGAAATCATTTTGTCTAAGGGAGATTTTAACTCCCTAAGGAGATAGAAAGAATATAACACATTTAGTTGAGGTATCTCGATAGATATCTGCATTTGCAAAGATCTTATGCAGTGGAAGTTGAAGGAGGTAGAAGTGAAAAATCATGGAAACCGGTTAGTTCTTGGGGATGTTCTTTAGGAGTTCTTTTGAAAGTGCTTCTATGAGGAGATTTGGGTACTGTGCTTCTTGGCAATAATATCTCCTCAATTTTTTGAAAGATCTTTATACTACATTAGCCAGTTTTTATCTATGGTCTATTATGGTATTTTAATGTCAATATGTGGCCAATGGGGGTTCTTTTGTTGGTCTAGCCAATTTTTGTATTTAACCTGATATGGCATTGAGAAGTCAATATGTTTCCAATGGTATAATTTCATATTGTAATATTTTATGTTCAAGTCCAATGACTTTTGATGGAAAAAAAATAATAAAATTAGTTATATATATATATATATATATATATATATATATATATATATATATATATATATATATATATATATATATTCTCTGGTCCTTTTAAAGTACAAATATTATTTTATCCCTATTGAAATATATTTGTTGATGTACATTTTTAATATAATCTTATACTAGGAGTTGCGTGCTTTTTACGTGCAACGATGAGCCAATAGGAGTTTTGATTTTCAAAAAAGTCATCAATTCTATATAATGCAAGAAATTCCTCATAAATGGTAAATGAAACACAAAAAGGGATTTATGATAGCTTTAATAACCTAATAGTACTTTTGAATGAGATTTGAAACCAAGTTGCCTAATACCCCATTAAGGTGACCAATTCAAGTGACCCTAGTAAAACTAAAATGGTGATATTGTTAAAGAACATGATAAGATAAATTTAATGCCAAAGGATTTTCTATGAAAATGGGAATTGACCTTCATGAGAATCTTATTCTAGTTGTCAAATGATTCTCTCAAAAAGATGAAGTTTATTTAACTGAGGTTTTTGCTTGTCTTGTTCAAAATTTGCAATATTAATGTCATATACTATAGTGTACAGAAAGGACAATCTCGTGTAAAAAAATTTCCTACAATTTTGTCTAAAATTTCCTTGGTAGTAATACTCGTGAAAATCACACAGGTGCATCTTATGTGATACACTCAGGAAGATCCACACCAAAAGTGCACAAGAAATGATACTAAAGTGCAATATTAAGTCTATGTTGAATAGCTTAGTCAAGTCTCACAAATTGTTATATCAATTAATATCCTTTATAAGCTAGATATTGTCTAAACAATTATTTGATCAAAAACTAATACAGAAAATCAAAACTATTTAAAATAAATTACTAAAATTCATTTTTTAAATGATGTAGAGTAATGGGCACTCATAACAGTCTATCTGAGTTAAAATCCACAGTGAAATAAGGCAACCTATAACTCAAGCTTACATGTAATAAGGTTGTTTTGTAACTATTATGGCATACTTTGTTAAAAAAATCAAATTAGATTTTCTATAATTTTTTAATTTCAAATTCACTTTGTTTTCAATTTTTCTTTTTTTTCATTTCACCACCTTAATTTCCCTTAGCTTTGCAGGCACTACTTATTAAACTACACTTGTAATCATCGCATTATTTTTCACATGCTGAAGATAGATCACAGTCTATATAAATAGTTTTGCAAAACTTGAATGTAGAATTCTTGCTAGAACCTTTTTTAATTAATCATAATATAGTTTTTCCAAACTTGAATGCACAATTCTTGCAAAAACCTTGTTTAATTAATTGTAATATGGTTGAAGCTTTCAGCAAAATGGTAAAGAAAGTCTAAAATCTTCCCAAATTCTTGGTATAATGTTACTGTAAATGGATTTGTATTTGTACATTTACAACTTGGTTCGGTCACAAGGTTAAGACATGGGAGTCCAAAATTTGATCAATGTGTAAGTCATACTCCTTAACAATGTGCTGGTAAGATTCCAGAAGAGTAATCCTATACACAAAATAAGTAGTTGGCTAAGTAGTGGCTTACGACCTTTCCTTTTTGGAAGGGCATAGTAAACTGTTCCAAACATCTACAGATTACTACTCTCTATATTTTAGTGATCAGATTGAAATTATAAAAAAAAACTAATTGATAGATAAACACTTTTTCATATAACCAAAATTATTTACAAACAACAACTTTAAAAAAATGCGTAGTTTTGGAATGAAAAAAATCTCAAAGCCTTGGATTATTTGTACTTGAGTCACAATTATCAATGTTGATTTAAAAACAATTAGAATCCATGAAAAACTACAAAACCCAAATCTAAAACAAGTACCAAATAATTACCAGTTCTTCGCCCTTGGAAAATAGATAGTTTTTCTTACCATTTCCCATCATTCTCTGAGATCCATTCAAAATTGATTGTTCAAATTTAACCCTATTAAAAATTAATTTTTATAAAACAAAAATTTCAACTGTTAAAAAAGTTTTGGCTGATCCAGTTGCACTTAGATGGACCATCATTGTACTTAAAAATATGCAAAGGAAGTTTGTCGATTTACCTCTTTAAATTAATTTAGACATGAATGAAATTAAATTTATGCAGAAGTTCCTGTAACAAATTTTTCTTATAATTTTTTATCACACTCTTGGATCCATGCAAGGATAAGCCTTTTGCATTACCAATTGATGGCGCAATCCAAAAGTGTCCCAACCTTCCAGATTTTCAACGTGAATCTTCTTACACAAAAACCTCTTAGTATATATTTTCTCTAGAACAATATCAAATTCAATAATGAAAGCCTCTAATTCAGATAAACACATGCAATATGATAAATCAGGAAAGTTTTGAACCAATTCTAAAGAGAGTCAAGAATTTTAAGGAGAAAACAAGGTATGTTTTTATTGCCAGAAAATGAAAACAATCTGGGAAGAGGGCTGATAATTATCTAGGGAAAAAAGGTCATTTTTGGGAACAAAGATCCCACACAAAGCCTATCGGCTTAATATATTTTATTTGATATTATTACTTTTTATTTACTATATATTATTATATTTGTAACTAAAAATATTGCAAAAATATCTTAAAAATTTGAGTTCCACTTTTGAAAATTTTAATAACTTTAAGAACATATTAAAACTCTTCTGTTTCAATGACATATATTAAATTTACCTTATATTAAATATATAATATTATATATTAAATATAATAAGGTAATATATATATTTAATTAAATAACTTTATTATCTTATACAAAAAATATATTAAATATTTTCATTATAGAAAATATATAATAATATAAATATATTTATCCTATAAGGTTTTTTATAAATTAAATATATATTTTTAATAATTCTTTTTGAAAATGGCAATCTCTCCCTTGATACTATGGACAAAGAAGAGACTCTTTTGACTAAACTACATAATATCATCTCTAAGGAGGAAGTTTTTCAGAGACAAAGATCTAGGTCTTTGTGGCTGGAAGCTGGTGATAAGAATACTTGTTTCTTCCAGATGACTGCTTCTAAGGATAGGGCCTCTAGCAAGATCTCCAACATTCATTTGTTGTCTGGTGCTATGAACAATGATAAGGATAAATTTCTAATGTCATGGTTGGTATTTTTTTGTTCTCTTCTCACTAAAGACTATTATTTATCACTTCAAGATCAAGATATCCTTCTTGATTCCATTCCCTCCCTATTGGACAAAGGAGCTAATTTGTCTTTGGTTGCCATCCCTTCAAGTGGAAGAGATTAAAAGAGCTATTTTTTCTTTTGAAGGTGAAAAATTTCCAAGTCCAGATGGTTTTCCCCATTTTTTTCTAGAAGTTTTGGGGTATTTTTGGATTGGATATTAGTAATGCGGTCAAGGAGTTATTTGGTTCTAGATCCCTTATAAAGAAATTGAATGGTACATTCATTGTTCTCATTCCTAAAAAACCTGGTGGAGATACTGTGGATGCTTTTGGACCGATCAGTCTTTCCAACTCGGTCTATAAGATCTTCTCCAACGTGATTATGTTGAGATTTCTTTCTCTTCTACCTAATATCATCTCTCCTCAATCGAGAAGTTTTGTCTCGACTTAGAAAATTTTGGATTATATCGTCAAAGTTCATGAAGTGATCCATTCCTCTCTTGCTTCTCAGAATCCTAGTTTTATTTTAAAATTAGACCTATCTAAGGCCTATGATAGGGTGGATTGGTCTCTGTTATTGAAATTTCCCAAGGCTTTTGGCTTCTATGATAAATTCATCTAGCTTGTCAACCAACTCATTAGTACTACTTCTGTGGTTGTGATTGCTAATGGTTCTTCTTCAAAAAAATTTAAACCTTCCAAAGGCTTCGTCAAGGTTATCTTTTATCTGTTATCATATTTTTTGTTATGGTTGGATGCCTTGGTCATTTTTTTTATAGTATAGTTGGGAAAGGCCTGATCTAATCAAAGGAATTAAGCCTTCTTTGTCTTTGAATACTTATTCCCATGAGCAGTTTTTTGATGGCATAGTGATAATGGGCTCTTCTTCTATCAATGAAGCCAGAAAGGTGAAGAAGGCTCTATCCCTTTATTCATCTTCCATGGGGAAATCTATCAACTGGGAGAAGAGTTCTTTGTTCTTTATTAACATGTGGGTGGATAGACAACTTCTTATAGCCAGGTTGATTGGTTGTTCCATTGGGGAATTTCCTTCTATTTATCTTGGTCTCCCTCTGGGTTTTAAGCTGATGGATAATTTTTGGCTAAATATTATGGAGAGGTTCAATACAAAGCTAGCTGGTTGGAAAGGTTCTCTCTTGAGTCAAGTTGGTAAATCCTCCTCTTGAAAGCCTCTTCACAAAGTATTCCCAAATTTATGCTTTGAGTCTTTTCAAAATTCCTTCTAAATTTTCCGATCTTATTGAGAAAATCCAGAGGAACTTCCTCTGGTCTAGTGTTGAGGATAGAAAAATATTGGCTCTGGTGGCATGGGACAAAGTTTGGAAACCCTTAAAATGGGAGGGTTTGGGGATTCATTTGATTAGGGTGGTTAGCAATGCCTTACTAGCCAAAACAATATGGTGGATCTATGGTGAGTAGAAGGAATGGAGACAAATCATCCTTAAGAAGTACCTATTCCCTTTCAATGGCATTGTGGATTTTCTAAATGTAGATATTAGGATTAATGGTTCTGCTATTTAGAATAGTATCCAGAAGCTAAAATTACTACTCTCTTGGGGTCAAAGTTGATGTTGGGTAATGGCTGCAATATAAAGTTTTGGGAGGATAGTTGGCTTCGAAACTCTCTGCTTGCCTCTAACCTTAATATCCATCCTATCATTGAGGAGTGTAACCAAAGATTTGGCCCTTGGTATTGCAATTATTGGTGTAATTAGTCATGAGTTGATCTGGTGCTTGTGAATGACAACCTTAAACCTATGATGATGGATCTCAACATGCTTAAACCTAAGCCAGTGGTGGAGGATGCTTTGATTTGGGTTTCTCATCCCCCAGGGTCCTATATTATTTCCTTGGCTACAAATCTTCTTTTGGACCAGTTAGACCCTCCCCCTTTCTAGGCTAAGGTTTGGGATAAGAGATTGATACCTAAAATTAACTTTTTGTATTGGCTAGTTTTTCAGAATAAGATTCTTATGCAGGATAATCTTCAAAAGAGGGGGATGATTTTGGTTAATCTTTTCTTCCTTTTCTTGAAGGAGGAAACTACTTTTCATCTTGTTGCTTCCTATCCTTTTTCGTGGGAAGTTTGGAATATTGTTCTGAGAACTTGGAATCAACAATGGGTTTTCTTTGGTTGTATGCAGGATGTTTTTATCCAATGGAAAAATGCATATATGGTTATTAATAGAAATATATGGAATATTATTTCTCAACATGTCATTTGGAAAATATGGAGAGAACTAAACGATAGGGTTTTCAAAAACACCTCTTTGCCCCCTTTTGTGGTGGTGGAGAAAATAAAAAGAAGTATCCAGGAGAATTGTGTGGCTTTAATGGGAAAGAAGCTAGATTTTCTTATGGGTATCAAACCCATTAAGGACTTCAAGGCCTCTATGTCTTCGTGAGAAAATTATATCTAGCTTTCTCCCCCCAAAGGATGGATCAAAGTTAATTTTGATAGGGCTTCTAAGAGAAACTTAGGTCCTACTGGGTGTGGCGGGATGATGAGGGATGATGAGGCTAACTATCTTGAGCTATTGTGGCCTTCCCCATTGGTATAGAATCTAACCACATGGAAAAAGCAATGGGTCTCATTCAGACTTTAAAAATTATTGATTTAGCTAAGTGTAATAAAGTTTGGCTCGAGGGAGATTCTATGAACATTTTAGATTGCATCAAGGGTAAATCCAAACCATCATGGAGAATTAGAGATTTTATTAAAGATGCTCTTGAAATTATTAACACTTTTCAAGAGGTACTTATTTCACATGTGTATCGGGAGGCCAATGGGATGGCTGACTCATTTGGCTAACCTAGCTATCAAATCGGAGGAAATCATGACTTGACAAGGAGGCAGTAAACTTAATGTTGATTTGAAAGCTAAGGTGGAGTATGATAATATTCACAGTAAGAGGGCTGATTTGGAGTATCTCCATAGTAATAATGACAAGACATATCTTCAGTAAGGGTTTTTATATCATTATGGAAAGTTTTGGCTTTCCCAAGAATGAGAGGAGAAGACACAATTTTATTAGAGTGGTGACAGGGTTTTACTTTGTCATTTTTTTCATCTTGTACATGTTTCTTTATGTGTATCCTCTATAGTATGTTACTGTGGCCAATAGTATGGGTGGGGAGCTGATTCATAGTGAACCCAAGAATTATAAGAGATGGAAGGAAGAGAAGGAGGTATGGGATAAGTTTCATAAAGGTGGGCTTATTCCTTACATGGAGAAATTGCATGGCTTTGATGAAGGGGTCAGCAAAAGATTCATTTACAATTAGAAGGATGGCACTATAAATATTAGGGGAATGGATGTCAAGATTACCAAGGATCTCATTATCAAGGTCTCGAGCCTTAGCATGAGAGGGATGAAATTTTTTAGGGACAAGAATGTCTCCTACAATTTGATTCACCATTTCCCCAAGGATGAAGAGGAAACAAGAAATCTGGACAAGGATGTTGGGGTGTGCTTTGATGTTGAGAGCTTCAAGAAAATTTGTTCCAAGGTGATGGTGGCTATTATGGAGTACATCACCCTTGATGGGAGGTACAAACATGCCCATTATTATCATTTTATTCTTCTCTATCACTTTAGGCATAAGGTTAGGGTTTCTTTCCCCTAGATTATTTACTTACCCCTCTCTGTCATAGTATTGTTGGGCATAAAAGTAAAGAGAATAAGCCGATCCTTCATGAAGGGATTATTCTGCTCATTGTTGAGCATGCTAAGAAGAATGTGGCTCTTTGTTTGTCTCCTCCCCAAATTATGGGTGGTGGGTCTTCCAAAATCTTGGTCAAAAGAGGTAGGGAGGAAGAGCTCAAGGAGGGCTCGTCCTCTAAAAAATTAAAATTTATAAAGAAAAGTGTCATGGAGACTGAGTCGGAGGGGGTTAGTGTTGGGGTTTTCTCGGATTTAAAAGGAAATTCTCCAAAACAACCTAAGGACGACAACAAGGATTCTTTTTCTAGTACTGGTAGTGACATATAAGTAGAGGGGATTAAAAATTTTGAGATCATTTTGGATATGGGTGATCAGAATGATGCTAGTGGTTAGAAAGTCCCTATCCTAGTCAACTATGCCAGTTTGGTGGACCATGATATCCCAATTTCTCTACACAATGAAGCCTCCACTAAGGTGTTGTTAGATAAAAAGGATAAAGATGTGAGATGTGATGAGACCATTCTGGACAAGGATATTCCGTCCTCCTCCAGAACTATCCCTTTTTTGAAGACTGTCGATATGGAGGAGAGAAACATTCAGCTCCTTAAAGAAGACCTGGAGGACAAAAATGATCCTCCTTTTGGCATTTTGCAAATGGACAAAGCTATGTCCATGTATTCCTTCCGCTTGGTTAAATGGCTTTTTTTTATGATATCAAGACTATGAGTCTTAACCTCAAATCCCTTTCTGCTAAAGTGGACAATATTTAGGAGAGGATGGATTCTCGGTCTAAATGGATGAACAAAGCAGGGGAGAACAAGGATGATGTGAAGATGGGTTTTCTGCAAGATAAGGTGAATAGAATGGATTCCACCCTCAAAAAGATTCTAATGGATAGCAACCTATTTATGGGAACTACGGTTGACTGCATTAATAACATCAAGCAAGAGCTGAATGTCAAGTCCCCTATCAAGATTCATGATACCAAAGAAGAAGGTGAGGATCAGACTGGGCCAGGAAAGTGTACCATATCTTCAAAGAAGAATAAGATTTAGGAGAGGATTTTGGAGCTCTCGGATCTCAATGCAGCCATTAGTAAGATATCGAAGGTCAAAAAAGATATGGAGGAAACTATACAAGAGTTTTCCTAGTTCTTTTGCTTTCTATTTTCTATTTTTCTGTGTTTATGTTGTTGGGAGTCAGTTTTTGTTTACTGGTTTTAGGTTGGTTTTGTAGTTGGGTTCGGGTTTGCTAGCGGGCTATTTTTTTTTGGCCCTATCTCTTTTTGGTGGGTTTAATGTCTTATCTTTTTTAACTCCCTTGTAAGGGGTTTCAGGTTCCCCCAAAACATGTTTTTACCAATATTCAAAAACAATTCTTTTTGAACCATGAGTAAAAATAGATAATTTTTTAAAAGTAGATTCCTCAAAATGTGTTATCTACCAACAAGTGCTATGTAGTGTTCTTGCCTTTATTTTTATAAGTTTAATTTTAATTTTAATTTATATGTAAAGTGATTTTTTAATTATAAATAATTATTATAATTATTGTTATAATAATATTTTATTAATTTTATAATTATAAAATTATAAAATATAAATTTTAATTAATTTAAATTATATATTTTTTAACTTATAATTAATTTTAATGTTATTTATTTAGGCCAAATAATTATTTTTCATAAAGAATATGCAATTGAAATCACAATAACAATATTATTATATTATTATATTAAATCTAAATTTATATAATATATATAGTAAAATAAATTAAAAATTATTTAATATTTCATAATATAACAAAAAATAGCTCAAGCTAAAGTTCTCTGATTTGGACAATGAGATAGCTGGCATCAAACTGGACTTGTAGGAACTCAAGAACCACATTTTGATGACTAACAAGTTTGCTCTTAAGGTCATGCATGCTTCGGCTATGACCCTCTATAATGTGTAGGAAAAACTAGCTGGTGGCAAACTGGAGGCCAATGAAGACAATAAAGACCTTTTCATGTTCCTGCAAGAAGAGTGGGCCATGACCTTGATGTCCAAACATCTGGGTGGGAGATCCTAGTTGTTGCTGCTGTCATGAGGTTTTTATTTTTTATTGGGCTTGGCCCTAAGTTCTTTTTGTTGGTTTCCTATTTTAAGGTTAATCCTCCTAGTTCGTGGTCTAGCCTTGTGTGGCATGATATTGTTAATTTAATTGCTACTTCTTGCTTAAGATACTCTGGCTCGATCTTTTTGAAAAGAACTGTTTTGTTTGTTTTTTATAGAGGCAAATTAGACCTTATTTTTTCTGTTGTTAAACTGCTAATAAAATGCTCTATACTAGTGCTATTAATATGCTATTAATGTGCTTCTAGTACTACTATACCATGGGCCAACACCCACTTGCTGCTCTTATCTATCAAAAACAAAAATAGCCAATATTATCTTAATATAATATGACAAAAATTACACATTAGACTTTTGGTTTAAAAAATTGTAAAAAAAGTTATTTAAAAAAAATGAAAAAAATAATTAAAATTTAAAAAAACCTTTAAAATATTTAATAATTAAATAATAATAAATAAAGTAATAAAATTGAATTCGTAAAATTGATTAAAAATCCTAAAAATCTTCTACATTTTTTACTAAATATCCTTAAAACACTCCTAGAAAAGCTATTCATGCTCTTTATTCCTAAATAAGTGGTCTATAAGACCTCAAATGTATCAACCAATCATAATAAATAAACTAAATTATATTTTCATAGTAAAATAAAACAAGTGCCCCATAGTGGCAGTACTTGCCTTTAAAATTATGTGTTATTAAGCATATTTGAATAAGCATATTTATGTAGTTTCTTGTATATACATTCTAATTTAATGATTTATATTTGTATATAAATATAGAGTTTTATGTTTTTTATGCATACTTTTACATATGTATGTAATTGTATATACATATAGGTGTTGGAAACAATTGTCTGAAGGAAATTGCTACTCAATTATGTGTTGTCTTTGATGTCACACAATGTCATAGTCCGCAGCAATCAGTGTTTACCGAGTTCAGTCGGTCATCGAAGAAAAGATAGTGTTTACCGAGTTCAGTCGGTCATCGAAGAAAAGATAGTGTTTACCAAGTTCAGTCGGTCATCGAAGAAAAGATAGTGTTTACCGAGTTCAGTCGGTCATTGAAGAAAAGATAGTGTTTATCGAGTTCAGTCGGTCATCAAAGAAAAGATAGTGTTTACCGAGTTCAGTCGGTTATCGAAGAAAAGATAGTGTTTACCGAGTTCAGTCGGTCATCGAAGAAAAGATAGTGTTTACCGAGTTCAGTCGGTCATCGAAGAAAAGATAGTGTTTACCGAGTTCAGTCAGTTATCAAAGGTAAAGGATTGTCAGTGTTTACCGAGTTCCCTCGGTCACCGAAAGATTATAGAAAGTTATGGTCACTGAGCACTGTCGGCCCTTGAAGGATTTTTACAAATTGAGTTTGCTTAATTCAGCCGACTGTTATACTAAATAATGTCGATTTGACAAATCCAAAATCATATAAATAAAAGGTCAAATGTGAAAAATAAAAATATATACAGCAAAAAATTTACAGAAGAAAAGAAGGAAAGGTATATGCGAATTTGTGAAGGATGTTCAGATATCCTTGCGGAGCAGCAGAGATTTATTCGATCAGAAAGGATCAGACTTATGCAGAATAGAGATCTGTAATCAGCAAGACAGTTGCATTATTATACAGGTCACTTTTTCAATGTTACCTTCTTATCATTGTAACAGTGAATTCTAAATCTCTTAACCGAGTTGGTTTAACAACCATAATGTAAATCCTCTAACAAGGTGACAATTCCATTGAATTGTTTTCAAGACCTCTTACCAGGCCACTCCTTGCAGGGTGTTTTAAATCCTCTAACAAGGTCACACCTAACAGTGTGTTTTGTAACCTTTTACTGGGTTGGCTTCTAACCGGGCATCACTTCAGAAAAGTGAAAATCAGTATCTAGATACATTGGTGGTTTTTCCCATATTGGGTTTCCACGTTAAATCTTGTGTCTCTTGTGTTCTTAATTGCTTTCTCAATCATATACATGTGCTGATGAATATCTAAAGATAATATTGCTAATACTTTCTGCATCTTCAAAGTTACTGCAATCTATTTACCGAGTGCCAAAACAGATAACATTGTTAAGATATCCTAAGGGATCTGCAAAGAATTAATTGTGAAGTGTTTTTATGGTTGACTGATTCACCCCCCCCCCCCTCTCAGTCACTTCATCCATATTCCATCAATTGGTATCAGAGCATTTGGTGCTTGCAGGAAGGGTTTCAAGGACCTAAGCTAAAGATCAGGATGTCTTACAAGAGGGAAATTCCAAAGCTCAACAGAGATAACTTTTCAGCATGGCAAGGTCTTATGTGACTTCATCTGGCTTCCATTGGTGATTCAGGATGCAAATACATTGATGAAGAATACACAATTCCTAATGGCGCATTAACTGTTGAAGACATTGCAGACAAAAAGACTCACAACACCATGATGATAGACATTGCATCTGCTCTTAGCTATGAAGAATTTGATGATATTAAAGACTGCACTACTGCATATGAAATGTGGGTGGCACTGAAGAAAATATAGGGTGGTGATGCAAATGTGAAAAGAGCCAAAGCAGAAAGCCTAAGAGGACAGTTTGACAAGATGAATATGAAGGAAGATGAAAACATTGCAAAATATGTTGAAAGAATCAAAGCAAGTGTAAGTGCAATTAGAGCTTCTGGAGGAACAATCTCAGATGAGACTGTTATAAGTAAGGTACTCAGAACACTACTCCCTATCTATGCAATAAGAGTATCAGCTATTCAAGAAAGAAGATGTGAAACAAACCACAATATAACTTTGGATGCTTTAGTTGGAAGATTGACAGCTTTTGAATTAGACAACTATGATAACTATGTTCCTAGTTCCAAAAATATTGAATCAGCATTTGAGGCCAAGGTTTCACTAAAGAAGAACAAGAAAATTAAAGAAGTTCAGTCAGAAAGTGAAGAAGAATCAGAAGAAAGTTCTGATAGTGATCTTGAAATTGTAGAAGCATTACTTGCAAAGAAGTACTCTAGAGGGAAAGGTAAGTATAAAGGTAAAACTCCTTTAATCTATTTTTCATGTGAAGAAATTGGACATATTGCAGCTAGGTGCCCAAACAAGCAAGTCAAGGAAGAGAAGAGAAGTCACAAGTACTATGGCAAAAAGAATTTCAAATCATACAAGGATAAAGGTAAGAAATCATGTTTTATGGCTAAAGATTCTAATGATAGTGAAGAAGAAATTGTCTTTATTGCTATAAAAGATGAATCTGATGATGATGAAGATAAGATGGCACTTATTTCTCATATAAGCAAAGATGATATATGGATAATAGACAGTGGATGTTCACACCACATGACTGGTGACAAGACAAAATTTGAATATCTAGAAGACTGTGACAATGGTAATGTAAGATTTGGAAACAATGAACCTTGTTGTATAAAAGGAAAAGGAAGGATCTCTTTAACCAAAGAACTCATATGTGATAATGCTTACTGGGTTGAAGGACTAAAACATAATCTTTTAAGTGTAGCACAGCTAATCAACACTGGTTTCAAGGTTGAATTCATGAATGGTCAAGCAAGACTGCTGGATGGAAAAGGAAAACTCATTGGATCAGACAAACAAACAAAAGGTAACTTATTTTATCTTGATCTCAATGAATATTCATGCTTTATTGCTCAAATAGAAGAAAGTTGGCTATGGCACAAAAGGTTATGTCATGTGAATTTTGATAACATGATAAAAATAAGCAAATTCAAGAAGGTTAGAGGCATTCCTACTTTGAAGAAACCTGACACTGGTCTATGTAAGAATTGTCAGATTGGCAAAATGAGTAAAACTAGTTTCAAGAGTAAGAACTATCGGTCTAAAGAAATTTTGGAAATTGTGCATACTGATTTATGTGGACCTATTGGAATACAAAGCTATACTGGAGATAAATTCTTTATTCTTTTCATTGATGATTATTCTAGAATGATGACTGTTATGTATTTAAGAGAAAAATCAGAAGCATTTGAAAAGTTCAAATGGTACTTAGCAAGAGTAGAAAAAGAAACAGGGAAAAGATTGAAATGCTTAAGATCAGACAGAGGTGGTGAATTCATCTCCCATGATTTTAA
Source organism: Chamaecyparis obtusa (assembly GCA_027943335.1). Taxonomy (NCBI): domain Eukaryota; kingdom Viridiplantae; phylum Streptophyta; class Pinopsida; order Cupressales; family Cupressaceae; genus Chamaecyparis; species Chamaecyparis obtusa. Next base: position 20,193 of record BSBK01008440.1, read on the forward strand.
CAACTTCTGCATTGAAAGAGGAATCAAAAGACAGGTATCAGCTCCTAGAACTCCTGAGCAAAATGGAATAGCAGAAAGAAGAAACAGATCTATTATGGATTGTGCAAGGACTCTAATGATAGAAAAGAACATAGCTATAAAGTACTGGAAGGAAGCTATCAGCACTGCAGTTCATACCTTGAACCGAGTACAACTGAAGAAAGACACATTCAAAACTCCTTATGAATTATGGTATGGCTATAAACCCAATGTAAGTTACATGAAAATATTTGGTAGCAAGTGTTATATCTTAAAAGAATCCAGAAGAAATAAATTTGATGTGAAAAGTGATGAAGGAATATTCCTAGGATATTCTAGCAAAAGAAAGGCATACAAATGTCTGAACTTATCTACTCACAAAGTCATAGAAAGTATACATGTAAAATTTGATGAGTTTGCAGAAAAGACTGAGGAAGAAAGCAAAAGGGAACCTATGAACTACAGAAGATTCATTTACATTGAACCTGAAACATTGGCAGACACAAATATCAGTAAGGAAACTATATCTACCGAGCCGAGCACAGTTACCGAGTCACAGGAAGAAGTTCAAACTGAGTCACAGGAAGAAATTCAGACCGAGTCTCAGCCTGAAGTTACCGAGCAAATATCTACCAAGCCCGAGCAACCTAAAGAAGAGATCCTAGAAGACAACAGCATGAATCATTCAAAAGGCAAGGAACCTATACTAGCCAAATATGTCAGAAGACATCATACACCAGACCAAATCATTGGAAACAAATCAGATGGTACTATGACAAGAAGCAAGCTAAAAGGTACATGTCTGCTTACTGATTTTGAACCTAGAAATATCAAAGATGCATTAGAGAATGAAAGTTGGATTGAAGCAATGAATGAAGAATTAGAACAAATACAAAAGAACAAAACTTGGACTCTTGTACCTAGACCTAAAGATAAGAATGTAATTGGAACAAAATGGGTATTCAGAAATAAGTTGAATGAAGATGGTCAAGTATCTAGAAACAAAGCTAGACTGGTATGTAAAGGTTACTCTCAAGAAGAAGGTATAGATTATGGAGAAACTTTTTCTCCTGTTGCAAGATTAGAAGGTGTAAGAACTCTACTTGCTTATGCAGCACACAAAGGATTTAAGGTATATCAGATGGATATAAAATCTGCATTTCTCAATGGAATTCTTGATGAAGAAGTCTACATTGAACAACCTGAAGGTTTTGTTGATCCAGATAAAAGGGACATGGTCTGCAGGTTACACAAAGCATTGTATGGTTTAAAACAAGCTCCTAGAGCATGGTATAAAAGACTCCATAACTATTTGATTCAGATTAATTTCAAAAGAGCTAATGATAACAGCAATCTGTATATTAAAGGACCGGATGACAAAATTGTATTGGCAGAAATATTTGTGGATGATACTATATTTACAGGAAATGAGGATCAGTGCAAAGAATTTTCAGAGCAAATGAATAGAGAATTTGAAATGTCTATGTTTGGTTTAATAAAATTCTTTGTTGGTCTTCAAATTCAGCAAAGCAAGAATGGTATATACATTACTCAATCCAAATACATTAAGGAGATACTTAAGAAGTTTGGTATGGAAGATTCAAAACTAGTTGGTACACCCATGTGTACTGGACTGAAACTTACCAAAAATGATGATTCAAAAGAAGTTGATCAGACCCTATACCGATCTATGATTGGAAAATTGCAGTATGTAGTACATACAAGACCTGATATTGCCTTAGCAGTCGGTATAGTAGCTAGATTCTCAGCAAAACCTAAGGAAAATCACATGATGGAAATCAAAAGAATCTTAAGATACTTAAGAGGAACTGAAGAATATGGTTTGTGGTATAAATTTGGAGGCAATCTAGACTTGAAAGTGTTTACTGATGCTGATTGGGCAGGAAACATTGATGACAGAAAAAGCACAAGTGGTGGAACATTTTTTCTTGGAAAAAGACTGGTATCCTGGACTAGTAAAAAGCAGAATTGCACATCTCAATCCATAGCTGAAGCAGAATATGTTGCTGCTGCAGTAAACTGTTCAAATATTGTTTGGTTTAAACAGCTATTAGAAGGTATGAAGGTTGAAATCAAAGAACCAGTTGTTATATTTTGTGACAATACTAGTGTAATAAACATTTCTAAGAATCCAGTGATGCATTCCAAAACCAAGCACATTGCTATTAAATATCACTTTGTCAGAGAATTGGTGTAGGGCAAGGAAATCAGATTAGAATATATTCATACAAAAGAACAGATTGCAGACATTTTTACCAAACCATTACCTAAGGATGCATTTGTGTATCTAAGAGGTAAGTTAGGGGTCATTCCCCTATCCGAGGCTCACTAAATACAGTTTTAGTGATGCATCAACTAGAACATGATTGAAAATCAACTTGTTGATGCAGCATATTAAAGGAATCATTGCATATGAATCAGTACTTGAGGTACATTAATTTTCACCGGTAATATGTGAATTGTCTTTGGCATGTGTTGTCAAAGAGGGAGTGTTTGCTATGTCTTTTCTATTACTTCAAGAAATTTTCAATAGTCAGTAGGAAGAATTTTCAGGATACAGGAAGTTTGCTGACAGAGGGAGATTTGAATCCAAACCGAGCTAACTCTTTCAAATTTCTTATGATATGACATATTGTGTTGCCATCAATGCCAAAGAGGGAGATTGTTGGAAACAATTGTCTGAAGGAAATTGCTACTCAATTATGTGTTGTCTTTGATGTCACACAATGTCATAGTCCACAGCAATTAGTGTTTACCGAGTTCAGTCGGTCATCGAAGAAAAGATAGTGTTTACCGAGTTCAGTCGGTCATCGAAGAAAAGATAGTGTTTACCGAGTTCAGTCGGTCATCGAAGAAAAGATAGTGTTTACCGAGTTCAGTCGGTCATCGAAGAAAAGATAGTGTTTACCGAGTTCAGTCAGTCATCAAAGAAAAGATAGTGTTTACCGAGTTCAGTCGGTTATCGAAGAAAAGATAGTGTTTACCGAGTTCAGTCGGTCATCGAAGAAAAGATAGTGTTTACCGAGTTCAGTCGGTCATCGAAGAAAAGATAGTGTTTACTGAGTTCAGTCAGTTATCAAAGGTAAAGGATTGTCGGTGTTTACCAAGTTCCCTCGATCACCGAAAGATTATAGAAAGTTATGGTCACCGAGCACTGTCGGCCCTTGAAGGATTTTTGCAAATTGAGTTTGCTTAATTCAGCCGACTGTTATACTAAATAATGTCGATTTGACAAATCCAAAATCATATAAATAAAAGGTCAAATGTGAAAAATAAAAATATATACAGCAGAAAATTTACAGAAGAAAAGAAGGAAAGGTATATGCGAATTTGTGAAGGATGTTCAGATATCCTTGAGGAGCATCAGAGATTTATTCGATCAGAAAGGATCAGACTTATGCAGAACAGAGATCTGTAATCAGCAAGACAGTTGCATTATTATACAGGTCACTTTTTCATTGTTACCTTCTTATCATTGTAACAGTGAATTCTAAATCTCTTAACCGAGTTAGTTTAACAACCATAATGTAAATCCTCTAACAAGGTGACAATTCCATTGAATTGTTTTCAAGACCTCTTACCAGGCCACTCCTTGCAGGGTGTTTTAAATCCTCTAACAAGGTCACACCTAACAGTGTGTTTTGTAACCTTTTACCGGGTTGGCTTCTAACCGGGCATCACTTCAGACAAGTGAAAATCAGTATCTAGATACATTGGTGGTTTTTCCCATATTGGGTTTCCACGTTAAATCTTGTGTCTCTTGTGTTCTTAATTGCTTTCTCAATCATATACATGTGCTGATGAATATCTAAAGATAATATTGCTAATACTTTCTGCATCTTCAAAGTTACTGCAATCTATTTACCGAGTGCCAAAACAGATAACATTGTTAAGATATCCTAAGGGATCTGCAAAGAATTAATTGTGAAGTGTTTTTATGGTTGACTAATTCACCCCCCCCCCCCCCCCTCTCAGTCACTTCATCCATATTCCATCAATAGGTATATCTAATTTTGTGCACTTCAATATTTTTGGTAGATTTATAGTCTCGTATTTTTAATTATAGAATTTATGTTTTAGTATTATACCACTTTAGCTTTTCCATTTTCCATTTTCTCAACTTTTTTTGTAGTTGTATTATTTTTTATTTTGTTTTCTTTATGTTTTATTAGTTTTATGTCACATCTCTCCATTCATCTATTTTATCAATTATGTTGTGCAATTTACCATTTCTCATTCTCTCCTCTTTCTCCTTGTATTTTTATGACGGATCATAGTTTTGATCCAAAATATTGATCTAAAACAAGGTTCAACATTTAAATATAAAAAATATTTTTATAAAGTTTAACTATATTACTAATTTATAATCTAAATTTAGTCTTTCATATGATCTTCATCTCCATGTTTTCCTATTAGTCATTCATATGACCTTCATCTCCATGTTTTCCTAATTCTTTGGTTCTTTGAGCAATGACCTATTATTACCGACCAAAAGCTTTTGAGTGGCATTTTATGTAGCATTCATGATCACTTCACAGGAGCATTCTTCACACCATAGTGAGCTCTTATGAATTAATTATCAATTGCCAATGCATATCTTCCTTTTCAATGTTCTATTTGTAAACTTTATTCATTCTTATGCTCCATGTGAATATCATATTGCATCGTTATTTCCTTTCATAATGTGAAGTGCTCTGCAATGTGATATATTAAACAAATAATGGATCTAATCACCTTTGTCATAGTCCTAAATTCTTATCCTCTACCATGATTTCATGTACAATAGTGCATTGACTGATTTTGGGTCACATGCTAAAACATTATTATTTTCATTCATAATGGAAAGGATATGATCATTTTCATAAGCAATGCATTAAAAAAATGGTAATTTTCATAAATAATGCATAATAAAAATATTTTATTTCTTAATTAAAGGGTAGGCAAGGCAAGGCTACAAAGATTATTTTATAATGATTCTTAAATATTTATCTTGAGCACCCAATTTAGTATGTTTTCGTCCTTCTAGTTAAAAACTAGGATTTACAGGTGGATTTTCAAAATTCTACTAATTGAATTTATGTATTGATATTTGGTTTTAACTATTTTTTTTTATTTTTTTTTATCAATAAGGGGCTGAAGCCGAAGTATTATATTAATAATAAGTTATAAGAGTTAATATAATAAAAATAGAGGAATCTACATGTGAAGTATCAAAAGCAACCAAAACACTAAGCAATCTTGCACAAAGCCTACAAGAACACTTGTACAAAAAACATAAGATGAGCTATAAAAAGCTAAACTATAAACTAAAAAGACAAAAAGGGAATCTTTGAAACTTAGAACCATTTCTTAATCATAGGCGGAGGTGGAGTCATTCTTTGAACTGGTGGAGGAGCCATGAGTGTCTTCTCCCTCATTATTCTCTCCAGTGGAGCTCTCCTAGTTGGCACATTCTTCCTCTAACAAAATTTGGTCAGCCTCATCCTCTTCCTCTCCCTCAATAGCGACTTCTTCATCCTCCTCATCTGAAACCACTACTTCATTATCTTCTGCTTCTTCCTTGTCCTCCTCTTCCTCATCCGCATCTGATGAATCTGGAATACCAAGCCCATCTAATTTCTCATCATATCTATACTAGGAGACCCAATCCAAGTCTTCATCTAGTTCATCTCCATATGGACTATCCATTCCTTCTTCAATGCCCAAGAATATGGTGAGTAATTTGAGCCCCTTCTTCATCATTTATAATCTGAGCAGTTGAAACTCCCATTCCTAACCCCGGAGAATGCAAAAGCACATGGGTGCACCTCCATAGAAGTTGTATTTGGTGTTAACAACCAAACCAAGAAAGGGGGAACTTGCAATAATAACTATAGGAAGGTCCCACGGGAAGGAGGTGGTCAAATCTATTAGAAAGTAAAGTCCACCAAGATAACTGAGAGAGGGGGTGAATCAGTTATTAGATAATTATAACTTTTATCAACTTCAATGGATTTTAACCATGTAAGTAATATAACCAACAACCATAGAAAGATATTCATACACAATAACACAATGACACAAGATATGTTGAGTAGGGAACCTCTTGATCAAATAGTAAACTCTGGTGGGAATTATGCCCACAAAAGATGCACTAATATGAATATTCCTTGTGAAAGGATGGACTCTGTTAGGAGTCTTATGAAATACATTCAGTACATATTAATCCATGTTAGGAGATTTTGAATCCCTGCTAAAATATTCTAACTCTGTTAGGAGTTATGGAAGACAGAAGGACCCACTACCCAAAAAGCTTCAATGGAAAGATCACTGAACACACTATCCAACTGATCTCTAGATTATTCAATAGAATAATGTCAAATCATTACTAATCTCAACAATATGTTACCTCTTCTCCGACTATGCCAAACCGCACTCACTGCTACACCAGATCTCAATTCTAGATCTTTGTACCTCGCATATGCTCTTTCAAAAATTCACTTTCACAACTTCATTCACTTCATTTTATTCATTCCATATCTATCACAACAAGGAAAACATTCATTCCTTTATACCACACTCAAGTAATTACAAATGAGTCGGCATCCAAATTACAAAATAAAAGTTTCCACACATATAAAAATTACACAAAACTATCGGCTTCCAATTAGAATAATTATTCACTCATGTGACCTCAAAGTTTGCACTATCAACCACATCACTATCTCCGTATGGAGTGTCCATTCCTTCTTTAATGCCCTTGAATTTGGCAATAAATTTGAGCCCCTTCTTCATCATTGATAATATGAAGGGTTGAAACTCTAATTCCCAACCCCATAGAATGAAAAAGCACCTAGGTATGCCTCCATAGAAGTTATGTTTGTCGTTAGCACCCAATCCAAGAAAGGGGGAACCGACAATCATAACTATAGGAAGGTCCAATGGGAAGGAGGTGGCCAGATCTTCATCAATGCACAAAAAGGCTTTGTAGAGGCCTAAATGACAACTGTCCATGAAGAAAATTTCTTGCACCAAGTTCTTGTGAGCTCCAACAACTAGAATGGTGGCCAAAAATCCAGTAGATATATCCTAATTCACCTTGAATCTATGATTAGTGAAAAGAAAGTTGGTACCCATGATTTCCCTTATCATATATATAACTAGTCTTTGATGAAATTTGCAAACTTCCTTCAGTTTGGAAGCATCAATGGGAGAATCGAAAGATATATGTTCCACATTGGCACTCATTTTAATAGGAGAATCCATCTTAGCCAAGAATGAGAAAAAAAATTATGAGTGTGGAATAACAACTTAACTCCAGAGAAATGAAAAGAAACTCAAAAAATCGAGGAGTTAGTACTCATCCAAGAGGAAAAAGTTACCATCTCTTTTGTACATCAACAATGAAGCACACCAGCCCACTGTCAAACATTGCATTGAACTTTCCACAAATCTCTAATGGTGAAAAGATGGTTGGAGGTCTCCACCAATCTAGCTAACTAAAATAGAAACTTGCCCAAAAGTCTGAGAGGATAAAATTTAGGGATCAAATTGAAGAGATAGATGAGATGTGACATAATTTACAGATATCATCTTCAACCAAGTATCCATCCCATCGCTATGTTAGAAGATTGAAGAAATCAACTTGCTCAAATCCATTGACAAGAGTTACTCTGTCGACTCCCAAAAAGAGAGTAAATTCACCAAGTTTTGGACTATATTTTACTCCATCAAAGCCACAAAAGTACACCTAATGGCTCAAGAGTGAATTTCAAATTGTGAATTGAAAGCTGAGGAGATGTCATTTTCTAAGTACACCTTTGAAGAGTAGCCTAATAGAGATGTCATGATTTGACATCATCAAGACTCAAAATTTCTTGTAGAGGAATGTTGGGATTTAAATCAGATTTTGGAAGTTGAAGGGTATGTATAGGATCATGGTATGCCAAAAAGTGGTGATGTGAAAAAGAAGTCCTAATTGATAGACTCTTTGAAAAACAACTACATCCTTCAAGAAATATAACATTTTTAAAATCTGAAATATACATCACATTCTATGCTTCACCTAATGCAATAATAATAAACAATTATTTTAATTTGATGAAGTTTAGACTAAGTTTAGGTGGTCAGACACGAGATTTTTTATATTCAAGAAAATTTGTAGCTGAAAAATCAAAATTAATTATTTACTTCAAAAAAAATACAAAAAAATATAAATCACTTCTGGACATGAGTCTACTACTTTTATCTAGAATCTTATAAAAAAGTATTATCATTTTTTTTTTTAATGTGGTCAGACACACACATTCTTGTTATCTTTCTAGTTCTAATTGATAGACTTATTGAAAAATAGCTATAACTTTCAAACTGTATAACATTTTTTAAATCCAAAATATGTGTCACATTCTATGATTTTCCTACTACAAGAAAAGTAAAAAAAGTTTTCAATTTTATAAAGTTTAGACTAAGTTAACGTGGTCAAACATGAGATTTTTTGTATTCTAGAAAATTTGTAGAAGACAAATCATAATTAATTATTTACTTGGAACTAAATTACCAAAAAATATGTGTCACATCCGGACATGAGTCTACTATTTATATCTAGAATCTTGTAAAAAAAAATTATCAGTTGATTGTGTTTAAGGTGGTCAGACATACACCTACTTATTTTTTCCTGAACTTTTCTTACTACTACATTGAAATTTAAAATTTTCAACATATAGAATAATTATTTTTTTTAAAAGGCATAGTATTTAGAAACTAAATTCAATTTTCTACAGATTCTCTTCTTACATATCTTTGATATAATATTTATAACTTGTTGAATTTTTTATATCAACTTGCCTAAACCTGATTTTTTGAATTTTCATTGCCACTTAAGGGCCTAGTTTGGCATACCATGATCCTGCACATACCCTGAAGTTATATAAGATTTGGTTGTACCTCCCCTGAGATAGTCTTCATAAATAATCCATGGGCTGCTATGTTGGCCAACTCATCTTCCTTGATGTTTCCTTTACGAAATATGTTGTTGACTGTTATGGTTTCAAATTTCCTTGTCAAAATTAAAGTAACTTCTAATGTTGCTTGTAGGCGCTAGTTTGGAGTAGACCCTAATTTCACAACATTTAAAGTAATCATAGAATCACCTTCAATCTCTAGTTTATAAAACCTTCCCCTGATGGCCTGGGTTTCCTTTAGAATCCCCATCAAAATTGAGTTTAAACCAGTCTAGAGATGGAGTCGACCACACACAAGTAGCTCTAAGAATTGAATTCTCTTTACATCCTCTACCTAGAGTAATTGGGGTTTTAAGAGCAAACCATATTTTTATCATCTTGGTATCCCTAGTGTAGAACTTACGTTAAGCTGATTGAGCTTGAATGCGATATTTCATAACCTCTACTATGACACCTTCAATTTTGTTGAGGACATAGGTAATTTCCATTATTTTACCTTGAAAAAGTCTTTTGTTTCTTTTCTTCCATAGTTCCCAAATCAGAATAGATGGGGAGATAATCCATAAATTTCCACATAGGCTATATCCATGCAACATGGGCTAAGATATGAAAAGAGAAAGAATGTCCGAAGGGAGGGCTGAGAACCATCATAATTTTGCACATAACCAGTTCCAACATTTATTGGCAAATGGACATGCTAACAAAAGGTGATTAGTATCCTCTTCCCTATTGTGACATAAAGAACATCTAGAGGGACCATAACATACCATCTTTATAAACCAATTTGTAGTTAGAATCCTACCCTGAGAAGTTTCCCATGTGAATAACTCTACCTTGGGAAGACATACTTTGTTTTGACATAATTGTATTGGGAGTTCATCTATCTTTGTTAAGACCTAACCTAAGAAAATCTTATATCCATTCTTAACATTATAGATACCCGATTTTTCCACATTCCAAATTAATTCATACTTCCCCTATTTCAATAAAAAGAATCTATCTTTAAGAAGTCTCTTCAATCAAAGTAGTTCTAGGGGATCAAGACTGAGTTCTGAGAAATCTCTCCACTGCCAAGATCCATCTAATGTGGGCAGAGGAGCACGAACAATGTAATCTCTTACTAAAGGACCCCGTAAAGTAGAGCACACTTGGCTAATTTTGTTTAGACCCAAAAAATGGTTGATGCTAGGATAACCACCCAACGAATCCTCCAAAAAATGGGCTTTATTACCTTCTTAGATGTTCCAGGTAATGTTAATGTCCACAATGTCTCTTGACTTGGAGATGAAATTCCAAATTCTAGATCCTCTAGGGAAATCCTTGATTCGAGAGACCTCTGACCCAAAGTTATTGCCAAGGTACTTCCACCTGATAATTCTAACCCATTTAAGGTTATGATCTTTAATAATTTTCCAATAAAATTTAGCTCCAAGAGTTTGATTTTTCCATAGTTGGTTTTTTATGCCATTGCCCTCTGCATTTACTGGTATATAAATCTTTTCCCAAGATATGAGGAAAGATTTTCTCTTTGAATGTGTACCCTACCAAAAAAATTTCCTTATTTTCTTGACAATATCCATATAACAACACATGGGGAGAGAAATGCAAGACATTAGATATATAGTGATTGCAGCCAATGTAGCTTTAATCATCACAATTCTACCCACCCAAGATAACCATTTTGATCTCCAAGAATTCATCTTTCTATCCAGTCTTTCATTGATAGGTTTCCAAGCTGAAGTGGTTCTTAAAGATTTGTCTATGGGGATACCAAAGTAGAAACATGGGAGAGAACCTATTTTAAAGGCCAATACTTTTTTTATTTTTCATTGAAGTTTATTTTTTGTGTGAAAGAAAAAAATCACTAATTTTTCTTTAGTAACCAGTTGACTAGAAGCAATAGCATAATTATCAAGGACTATTTTGAACTGCATAGCCTCTCGAACAATGCATTTTCCAAAAAGGATAATGTCATCTACAAATTGTTGATGTGTATCTACTTTAACTAAAGAAGTGATTTTAATCCCCTTAATAATATCTTGATCCTGAAGACTGATTAAACTACGGCATAAATCTTCTTCCATAATGATGAATAAAAAGGGAGATAGGGGATCACCTTGTCTAATTCCATTAGATCCTTCAAAGAATCCTTTAGGAGATCCATTAGCTAAAATAGAAAATTTTGGAGTAGAAATATAGTAGAATATAAGATTAATCCAAGCCTTAGAGAAGCCAAAATTTTCCATATATTTAGCTAGAAACCTACAATTCACCTTGTCATAAGCCTTCTTAATGTCTAGTTTGATAATCATACTTGGTTTCTTATTGCATTGAATGGAATGAATATCTTCTTGAGAAATGATTATGTCATCTAGTATTGATCTCCCAGGCACAAATCCTATTCATTCTTCCCTAATTTTCTTGCCCAAAACAAGTTTTAATCTATTTTCTAATGATTTAGAGAACAACTTATAAATTGTGTTGCAAAGAGCAATAGGTCTAAATTCATCCATATAGTTAGCTTGTTCTTTTTTGGGAATTATAGAAATGAAGGTATTATTAATTTCAAATAAGAATCTACATGAAGATCTGGTGCCCACCAAAGCTACTGTGAGGTCTTTCCCCGTGACACTCTAGCAATGCAAAAAGAAACTTGGGGGAAAACCATCAGGACACGGAGCTTTGTCTGGTGCCATTTGTGAGAGTTTTTACAGAATTTCACTCTTTGAGAATTTCTCTATTAACATTTGATTATCAGTATCAGTTACGATCTTGGAAATATTGATCAATAAATCCTTCTAAGCCTTGAGGGAAGAACTATCTGTGAGATTCAACAGTTTTGAGTAGAAGCTAACTATTTCCTTCTGAAAATCTTTCTAGTCTTGAAGGAGGACACCCTCTAAGTTGGCAATTTGGTGATTTCTATTAACACTTCTACGTTGCTTGGTACCGGAGTGAAAAAACTTAGTATTTTTGTCTCCTTCCGCCAGCCAACTTTCTCTAGATTTTTGTTTCTAGAAGATTTCTTCTTTAATTAGAATATCTTCTAAATCCCTTAACAAGATTTTTTCTTCATCATAGAGGTCCTCATTCATCCTTGACTGCATGATGGATTCATTCAAGACTTGAAGCTTTTGCTCAATTTTCACTTTCGATGAAAATATGTTGTTGAAGTGTGTTTTGTTCCAAATGAGTAAATTTTGTCTGATGAATTTTAGTTTAGACACAAAATAGAATAATTTGGATCCCTTCACTCCGACCACCAATCATCTACCATGTTAACAAAATTCTCCTCTTTGAGCCACATATTTTCAAATTTGAAGGGACAAGAGGGGGGCTTTTCTTCCTCCAATATATTCAGGTGAATTGGTATAGATGTTTAAAATTTATAGCTTATAATTAGAAATACTTATTAATGTTTCTAATCTAAAATTTTAAAATTAAAATTTTAAAGATAGATATAAGATTACAAATATATTATTAATTTTTTGATTACTTTTTTTCCATTTAAATGTATTTTTTTATTATGGTAATAAATTTGTTGAAATTAAAGAAAAGTATTTTAATATACTTACAAAAAATTATAGAATGAATTAATTTTTTAATAAAATAATCTATTATAAGTCTATTAAAATTAATTTCATTATATTTTAATTTTTATGCTACAACAACAACCTGATAAATATTTTAAGTTCTATAAGTGAAAAAATTGAACATTGGTTGGATGCAAAAAATAACATGATGAATTTTTTTTTTTTAAGTGGAAACGATAAATAAATATAACCTAGGGGAGACTAGATTAAGATATTATTTTCTATCAATAGATAACACCAAACTAATTAAACCAATCATATTTGAGATAAGTATTTTGTATAATATATGAAATTAATAAATAAATTTCTTAACTTTAAAAATATTCTAATTACAAAAAAATAATTACTAATTGTGCTAAGTGTGCTAACAAATACATGTTAGTTTGTTATTTACATTATTAATATATTTAATATTTATATTATATAAAAATAAAATTTAATTTAATTTATGATAATAAACATAATAAAAATATCAATAATATTAATAATGCAATATGGCTAAAAAAGTGGAAATAAAACTGTTCACATTTCACATTTCACATTTCATATTCCTAAATTCTCGTGTATAAGACCTCATTTGATCTAGCCAATCAAATGATAGAGAAATAATTTTTATAAATTATAAACTTTAAAATATTGCATTTAATCTTTACAAAATCTAAATTTATGACAAAATGTAATATATAATAAATTGTTATTGGTAGAAAGAGTTTCATTTAATCACTAATTAACACTAAAAAACCAAAAAGTGATACAATAGTACTTAGCCTACTGGCAAGTACTAAAAAGTGATACAATAGTACTTAGCCTACCCACAAGTACTAATAAGAACTATTGTGAAGTGAGGTTCTAAAATCCCCTCTAGTAAAAAAATAAATTTCTTCAATTGTGTTGTGAAGTCTCTCCCATCCCAAATTAATTAGAGATGAAGGTTAATTACTATATGTTCCCAAATTAATTAGAGATTAAGGTTAATTACTATATGTAGAGGAGAAAAAAATAATAGCACAAACATAACTATTCCAATCATCTTGCCCACAGTTTATTGATGTGATAAGATTTACCCATAATAATGTGGCATGTTCCATCATGCCCACTAAAAAGCAGGATTTGTCAAGTGGTAACATTATGTTAAACTATTCTCTCCACTATTAAGTCGGCAATGATCGCCCATATCACTTAAATGTAAGAGTCAATAAAATTAAAGATAAATAGTTTTTTCAATGTTATAATTATCTAAACTTTGATAAAGTTAAATATATATATTTTTTAAAAACTTTTAATTGTGGTTGGTTAAAATAAAAAGTATAAATAGCAAGTCAAGAATTGTCTATAGTTCTCTTAGAAAGAACTGAAAACATGTTTTCTTCAGCTTATAAATGTTTAAAAAAATGTTTTCTTCTATTTCTAAATGTTTATCTTGCTTTCATTTTTATTTAGACATTTTGTAAAACAATTCACATGCATGTCTGTTGGAAGTCTTATTAGAATGTAATTTAATTATGAGATATCCTTCTAACTCTTAGCACAATATCTAAATAATTGCAACTCTTATGAATTTATGATAAAATAGCATTTTCTACTAGTGTATAATTAATAATCCAACTACAAAAAATAATTTTCCCCAACATCAAAAGAAATTCTGAAAAGACCAAAGTACATTCCTTAAATAAGACAACAAATGATAACCAATTTTTAGACACATATTGAATAATATATTAATGATAGATTTGACATTGAAATATCTATCATTCCTTTATAACATTTGACAAATGGATTACATACTTGATATGATTCAATATTTTGCGTGCATCTTTGCTTGGACACACAATAGAAATGATGATGAAACCTTTGAAGAAACATCTTTTCTTTTTAATGATTATGACCATATGTCAACATTGATTAAAATAGTTATGTATATTTAAATCACATACTTATATAATGCAAACATTTAACTATGTGTAGTTACTTTTAAACATGGCGATCTAGTGTAATTTCAAAACTATTTAATATATATCTAGGTTGGAAGTGGTTCTAATTTTTTTTACTTAAATTTTCTGTATGAATTTGTTGTAGGAGATATTTTGTAGTCATAGAAGATGATGAAAACATAGAAGGTGTTAGTCACTATTTATTGTGTTGCATAGAAGAAATGACATTTTTTTTTAAATGTAGAAACAAGTGATGGAATGTTGTTTCTTGTAGGTTCAATGATATATTAATATCTATTTTCTTGTTGCATAGAAGAAATGACATTTTAAAAAACAAATGTAGAAACAAGTGATGGAATGTTGTTTCATGTAGATTCAATGATGTATTAATATCTATTAATATATGATATATATTAATATCTATTTTTCCCGCCATTAAAAAAAAAAATTCTGAAAAGACCAAATTACATTCCAGACAACAAATGATAACCAATTTTTAGACACATAAAATTAATAAATTCTTAGGCTCTGTAAACGTTGGTGAGAACGTAGACGATTCCCTTGTTATTTTTTAAGCTATATTTTAATATTGCAAACGATAACCCAAACTATAGAGAGTTCCGTAAACTGTAGTTCAGCATTATTAAAATAACATAATAAATGGTGGACGTCATCGTATATGCCGTAGACAGAGAATTGAAGGATTCCTTGTTATTTTTCAATAAATATTTACATAGCCTTGGTTTGGACGAATACAATGTGCTGATCTCTTCCAGACGGGCGGACAAAATAAACAAATTTCTTGATTAAATCGCTGAAGAATATTTGGAACAATAATGTTAGAAACTCCAGTCCAAACAGAAGCAGATTCCACTCTATAAATTGGATTGGATTAGAATCTCTTCAAAAAGCATAAAAGAAAATGGCAAAGGCAATGAAATTGATTTGCTTGGTGTTAATAAGGGCATTGGTAGTCGGCATGGCAGGTATGGCAGTAGCTCAGGCTGATCCCTGGTCCTATTAATCCCTGCGTTGATGAGTGCCAGGACCATACTGATTGCGATATCAGTAACAACTATCTGTGCTGCAGCATCGGAGCGTGTGGTGCGGGATATGGATATTGCTGTCTAGATCTGTAGATTGTGAAAAGTATGATGTTCTTGATTGCAGTAATATCTGTATTGGGACTTTGCCCGTAAGAAACATTTAGTTTCTCAAAATAAGTAATCTATTATGCTTTGGACATATGCTAAGATTATTATTGTAATTTAACTATGTTTTATGTCATTAAATTGTGAAAAGTATAATGTTCTTGACTGTAGTAATACAATGAAAAGAATCTTTATCTAATATTACGAGTTATTTATATTAGATTGTTTATTATTTTGTAAATTTTGTACTTTATTGCATGTCGTAGTATTTTTTTTAGAATGAACATCCATTCATGGAGGATGATAATATTTTACTGTGTAGTATCTCTTTTCTTAAATTGATTATACATAAAAGAGAGATGATTAACTTTTATTGTATTGTAACTTATTTTCTTAAATTGATTATATCTAAAAGAGAGATGGCCACTTTGTTTCACTTAGTATCTTGTTTTCTTAGAATGTCAAAGTCACGATGATGAACTTTAGATTCTTGTCAAAATGAAGAAGTGACCATGAGAGGTGAATTAGAGAAATTAATTAGAAATGATTTATGTCACATGAACCTTACTTAATATTTATTAATATATGTGCAATGACTGTATCTATGATCTTTACTATATTAGAAATGAAACATAAAATATTAAATTATTTATTTAGATTCTAGTGAAAAATATTGCAATGAATAATGTATCTATGAGTTGATGAAAGAATTTATTATGTGTTAACCTCCTTTTATGATGTCTAATGTGGTGGAATAATCACTTACTACCAGCTTAGAAATTTCCAAGTTATGGGAGTGGAAATATCCTTAAGTCCTCCTTTTTCGTTTAATAAGCATTGAACAATGAAGGTGGAGTTGGTTTTTCTTGTTGTTTTCTTTTCTAGCTATCAGAAAGAAAAGATGGCAATGTCTAAGAGAGTCTTAGAGATGGAGAATAATCAGTCACAAATATGAACAACTTTATAATTTTTATTTGGTATATTAAATATTTTATAGATTAGACATTGAAATATATATCATTCCCTTGCAACATTTGACAACTAGATTGCATACTTGATATGATTCAACATTTTGCATGCATCTTTGCTTGGACACACGATAGAGATGATGATGAAACCTTTGAAGAAATTTATTTTCTTTCAAATGATTATGATCATATGTCAACATTGACTAAAATAGGTCTGTATATTTATATCACATACTTATATAGTGTATACATTTACATATGTGTAGTGATTTTTAAACATGGCAATCTAGTGTAACTTCAAAACTATTTAATATATATCTAGGTTGGAAGTGGTTCTAATTTTTTTACTTAAATTTTCCATATAAATTTGTTGTAGGAGATATTTTGTAGTCATATAAGATGATGAAAATATAGGTGTTAGTCACTATTTATTGTGTTGCATAGAAGTGACGATAAATTTTTTAAAAAGTAGAAACAAGTGATGGACTATTTTTTCTTGTAGGTTCAATGATACATTAATGATTCATCATGTCGATTTATCTAAATTTTAATATATATTTTTACTTCCAGATATGATCATGTTGATTTATCACTTACTCCCAGCTTAGAAATTTCCAAGCTATGGGAGTGAGAATATGCTTTATTCCTCTTTTTATTTAATAAGAACATGAAAAGGGACATAGAGTAGGTTTTTTGTTTTGTTTTCTCTCTATATATATATCATTATGATAGACCTAAGTGTATCATAATGATGTGTGTGTGTGTGTGTGTGTGTGTGTGTTTTGATGCATTACAAGATTTTACTCTTTTGACAGGGATTTTATTACATTACATGATGATACATTATATTTTATGATGTTTTCCGTACTCACAATGATGATTTTATGATACATTATGACTTTCATTATGGTTATTGATTTAGATGAATGTTGAATTGTTGCAATTGAGTATATATGCTTATATGAGTTATTTAGGAAAATGACAAATGAAATTCAAATTATGATGAGATGTGGATTTAATTGAAAGTTAAATGTTTGGTGAGGAAATGTTGTTAATTCATATGCTTAAATTTCATGATGAAAAATGCGTAAATTACTGTTGGATTTTGAATTGGATATTGAGATGTTTTGCATATGGAAATTACTTGAAAGATGTTTATGTTCATGCATTATGTACATATACATATGATTTCATGAGCTACTAATGTTTGAATTGAGTTGTGTAGGAATTGACCATGGAATTAATTTGGAGAACTAGAATCAATCCTACGTGCATGAGTAAAACCATGGTTGCATCTAATGAAGAGACAAAACCTCATTTTAAAGTGTGTTAATTCATAATTGTAATGTTGAGTATATGTTAGATTGTAATTTGGTAAATTCAATTTGTTAATTGTGAATTTCTATTTTACAAATGGACATGCCAAGTGTGTATTATGATTTGTATATTTTGTGGTGTCACTTGACACTTGTGTTGTGATTATGTGGCAATGAGATGTCCATTTGAGAGATGACTGGTTGCAACCAAAGCTAGTATAGTACCTTGTAGGATCGTAATGATAACCTCTTGAGTAGAGAGCTTAGAGGAAGTTCACATCCCTTGGAACCCGTAGGTGAACTCTAGGTGGACTTTTGAGGGGTTAAATAGACACCTAGGGTTGTTTTTAGGCCTTATTTAGCAAGCCCACATGATATACCTATGTGTAAGGGTCATTTCTAACCCTAGGACAACTCGTAGTTGACTTGGGAGACCTTCCAAAAGTTGGTTTTCCAAGATGGACGAAAATAAACCCTTGGAAGCAAGGTCTTGGTTAGAGGGTCCTCCACTTTAGTGCAAGTTGTTCCCTTTTAAAAGTTACCTTTTTAGGGCCCATTTTTAGTAACCATGTAAGGAGTCAGGAAGACCAATCAATAGAATTTGATGTCTTCTTCCAAGAGCGTTTGGGATTTGTGTACAACCTTTTTAGTGGGATCTCCCAAGACTTGGAAATAATTCACCCACTCTCCAACTTTGGAGACAACTAAAGAGTTATAGAAGATTTGTGCAAAGGAGTAGGACTTGGACTTGGAGCTCTTCCTCAAATTATTTTTCCCATAACTTGTGAGAAAGGTTGGTGGCCTCATCTCTTATGTTTATGTTATTATGTAAATATAATGTGTAGGAAATGTGTTGTAAGTTTGTTTGTTGTGATTTTATGGAGTTTCTTTTTTTCTCAAATTTATGGTTGTTGTGGGATTGCAAGGCCAAACTCACCCATGGGAGGGTAGAGGAGCCTTGGGGTGAAGAGAAATAGGACACCTTAGTGAGTGTAGAGTCTCTCCTCATGGAGGAGAGGGATAAGGCAAGGATTATGGGATCTTTTTTGGCCATTATTTTCTTTTGGGGGTCACAAGGGGTGTTTTTGGCATGTTTCTATTTGGGGGTTATAAGGGATTTTAGGGTTTGAAATGCAAAGGAAGGTGGTGACATTGTGGCCTTGTGAAGGCTTTTTATTGTTTTGTCTTCATGGGATTATCCTCCTAAGACTTTAGTCCACCTTAACCCATACATTTGGATCATTTTGATATCCGTTGGGTTGAAAGTCTTGTGTTTTTTTTTGTAAATATTGTTTATAAGTTTTTTTTTGGTGTGAATGTTCTCGATTGGTTTTTTCATTCTCCTAGATCTAAGGAGGACTTGTAAAGGCATAAGATGGGAGGTGAGCCTCAAAGGTAAAAGAGGAAATTTTTTATGTCATTTGTAGGCTTGTTACATTGGAGGAAAAGAGACAAAAGCTTTGGTAGAAGAAATAAATCTTGCAAAAAGTGGAGTCATTTTCTTATTTTGTTTGTAACAAAAGAAAATCTTGTATTATCTTTGTAAGGGAATAAGATGTATTTGTACATTCTTTTTATTTGTAAAATTTTGGTTAAGGGTTGGTTGTATTTTTATAAGAAGAAGGGATTTATGGAAGCATTATGTTCAAAAACAATTATGTTGATTATTAGAGAATATTTATATTTTATAAAAGAAAAAAAAAGGTATATTGGTTTGGTTTCAGATTGTGTTTATGTTTATGATTTATGTTACCTCTTAATATTAAAAGAAAAAGCATCACTTGAGGGTTTAAATATTTTAAGAATATTCTTTTTACCTTAAGAGAAATTTAAAGGGTTATTCTTTGAGTATTTATGTAATGTAAAAGAAAGAAACTTTTGAATTTACTATGGAAACAAAGCTTATTGTTTTCAATATTAACTGTATAGATTTCATTTTACATTTTTGAATACTAGTAAAAATAGGTTTTAAATTGGGGCCCAAAACCCCTTACAAGATAGTTACAAAGGATATAACATTAAAACCACCAAAAAGAGACAAGGCACAAACAACCAGCCCGCCTACAAACCCAAACCAACAACAAAAATCTAGCCTACAACCAATAAACAAAAACCAACACCAAGCGACAAAGACACACAAAAAACATAAAATAGAAAATAAAAGAACTAGGCATACTCCAACAAAGTTGCCTCCATATATTTTTTAGCCTTGGACATTTTAGTGATGGCTCCATTGAGGTCCAAGAGCTCCAAAATTCTCTCTTGGATCTTCTTCTTCTTTGACAATTTGGTGTGCTTTCCAGGGCCAGACAGATCCTCATCGTCATTTTTATCATCAATTTTAACAGGGGACTAAGCATTTAACTCATGCTTGATGTTATTTATGCAGTCAACCGAAGTCCCCATAAACTGGTTGGTATCCATCAGGATCTTCTTGAGAGTGGCCTCCATCCTATCAACCTTATCCTATAGCAAGCCCATCTTTGCATCATCCCTATTCTCTCCAGTTTTCATCATCCCATCAAATCCAGAATACAACCTATCTTGAATATTTTCCACTTTAACAGCGAGGGACCTGAGGTTGAGATTCAGGGTTTTGATCTCATGAAAAAACCATTTAACGAGTTGGAAGGAATACATGGACATCACTTTGGACATTTCCAAAACCCCAAAAGGAGGGTAAATTTTGTCCTCTAGAAATCTTCTTTGAGGAGCTGAACATTCCTCTCCTGCAAATCAATGACCTTTAGGAAACGGATAGTTCTGGAAGAGGATGAAATATCCTTGTCCAGAGGGGTCTCCTTACCTCTCACGTCATTTTCATTTTTATCAGACAGCTCCTTAGTGGCTGCTTCCTTATTCAGAGAAATGGGGACATCATGGTCCACCGAGCTAGCATAATCCACCAAGATAGGGACCTTCTGACCCCTAGGATCATTTTGATCACCTATATCCAAAACAATCTCAATGTTTTTAATTCCCTCCACTTTTGTATCAATACCAATAGTAGACTGGGAGTCCTTTCTATCATTCTTAGGTTTTGACGAAGAATTCCCTTTAAAATCCCTAAAATCCCCAACACTAGCCCCCTCCAACTCAGTCTCCATATCAGTTTTCCTTTCAAATTTCATTTTTTTATAAGTTGAGTCCTCCTTAACCACTTCCTCCCTACTTCTTTTGACCATGTTAATGATAGACCCTCCACTCAAAAACTAGGGAGGAGAAGCGTCGAGAGCCACAATCTTCTTAACATGTTCACTAATGAGCAAGATAAGCCCTTCATGAAGAATCATCTTATTCTCTTTTCTTTTATGCTCAAAAATGCTTTTTCGAAGAGAAGTAAGTAGATAATAGGGAAAATAAATCCTAATCTTATGCCTAAAGTGACAAAGAAGGACAAAGTGATAAGAATGGGCCCATTTATACCTCTCATCAAGGGTTATGTATTCCATAATAGCCACCATCACCTTGGCCAAGATCTCCTTGAAGATCAAGACATCATATCAACCCCCAATATCCTTGACCAAATTATTAGCTTCCTCTTTGTCCTTAGGGAAATGGTGAATAGCATTGTAGGAGACCTTCTTTTCCCTATAAAATTTCATCCCTTTCAAGCTAAGGCCCAAAACATCAATAATGAGATCCTCGGTAATCTTGACATCCATTCCCCTAATACTAAAAGTGTCATCCTTCTAGTTGTCAACAAAACTCTTGGTAACCCCTTCATCATAACCATAAAATTTTTGCCATGAAAGGATTAAGCCCTCCTTTTCGCAGCTTTTCCCAAACCTCCTTCTCTTCCTTCCATCTCTTAGAGTTCTTGGGTTCATGACGATTTCATTTTATGTTATTGTCAACTTTGTGTTGGAATTGTTTCAACCTATTTTGTTGGCATTTATTATTTTGTCATTTATCTCTACATATGTTACAGTAATAGAGTCAAGGACCTGTAGATAGACTAGATAAATAGGTTTCAAAGAATTGTAGGATCAATATATGATGACTTAGCTCCTGGGAGCTGATATTTGTGTAGCATAACATGTTTACTAGTTGAGGTCATGTTCACATATGTTTCTGTGCTTATTTTCTCAGGTTATGAATGAATTGGCTAAAACTGGTTACGTGGCTAGTGACTAGGAAACTCATAGAGTTGGTCTAAGTAGTTGCAGTATAACTTTAGTGCAAAGATGAATTAAGGCTTGCGAGAAGGGGGAATGTAAAAATACATGTGAGAGAGTCTATTATGTTGTTAGAATAATTGAGAGGGGGGGTGAATCGGTTAGATTAGTTATCCTACAGTCCCAAATACAAAGATGTAACACTCAAAATAATTCCAATCAATTATGTAGCTCGGTAACATAAACTATTAAACTATCTGTGCCTTTTACCGATTACCAGTTAATTAACTCACTGTGGTTACTGACCAAGTCAAATATGTAGTATGTAAAGTATGGCAATAAAACAATCATCACATAAACACATAACACAATGATTTAATGTGGAAACCTTGCTAAGGGAAAAAACACCTGGGATTGGTAACCCAAAATAATTTTCACTCTTCTGAAGTGACCTTAGTGAAGAGCCAACCCTGTTAAAGGTTACAAACACACTATTAGGTGTGACCTTGTTAGAGTATTTAAGACTAACAGTTAACTTTCGACCAGCATTCACTATGGGGTCAATAAGATAACAATGTAGATTCCTTGAATGACATAGGAGCATAACATAAGACGGTTAAGTCCACTCGGTTAGGAGATTTTTTGTATCAATGGTTAAACTGAAACAATAGTTGATCTGTTTACAATACAATTCAATTTGCATATGTTCAGATATATTCTAAGCCCATACAAATCCTCTGATCAATATTTCAATTCACTTCCTCAACTTACTTTCACTCAGTAATAGATCTCTGACGCTTGGTACTCTCCTACAGTTCGGTTCTCCTTCAACCAGTTTGATCAGGCATGCATAAAAATGTATTCACATGAAATCTCTATAGTCTTCTTTCTTCCTGCATAGTTTCAACAATGAAACTCATATCTCTTAAATAGACAAATAAACCATTTTCATATCAACCATCAAATTTTTCCACATCCTTCTTTGTTGATTTTTCCTCTTAAACCTTCCTCGATAGTTATGTCAATAACACGTTTAAATTCCATCATTTAGATCTCTAAAATTTTTCAATCATGGAACTCATAACAAACTTTATCCTCAATCTTGAAATCATAACAATTTCCAGCTCATCATTTCTTGTCAGCTAAAATAAGCATTTAATACTTTCATCCATTCTCGGTTAACAAAGAAATGCATTAGTGAATACAAGCTTGCTTAATACTGTCACTCGATATATACTACATTGGCTCAGTGTATACTAAAGTGCTTTATTTACCGACCACATTTCCTTGTACAATTTTACTTCATTCTCCATAATAGATTAATGCAACATAATCAAGTCAACAATATGAGATCATGGAATCATCAATAAGTTACCCAAAGTATTCCTTATCCTCATCTATCATATCCATCTTTCTCCATGTAGATATCTTAGTTCTTCATCTTTTCTCTCTTTTTATAGATGTTTAGATCTTTTTAACTAACATGATAAGTATTGTCAAAACTAGTTGACATCAATGACAACATATTGACTGATTTAATTATCTTACATATAATTTCAGTAACTCGGTGATCTCTAACCACTGATCTTCAAGTCATACAGGTATTCAATCAGTTGTAGTTCATCAATCTCTCCCTTTGGCATTGATGGCAACACAAGCAATATGAAAATATGCCATACACATACCAAACATGTATTCTACAACTGTGTAAGTAAATTTTGTAGCTCGGTAAGCTCTTCCTAGCTTGATTTTTAATATGTTTTATCACTACATTACATAATGGCATTACAAGTACAGACTCTCCTCTATGGATTTGATCTTTTCAGCTCTCAGATTCCTTCTATTCTTAGTGATAAATATTCAAATCTCTCCCTGACTTTCTCAGATTATCTCTCCCTTAGATTATCCTCCAAAAATTATACCATCCACAAATATTTCAGCAATCACAATAGTATCATCAAATCCTCCTTTCATGTACAAATTGTTGTTTTCTCTAGTTCTTACAAAACCAATACTTAAAAGATAAGTATGTAACCTTTCATACCATGCTCTCGATGCTTGCTTTAATCCATATAAAGATTTGTACAGTCTACATACCATGTCTTTTTTATTCGGATCAACAAACCCTTTAGGTTGTTCTATGTAGACCTCCTCCTCTAGTATTCCATTCAGAAAAGCTGACTTAACATCCATTTGATAGACCTTAAATTTCTTATGTGAAACATATGCAAGTAACATGCAAATTCCTTCTAGTCTAGCAATAGGTGCAAAAGTTTCACCATAATCAATACCTTCTTCTTGTGCATATCCCTTGCAAACAAGTATAGCTTTGTTCCTTGTAACCTCTCCATTTTCATTCAGCTTATTTCTGAAAATCTATTTAATACCAATAACATTTTTATCTTTCAGCCTAGGTACTAAAGTCCATGTCTTATTTTTCTCAATTTTTTCAATCTCTTCATTCATTGCATTGATCCATTCATCATTCTCAAGTGCAACCTTAACATTCTTCGGTTCAAACTCACAAAATAAGCATACATTTTGTCTTAACTTACTTCTTGTCAACATGCCAGCTTTCTTGTCTCCAATGATTTGGTTCTCAAGATGATGTCTTCTAACAAATCTTGCTAGCACTTGATCTCTTCTTTGTTCTTCATTCTGTTTAGGTTCATTTCCCTACTTGGCAGCTTATTCCTGATCCTTGGTTTCCCTTTGTTGTTCATTGGTGTTGTTTTCTTCATGCTCAGTTGACTTACCATGTGGCTTTGGTAGGTACTCTAGATTTTCAACATAAGTAAATCTACCATAGTCTTCCAGCTCCTTAGTTCTTTCTTCATCATTTTTATCAACAAATTCATCAACTCTGACATTAGCACTTTCAATCATCTTATTAGTAACCTTATTCAGACACTTTTAAGCTTTACTTTTAGTAGAATATCCAAGAAAAATTCCCTTGTCACCTTTAGAGTCAAATTTCCCATTCCTGTCATCTTTCAGAATAAAACATTTGCTACCAAAAATTTTGAAGTAACTTACACTTGGTGTGTATCCAAACCGTAACTCATAGGGTGTCTTGTTTATGTCTTTCTTTAGTTTAACTTGGTTGAGTACATATACAACTATGCTAACTACTTCTCCCCAATACATCTGTGCAACATTTTTATCTATCATCAGTGTTCTTGCACAATCAACAATAGATCTGTTTCTCCTTTCAGTAATCCCATTCTGTTGCAGTGTTCTAGGTGTAGAAACTTGTCTTTTGATAACATGCTCATTACAATAGTTAGTGAATTCATAAGAAATAAACTCACCACCTCTATCAGACCTCAAGAATTTTAGTTCTTTTCCAGTTTCTTTTTCTACTTTAGTCTTGTACCATTGAAACATCTTAAATGCCTTAGATTTCTCTTTTAAAAACATGACACTCATCAATCTACTGTAATCATCAACCAATAGAATAAAGTATCTATCACCATAATAGATTTGAGTTCTCATGGGACCACATAGGTCAGTGTGAACTAACTCTAAGATTCTTTTTGTTGAATAGTCTTTACTTTTAAAACTAGATTTTGTCATCTTCCCTTTCTGACATTGATGACACATAACATGATCAGTTTTAGTTAAGCTAGGTAGTCCTCTAACTTTTCTCTTTCTACTGATCTTAATCATGTTATCAAAATTTACATGACATAACCTTTTTATGCCACAACCATGTATCTTCATTTTTCACTAGTAAACAAGAAGTCTTAGTATTATCAAGATAAAATAAGTTACCTTTTGATTGTCCTCCTATTTCGACAAGCTTTCCAGTGAAATCATATATTCTCACCTTCTTTCTTTCAAATGCCACTCAGTGACCTCAGTTTTTAAGATGTGCTACACTTAGAAAATTGTAATTCAATCCTTTTACCTAATAAGAATTATCACATCTGATTTTATCATTTATCAATAAAGATCCTTTTCCTTTAACCATACAAGGTTTATCATTACCCATTTTTACTGATCCTCCATTATAATGCTCAAGATGATCAAACTTATCTTCATCACCAATCATGTGATGTGTATAGCCACTATCAATTATCCAAGTATCATTTTTACTAACTTTAGAAATGAGTTTTGTTTCTACATACCTTTCCTCCTCTTCAAAATCATCTTTCATTGAAACAAACACTACTTTAACATCATCATCCATGTCGGTGTCAGTGTCCTCATCTTCAACCAAATAACATACCTTTTTCCCTTATCTTTGTGATCTCGGTTATTTCTGTTGTAGTGTTGGTAACCTCTATTGTTTCTTCTTCCATAGCTTCCATCACCAGATCAGTCTTGGTCTTTATCTTCCTCTTTCTTGTTGGGACATCCAGTAGCAATATGGCCAACTTCTTTACAATTAAAACAAGCTAAAGGTAACTTTCCCTTATATCTACCTTTACCTTTAGGCATTCTTTGGGCCATAAGAGCTTCAATTTCATCAATCTCATCATCGGTATTATTATCACTGTCATTCTTTATATTATGTTTACTGCTAGATTTACCAATCTTCACAGAAGACATAAAAGAAAACTCAACAGATGATACAACACTATTATCAAAATTGTTCAACTCAAAGGTTGTTAACTTACCAATCAGACTATCAAGAGTAAGAGTACTACTAGGTGCAGACCTCATTTCATGTATAGTAGATATTATGATTGCATATGCAGGCAACAAGGTTCTTAGAATCTTACTTACCATTGTATCTTCATCAATGACACCACCAAATCCTCAGATAGCATTGACTACCTCTTTGATTTAGTTTGTATATTGAGTAATGTTTTCTCCTTCCTTCATTTTCATATCACCAAATCTACCTCTCAAGCTTTTAGCTCTGGCTCTCTTCACATTTGCATCACCACCATAGACTTGAGAAAGTTTATCCCACATTTTCTTTTTAGTAGTGCAAGTCTTGACATCCTCAAATTCAGCATCAGATAGAGTAGTAAAAATCTCTATCATAGTAATGCTATGTTCATGTTGGTCTCTCAATTGATCAAGAATTAAAGGTCCAGTCAGTCATTCTATGTATCCATTGTCCAGTAAGGTTATAGAAAAATCACCAATTCTAGATATGTGAAGTCTCATCCAACTTTTACATATAGTAAATTTATCCTTATCCAAATTCAGCACATCCCTCTTATACATCTTGTAATCTTTCTACTAAAGTCCTTAAATCTCTATTCCAAGAAACCAATGCTCTGATACCAATTGTAAGAATAATTGAGAGGGGGTCTAAATCAGTTAGATCAGGTATCCTACAATCCCAAATACAAAGATGTAACACTCAAAACAATTCCAATCAATTATGCAACTCGATAACATTAACTATTAAACTGTCTGTGCCTTTTACCGATTACCAGTTAATTAACTCACTGTGATTATAGACCAAATCAAATATATAGTATGTAAAGTATGACAATAAAACAATCATCACATAAACACATAACACAATGATTTAATATGGAAACCCTGCTAAGGGAAAAACCACCTACGACTGGTAACCCAAAATATTTTTCACTCTTCTGAAGTGAGCTCGGTGAAGAGCCAACCCTATTAAAGGTTACAAACACACTGTTAGGTGTGACCTTGTTAGAGGATTTAAGACTAACAGTTAACTTTCAACTAGCATTCACTATGGGGTCAATAAGATAATAATGTACATTCCTTGAATGACATAGGGGCATAACATAAGATGGTTAAGTCCACTCGGTTAGGAGATTTTCTATATCAATGGTTAAATTGAAATAGTAGTTGATCTGATTGCAATACAACTCAATTTGTAGATGTTCAGATCTATTCTAAGCCCATACAAATCCTCTGATCAATATTTCAATTCACTTCCTCAACTTACTTTAACTCGGTAATAGCTCTCTAACGCTTGGTACTATTTTGTAGTTCAGTTCTCCTTCAACCAATCTGATTAGGCATGCATGAAAATGTATTCATGTGAAATTTCTATAGTCTTCTTTCTTCCGGCATAGTTTCAAAAATGAAACTCAGATCTCTTAAATAGACAGATAAACCATTTTCATATCAACCATTAGATTTTGCCGCTTATCCTTCTTCATTGATTTTTCCTCTTAAACCTTCCTCGATAGTTGTGTCAATAACACTTTTCAATTCCATCCTTTAGATCTTCTCCTAAATTTGTCAATCGTGGATCTCATAACAAACTTTATCCTCAATCTCAAAATCATAACAATTTCCATCTCATCATTTTCTGTCGGCTACACAAAGAATTTAATAATTTCATCCATACTCGGTTAACAAAGAAATGCATCGGTGAATACAAGATCGGTTAATACTGTCGCTCAGTATATACTACACTATCTCGGTGTATACTGAAGTGCTTCATTTACCAACCACATTGCTTTGTATAATTTTTCTTCCTTCTCCATAATAGATTAATGCAACATAATTAAGTCAATAATATGAGATCATAGACTCATCAATAAGTTACCCAAAGTATTCCTTATCCTCATCTGTCATATCCATCTTTCTCCATGTAGATATATCAGTTCTTCATCTTTTCTCTCTTTTTATAGATGTTTAGATGTTTGTAACTAACATGATAAGTATTGTCAAAACTAGTTGACATCAATGACAACATAATGACTGATTTAATTATCTTACATATCATTTCAGTAACTCGGTGATCTCTAGTCACTAATCTTCAAGTCATTCAAGTATCTAATCAGTTGTAGTTTATCATGTTTGATCATAGAGTAAAAATGTTATTGGTGACATCATTTGTGCCATGTACCTCAACAAAGATCTATTTGGAAGCTAACCCATGAGTGGTAGCATGCTCCTGAATAATTACACATGGATTAGTCTAATGGCTGACTATCTCATGACTTATAATTGATGTAATATTCTTAAGGATGTTGTGTTTATCTTCGCATGTGTCTATGTAATGTTTTATGAGAGAGGTCCTATAATTGGCTAACCCAAGAATTATGACTTTAATTTCTATATAAGGAAGTCTTTCCTTATGATTGTATTTGGGTGGATGATGTACAAGCTTGCAATATACAAGGACTACTAATGTAGAGAATAGTTTGTGCATTAAGGAACAAGGAAGGGACTGTCTTAGCAGAGGTTGTTCTAGAAGTTAGTTCAAAATATATTATTGTAAATCTTTCAGATCTTTGTACACTAAGTCCTGAAGGTGGATTTAACCATCCTTTGGTTAAGTGACCTGGCTGTGAGACATTTGTAAAAACCTCTAACATGGTTGAGTCCTGAAGGTGGATTTAACCTTCCTTTGGTCAAGTGACCTGGTTGTGAGACATTTGTAAAAACCTTTAACATGGTTGTGACTCCTAACAAGATCTTTCATCTAACAAGGATTGTACTTTTGCACTTAATCAACTCCTAAGAGGGCTAGAACTCTTTGCCAGGTTATTATACTCATACTTATTAATTTGTGGGTATCATCCCCACTGAGGTTTATTGCTTAATAGGGTTTTCCTCAAAAAAAAATATTGGTGTTATTATGTTCTCATGTGTTATATTTGTTTTGCATTGTGCATAATGATTCTATTTGGAATTAGGTTTAATAAGTTTGTATCAACTGATTCATCCCCCCTCTTACTTGATTGGGACATTGTAATTCTAACAATTGGTAGAAGAGCTATTGGTCCTCAGAGAGAAAGCTTGATTGCTTAAGGAAAAGATCCAAGATGTATTTCTTCAAGAAAGAAAGTCCAATGTTTGATGCAGAGAATTTTGATGCGTGGAAAGACAAGATGAAGACTCATTTGTTATGTTTGGGCTTGGATTATTGATTAGTGACTAAGAAAAATGTAGTACTCAAAACTAAAGATGAGTTGAAAGATCTTACTACAACTGATGATGAAAAGAATGTGTTTCAGTACAACATGGTAGCCAGAGAAGCAATGATAAGTGTATTATCAAAAGGTGAATTCTATGAGATCAGAGATGTAGACAAAGCATGTCATATATGGAAAATATTGATAGCTTTGTATGAAGGAGTTATATACACTAAAGGAGACAAACTTCAGAATTGGAGAGAAAGGATGAAGATACTTTAGATGAAAGGAGATAAAATAGTAAGGATGTTTGTTCAAAGGGTTACAAAATGTGTGACTGGGATCAAGAGAAATGGAGGAACTTTCACTGAGGATGAATTCATTTCAAATATTTGAAGATCTTTGACACCAACATACAAAACTAAAGTACATGCCATAGAGGAGATCAATCCATTGACTAAGAATTTCACAAGATAAATGTTGGTGTCCAAGATAACAATATTTGAGACCATAAAACTTTAGGAGGCTTTACAAAAAGTTGAGACAACATTCAAGGCAACAGTGCATAAAGACATAAAACAAGGAACAAGTTTTGCAGGTTCCAATAGAGCAAGTGAATACAATGAAGAAATGGGAGAACATGTTGAGTAATAGGAACACATTGAAGAGCTAGAAAATAATGTGGATAAAAAGATCCTAGCCATGATCAGAATAATGGAAAGGAAAGGTCAAGGTAAGTTTGAAGGAAAACTAACTTTAAAGTTCTTTAATTGTAATAAGGTTCATCATTTTTGTTCTAGATGTCCAACTAGAGTTCCTAAACAAAAACCTGAGTATGGTAAATATATGAAAGATGAGGATTGCTACTATGTTTGTGATGGTGCATCTAATGATGATGGAGATATAAATAATATACTTGGTTTTGTGGAAATCAAAGAGCAAGAACCTATCCATGAAGAAAAAGAATTGACCAATATCTCAAGTTGAAAAGAAATATGATTAGATCATAAATAGTGGGTGCTCACAACACATGACTGGTGATGAAGAAAAATTTGTTGAGTTAAGAAAGTATGATGGTGGTGTTACCAGGCTTGGTGATAATACTCCTAGGACAATCATTGGAATGGGATCTATTACTTTGGATGGTAAAACTAACACAGGTGATATTTTGTTTCTTGATGGATTGAGACATAATCTATTGAGTGTTGGTCAATTGGTAGACAAGGGTTATCATCTATAATTCAATAATGGACATTGTACAATTAGAAGTGCTAGAGGATATATGATTGTATCTGGTACAAAGACAAAAGGTAATGTCTTTCAGTTGAACTCTACTGAAGTAATTTATTTTATTTCTAAATTTGATGACATTTGGTTATGGCATGAAAAGTTTTGTCATATGAACTTTGATAATATTGTAAAGGAAAGCATCACTAATGCTTCTAGAGATCTACCTAAGATTGTGAAGCCAGCTAACACAACATGGAGAGAGTGTATCGTGGGAAAGAAGAAAAGAAGTAGCTTTCATAGAAAATATTTTTCAGTGAGAAACAAGTTAGATATGATCCATACATATCTATGTGGACCTACTCAGAAAAAGTCATACTTTTTTTATATGTATTTCATTCTATTTACTGATGATTATTCTAAAATGATGTGGGTAGGATTTCTTAGAGAGAAGTCGGAAACTTTTAAAATATTCATGATTTTTGAGGCAAACATGGAGACAAAGATAGGGTGAAAGATCAAATTTTTGAGATCAGACAAAGGTGGTGAACTCATATATGGTGAATTTAGTAGCTTCTCTGAAGAACATGAAATAGTGAGACATATATCTACACCTAGAACACCAGATCAGAATGGTGTGGCTGAGAGAAGAAACATATTAGTTCTTGATGTTGCGAGGACTATGTTGATTGAGGGAAGAGTTGTACACATGCATTAGAGAGAGAGATGGTTAACACCACATTATATACAATTAATAGAGTTCGGGTCAGAGATGGTACTGGTAAGACACCTTATGAGCTATGGTTTGATCATACTGTTACTGTTAAGTATTTCATAATTTTTGGTACCACGTGCTACATTAGAAGGGATGATAGCATAGGGGAATTTGATGAAATAAGTGATGAGGGCATACTCGTTGGGTATTCTAAAAATATTAAGGCTTATAGATGTTATAATATAGGTACTAGAAAGATGATTGAAAGTATAAATGTTACAATTGATGAAAAGTTTCAAGTATAGGAAAGAGCTTGTGAATTTAATTCTCATGGTCTAGAGTGGGAAGAAAGACTAAATCAAAATAATCAGAGTCAAAATCAAGGTTAGAATGAAGAACAAGGATAGGAAACAAATCAAGACCAGTCACAATAAATTTTGATGATAGATATGAATATAGATGAGAGGACAGAGGTGTCTAGGACACCAAATAGGTGAAAAGGAATCATCCATAGAACCAGATCATTGGAGACAACAATAAAGGGACTAGAACAAGGTCACAAACTAGGTATGCAATCTGTTTGATTTTGCAAGTTGAACCAAAGATGACTAATGAAGCATGTAGAGATGAATCATGGATCAAAGAAATGAAATAAGAAATATATCAGATAAAAAAGAACAACACTTGGGAATTGGTTCCTAGACCTAAAGAAAACAATATTATTGGCATAAAAAGTAGGGTGTTTAGAAATAAGATGAATGAAGATGGTATTGTGACCAGAAACAAACCCGGATTGGTATGCAAGGGATATTCACAACAAGAAGGAATTGACTTCAAGGAAAATTTTCCACCAGTTACGAGGTTGGAAGTGTTGTAAAAATGGTGAGCACTCCCCTATGGTTTTGAAACATGACTTAACTAACTCATGTGTCTTCTATAAGTCTAGTGGTTGTATCAAGCATTAACGGGTCAATCTTTTGGTGCAATGACAACCAATACTTGTAACAAGTGGTATTAGAGCTTGGTCATAGGTTCAAATCCCCTCGGGTAACGTTGAGGGGGAGATTCTTGTAAAAATGGTCAACACTCCCCTAGGGATTCATGACATGGCTTAACTACCTCTTATGTCTTCTATAAGCCGAGTAGTTTTATTGGGCATTAAAAAATTGATCTTTTGGTGCAACAAAAACCACCACTTGTAACAAGAAGTAGTTAGGTTACTCTTATCCTATGCTTCATATAAGGATTTCAAGGTTTATAAGATGGAAGTCAAGTCAACATTTCTTAATGGTGACTTAGAATAAGAGATTTACATTGAGAAACTTCATGGTTTTCCTTTATCAGGTAATGAAAACATGGTTTGCAGATTGAAGAAGGTACTATATGGTCTAAAACAAGAACCTTTAGCTTGGTATGCTAGATTGGACAGGTATTTATTACATCCTTGTTTCAAAAGAGGTAATGTAGATAGAAATTTATACTTGAGATGCAATGATGAAGGAATTTTGATAGTAGAAGTCTTTGTTGATGACATTATCTTTGGAGGTAATGATACTATGAGTAGAAAGTTTGTAGAAAAGTTGAAGCCCTTATCTAATGAATCTAGTTAGACCATATGTTTGAAAAAAAATTAATTTTTAGTTAGAAATACTCAAATTCAGCTGTGTTGATAAGTTATCCTAAAACATAACACAACTTTATTCTTTTATTGAAATAATAAATTTCATATTTCTATGATAGGGGAGATAAATTTATTCCTAGGACTACAAATAAATTAGAGCAAGAACGGGATTTTCATATCTCAGACCAAGTATCGTAAGGAGATTTGAAAGAAGTTTTGCATGGATGATAGTAAACTAGTTGGAACTTCCATGGTAATAGGAAATAAATTTTCTACTTCATATGTGACAAATGGTGCACCTCAAACAAAATATAGATCTATGATAGAAGGTCTTCAATATCTAAGACATACTAGACCTAATATAGTAAGTGAATTTAGAATTGTTTCTAGATTTCAGGTAGATCCAAAAGAAACAAATCTTGTTGCAATCATAAAGATAGTCAGATTCCTAAAGGGAATAATTTATTTTGGACTATGGTATGATAGGTAAAAATACTTCACATTAAAATCATACACTGATGTAGATTGGATAGGCAATGTAGATGACAAGAAGAGCACAAGTGGAGGAGCCTTTTTTGGAGGGAAGAGGTTAGTTTCTTGGTTAAGCAAAAATAAAGACTGTATAGCTCATTCAACAGTTGATTCAAATTATGTCATTGCTTTAATTAGTTACACACAAATTGTTTGGATGAAACATACATTGAAGGACATTGGTGTGAACTTTGGAAAAATAGTTATCATACATTGTGATAACACAAGTATAGTGAATATGTCAAAAAATCCGGTGATGCACTAAAAAATGAAACATATCTCAATTAAGTATTATTTTCTAAGTGACAAGGTGAAAGAGAAAGAGGTGAAGCTTGAATATGTAAGCATAAAGGAGAAGATTGCAAATATCTTCACCAAATCACTAAACAAAGATACCTTTGAATATCTTAGAGGTAAGATTGGGGTTAGAGCCCAACCTAGAGGTAATTAAGGAGATGGAGTAGTGCACAAGTCCATTAGAAATCATAGCTATATCATTTGTGGACTTGGGTGACCCCAAAATAATGGGTTAGACTTTTTAGACATGTTGATTTTTTGCTAAAATAACACATTTTAAAAAAATATGATGATTTAAGCCTTGAGAGGTTTCATTTGAAGGAATTAATTGCAAATGGATAACTCAAAGCCTCTTAGATAAAAAAATAAATTGATATAACATCTATACTCCTCATTCATACCTACAATGGAGTCTCCTTCGCACCTATTAAAATGCTGACAAAAAATCAGTTCAACTTTGTCTTTTGGCAGATCAAATGAATCCATTTGACAAACCTATCTATGTAGTAGGTTACTACTAAGAAAAATCTTTCCAATAATTATAATGTTAATATATATTATGTTTATTATGACTTTGTATTTTTAGTTTTGCTAAACATAGATATTTCACCGTATGTCTATCTCTATGTTTGACACTTATGGAAAAATAGTAAATGATAGAAAAAAAATTCTAAAAAATATATATGGCCTAGGTATTGAATTTATCTTTCTATCAAAAAAAATAAAATGAAATTGGACAAATACACGATAAGTTATAAGCTATTTATTCAAGGTATGTCCAAATTATGGTTTAGTCGACTTCAAATATTAATAAAATATGCAATAATCATGATGATGTTGTCAAACTAGTTGCATGCCCTCTATATGGATTTTACAAAACTAAATTCAAAAGAATCACATTGATATTTATTTTAGAGAAAAAGTTATGCTCTATGAAAACAATCTAACTCTTTGAAAATGACATTTTTAGAAACACACCAGATTTCATCGGAGAAAGAAAAAACCATTCAAATAAATTCAAAAATAAAAATAAAAAATATATTTAGAATCTAGATAGAAAATCCTAAAAGACTCTAATTTACTTTATCTTCTGATCTCAAGTGGTTTAATGAAAATGTGCATCTGAATCTGAAATTATTTTTCAAAATGTAGAGTTCAGTGTTCATTCAGGTAAAAAAGTGTAACCCACTATTGTGGGTTCAGACACTTAATGCAAAGGTTTTACTCCTTAGGAGGAGTAATGGTTTGAGCATAACTTATTAGATCAAGGTGATTTTGGACCTAGTAGTTGAAGGTCTTGAAGATTTGAAAAAGATGCACCTAGATAAGAAGGCATAAAAGGATTTTTGTAAAGGAAACATTTTCCATTGATGTCAAAGGGGGAGATATATTGGTGAAAAACCCTTATAGGTTTAGGGGGAGCTTTGAAGAAGGTTGTTCAGAAAGGATACTTTTTGGATTGATGGTTTTTCACATATGTTGCCATCAATGAAAAAGGAGGAGATTGATGGAATAGTTGTAGCCTAGATATTGTTGTTATTCATTGTTTTGTCATTAATGTCAACATATGTTTCAGTAAGGGAATCAAGAAGTTTCAAAAAGACTATATAAATAGGTTGCAAAGAATTTTATGGTCAGTATACAGTGACTTAGCTCTTGTTAGATAATACTTGTGTAGAATAACATGTTTATTAGTTGAGGTCATGTTCACATATGTTTATAAGCTTATTTTCTCAAGTTATGAATGAATTGGCGAAAAACTAGTTACATGGCCAGTGACTGTGAAACTCAAATAGTTGGTGTTAGTGGTTAAAGTATAAATTCACTGTGAAGATGAATAAAAGAATACAATATTGGGGAACGTCAAAAGATGCATGGGAAATTCTACTATGTGATTGTGGTGTACTAGTGTGATTGGTGACATCATCTGTGGTGTGTACCTCAATGAAGATCTATTTGGAAGCTGACACAAAAGTGGTAGCATGGTCTTGAATGATTATGCATGGATTAGTATTGTGGCTGACTATTTCAGAATTTATAATGGTTTTAATATTGTTAAGCATGTTGTATGTCTCTTCATAGGGGTCTATATAATGTTTTATGAAAGAGGTCCTATAATTGGCTGACCTAGGAATTATGAATGTAACTGGTATATAAGGAAGTATTTCCTTATGATTGTATGTGTGTGGAAGATATATGAGCTTGCAAGGTTCAAGGACTGCTGATGTAGAGTAGAGGTCATGCATTGAGGCACAAGGAAGGGACTATCTTGGCAGAGGATAGTTCTAGAAGTCAGTGCAAAAATAATTATTGTAAATGTTTCAGATCTTTGGATAGAGAGTCTTGAAGGTGGATTTTTTTCGTTCCTAAAAATGTTAGGAGTTTATGCTCTGAGAGCCACCAATACCATAGACTGATTTTAAAGAATGGTTAGTTGCAAATATAAGGTAAATATTAAGGTTACTAGAGAAACTATAGGGACAAGATGACCCTCTACACTTCTAGTTCTGTAAGACCAAGGCGAGTATACCTAATCCATCTATACACACAACATAATACAATTCCTTTTCTAGATTCTACAAAGAAGATGATGATAAGAGAATACTAAATGATAACTAGTCATTCATTGATCCTCCAATATCATGTAAGATATACAACAACAACCATAATATAGTAAAATTTCAATATGATTTATTTTAAAATAAAATAATGTAACCCTACTTCACCAGACATATATTAGTATAGAAAATAATTATTTCTAATCAGTGCCTTATCCTCTGGGCAATATCCTAATGCATAAATAGTATACAGGAACCAACTTTTGTCAAAGATTCAAAGCCATAAATACAACCATCAAAACCCTCACTACTTACAAATATCCTTGTGTAAATATTAAGAGTCTATACCCTATCCAATGTCTATTAATTTGATCCTAGATCAAATCTAAGGAATAGAAACATATACATAGATACTCTATCCAATGAATTAGAAAATTCAAAACTTATAAAATCAACACAATGGAGAGATAAGAATCTGGATACTTATACAAGTATGAAGAATCATGTTCTGTATACACTTTGCTTCAAATATCTACCACTCCAATATAGATAAAGACTTTATAGACTTCTATTTCTATAAAAACTAATGCCTAGTTACAGTCTGCAACAATCCTGACTGAAAATAATATGTAACAACTTTCTCTCTCAATTTTCCAGCCCTTCTAAATGATCTTGGAAATCCTTTTATAGAATAAGGATTTCAACAAGATTCAGTTAATTTAGGCAATGCCAATAACCTCAACAACCTGCAATAACAAGAAGTAAATGCAGACTTGATGGCCCAAAAACCCAGAAGTATCAGATCAAATCTGATTTACAATTTTGATTTTTTCCCACCACAGGCCATCTTCTATTACCAAGTTAAAAAATTCCTATCATAACCATAAAATTGAAGACCAAAACCATTTGAGCAATGTTGCATGTACTAGGGTACGAAAATCACTAACAACCAACATACCCTAGACACCTTCAAAATATTAGTCCTTTGCATTAAATTAAAATGATGCTCCAGGAAAAAAAATCAATGGCAGCCACATAACACCTTCTAATCAATTTCTACCTACAACCCTCCTTGGAACAAATCAGATTTGATTTGGTTCATCATATCTGGCTTGCTGAGTTCAATCCTTCTGGGAAAATCCTTCTCAACAATTCAAATAATCGACCGACAATAGATAATCATCAAGTTTAAAACATCAGCGTCGATCTTCATCTTTCCTAGCATATCATATGGTTCACATTAAATAAAACAATACCTTTGGTTTGATTTAGACTTTACTTTCCACATCATTTCCTCAATGACCAATCAGAAAGAAGAAACATCAGCAATACCTAGCACTAAGGACCCACCTTTTAAAATCTTCATCGGCCTGGACACGTGGTGGAAAGGTGTGATCTTATGATCACTAATCCTCACTCATCTTTTCATTGAGGCAACATGCCCACTGCATGATCAAATAAGATATGATAGAACATTACCATCCTTCAGCCTGAAGACCACGACATCAACAAGGGTAGGTGTCACCCATTCATGTTTCCTCAATCAGTAAACATCAAGCACCTTCCCATCCAGGAAATGTGCCAACCATCAAATTAAAGATGATCTGGTCATTCTTTAATCTCCACCCAAAGCTCTAACATTGGACCCATCGACACTAGGTGTCACATAGTGATTGGCTATTCTCATATCCATTTTTTCCTTTTGCAGAATCCTCACCTACTCGCCAACATTTTTCATCATTCCTTCTTAACCGTAGGGAGTCTACGACTAGAATTTCTACCATTTTCACCAAGTCACTAACATTTTATCTTAATTGCCTTCTTACCTATGACTTAGCGAGAAACACTTGTATTTACCTTGTTTCTACATCACCAGCTTGTGGACTATTTCATTTAACCGCTACTTCATCTAGTGAGTTGGGGACTAACCCTCACTCTTCTTTTCAAATTGGCGAGGATGACATCTCATGGGACACACAAAAAAAAGGCATGATCCTACGAAGAATATATGGCGTGCACCTTTGGATCAAGGCATCATGCCCGCTATTGGAATAGTCTTGATTTGGCCATCCTTTATCTTTTACTTGAGGCTCTAACATCAGTCCCACAGACACTAGGTGTCACTCTCTCACTGACTCACCAGAAAATCAAAGAATGTACTTCATTCCCTACAAGCTAGCGAGCACCACAGGTTTGATCTAGGAGAATGGATATATCACAATATCATTCTAACTCACAAAACAAATATCTAATTCATTAGAAGAAACCTTGAGTTAGCGATTTATAAAATATTTCACACTCGCTAGGTCTATATGAATTTCACTAACCTCCACAAAAGTTTGTGACTTAGAGACAAAGTCTTTAACATACACACTCACCCACTCATGATAGTTAATGCTTATACTTTTAGACACTCATAGCCCTAGTGACCAAAGCTTGACTTGGACGATCACTCACTCTCAATGGTTAATTAAACTTTCAAAAAGAAATAGTGTGCTAGCGACTAAGAGCCTAAAAGGAACTTAAGTGGTATGAAAAAGTTAATGATAAAATAGAAAAAGGTTAGGGTTATGAGCTTAGACAAACAAATTTTTGAAACCCTAGCAATTTGAAACCCTCTTTCCTCATACCCTTGGCAATTTTCAAAGGACTTTTGCAGGATAAGACCATTTGCAACAGATTTTTTCTATGCTAGGAAAATGGGCTAACAGTGGCTCTATCTAGGGATTTATACCTCTCGTAGACATAGAAAGGATTTTAGAATCACTAGAAGAGAAGACCACCTACAGAAAAATAACTACCCCTATGCAGACAGTTGAAAGAAACACACAACTAAAAGAAATAAAATATGGACAAAATGTACACACCTAAAACATACTATTCATGGATTAAAAGACTTCATAAGAAGTAAAATTTCAAGAATTGTCCATGAACTAGAAATTCAAGAATATTTCCTGTTAGGTCCTTGATAATATAAGAATCTGAACCCCATTTACTGTCAATAAGGTATGGTACCAACTAGATAGGATCAAACTTACCATGTTGTCCTTTATCCTCAAACTTGGCATTCCACATTAGAACCAAATCCTCAATATCAAAAATTTTGACAGTAGTCCTTTTATCATAAAAATCCTTACACTGAAGCTGCAACTTGACATATCTATCATGAGCCTCCCTTCTTGATTCATCCAATTGTATTAGATCATCCATTCTGATCTTCATTTAATCATCCAAATCATCATCATATATTTTGATGAACCTATACATTCGTAGAAAATTGTTATGCGGCAATCTGGCATGAATTCCATACAGCAAATCAAAAGGTGCACAAATAATTTCCTTCTTCACTATTACTCTATCAAACCATAAATATTGATTCAATTTTTAATCCCATGCCCTTTTGTTTTTATCATGGACTCTCTTCAAAATCTTTATCACACTCTTGTTGTTTGATTCAGCCTAACCATTACCTTGCAAGTGGTATGGAGATGAATGTGAGACTTGAATCCCATACTACTGGTAGGAAATGTTAAATTATTCAGACCTAAAGTACATTGCATTATCAAATACTATTATCTTAGGGCATCCAAATCTTGTAAGGATATTATGCATCATGAAGTTAGTCACCACTTGACTAGTGTCTCTCTTAGTGGTAATTGCTTCAACCCACTTAGTGAAATAATCTATTGCCACTAAAATCCATGAGTGACCCCAACTTGACTTATTTGGGATCTCTCCAATAAAGTTCATACCCCACTTCTGAAAAGGATTCTCAACTGATACAATCTTCAAGGATAAGTTTCCATCAAACTTTAATTTACCTAAAAATCTTTGGCAGGAATCACACTTTCTTAGATTCTATTGATCCATCTACACCTCCTTTCAGAAACTTCCTATTGTACTAGAATATCCTTAACTATAGAACTGGGTACATATACAACTATGGTTTCTCTAACCAAATATTATCTAAAAGCTTTGACATCTGTAACCAAGGCATAGGCCTTCTTTTCATTTATACCATATTTTAGTTCAGCTTCCTGTAAGGACTTACTAAAAAAGGAGATAGGTTGCTCAAATCCTTCTGAGTTCTTCTGTAGTAACACAATAGCCATAATATGATAAGAAGAAAAGGAAATATTTTCATTGTCCTACTATAATTAGGTGTTCTTAACATAGGAGCATCCTGATAGCTTATTTAATCATAGAGAAATCCCTAATTACTTCTTCATTCCATTCTACCTTAGTACCCTTTTTTAGCATCTTGGAGATAAGAATGCTGGTTTCTAAAAAATTAGTTATGAATCTCCTTAAAAATTTTACCTGTCTAAAGAAGGATTGGATCCCTTTAACATTTTTGGGTGGAGGTACTTTATCAATTACAGAAACCCTTTCATGGTCAACCCTAACTTTTTCTTTGGACACAATGTGTCCCAAAAGCTTTCCTTTTGTAACCCCAAAGGTACATTTCTTTGGGTTAAGAGACACTCAGTATTCCAAAGCTCTTATAAAAAAAAATTTCAAGAAGATCACAATCTTGATCCTCTTTGAATAAGAATTCATATCATCTTGGTATACCACTAGAAACATGTTTATGAATTTTGTAAAAGCTACATCCATAGCTCATTGAAAAGTGGCTCCAGCATTTGTCAAGCCAAAAGGCATCCTGACATATAAATATGTGCCCCATGGAGTAGTGAATGCAGTTTTATGTTGTTTTGATTCCTTCACCATTACTATATTGTAACATGAGAATCCATCCATCATGGACATCAGTTCTGACTGAGTGACCCCCTGTAACATGGCTTCCATGTTTTGCAGACCATAATTGTCCTTCAGTGAATTGATATTCAAATTCCTAAAGTCTACATAGAGTCTAATGTCACCATTCTTCTTTCTTACTGGAACCAGATTAGACACCCATGTTAAATGTCGAATAGGTGCAAAAATTCCAACATCTCTCATCTTTTTTATTTCTCTTTGCATTTTGGGTGCCAAGGTTGGATTCACAGGTCTCATCTTTTTTCTAAAAGGTTTTGTGTTCTCGTTTAGTGGAATCTGATGCTGAAATAAATCCTCTCTATAGGCCTTTAAATCATCATATGACCATGAAAATACATGCCTATATTTTCTTAGAAGGTATATCAATGATTTTCTAATTTTTGGAGAAATATTCTTACTAATGAAAACATTCCTAGGATCCTCAGTTGTTCCCAAATTCATTTTTTCAAACTCCTCTATTTTGTTTATAGATTTTGTAGAATAGGGCTTATCTTTATTATCAAAAGGCTTTTCAAGAACCACTATCCCTTTTGGGACTCTATTTGATTTTAATTGTAGGACCTCTTTCTAGAAACATTTTTCCTTTCCATCCATGGTTTCTACAAATCCACTGAAATCAATATCTTTAGTTTTAAAACTTGCTTCACATTGCAATAATCTTAAAATGTCTAGGTCATCATCCAAAACTTGCTAGTTTTCAATGTTGTCAGGTATAGAAGGCCTGGATTGAATGTCTATCTCAGAGATTCCTAAAAATTTTATATCCTTAGGCCTTAATACCATTTTTTCTAACAGATCATCCATTTTGTTCCAACTTCTATCCATCCAATCAATACCAAAAGCTTCAAAAATTTTGAATTTATCCCAAACTGCATTTGGCTGTTATTTTAATATTTTGTTCTTGGAAGCATACTTT
This sequence comes from Chamaecyparis obtusa, assembly GCA_027943335.1. Lineage (NCBI taxonomy): Eukaryota > Viridiplantae > Streptophyta > Pinopsida > Cupressales > Cupressaceae > Chamaecyparis > Chamaecyparis obtusa. Next base: position 62,703 of record BSBK01008440.1, read on the forward strand.
GACCTAATTTGAGAGACTACTAGCTCATAGTCACCAATGACTTTCACATCTTTAATCCCATGTTTTGAGGCTAATCTAAATCTTATTAACAATGTATCATACTCTACAATATTGTTTGTGCATGTGAACAACAAACTAAAAGAAAACTTAAAGGTTTTTCTACTTGGAGAAATTAACAAAATTCATGCTCCAGCACCTTCCTTTGAACGTGCACCATCAAAGTACATAGTCCACATTCCATTTTAGTCTGATAAGTTATTTTTGTCCTCAGAAAAAAGCATAGGCTTCATCTTTCCTTCAAATAGCTCGTCTTTTACCTGAAAAGAGCCCATATCTATACTAAGGAAACAATTCATGCTTTCATCTTCATTTTCCTCAATCATATGAGGGGTTTTAGTTTGATCCCTATACACATTCACATTATCATTAGCAATATTAAAAGTTGCAAAAGATAAGTCACATTGAATACTTCCTCCCATAGATGCACTCCACTTTCTTGACGACAACATCCCATACTGAGGAGGAATATCAATAACAAGAACACTCATTGTCAACAACCTGTTAGGGTAAGCAGCTCGCCTATAAGGCAAAGCCTTAATAGTACCAATGACTGGCACCTATCTAGAATCCATGGTCTAACACCTCCCATGTGGATTATAAACTTATAATCCTATTGAATGCATCACTTCAACAAGCATCACAGTGTTAGATGCTCCTGAATCAATCATACAATTTTTCAACATCTTTCCATTTATTACAAAAGTGAGAAAAAAGGGATCCACAACACATACAAAATTAACAGCATGAGATTTCCACAATCCATTAGTAATGAGATAAATTTTTGGATTCGATTGTGTGTGTATTTTTAGCATCGAATCCAGAAATTTATCTCACATACAATCGAATCTAAAAATTTATCTCACATACAAAATTATTTACAACATTTGTATCTAAATAAATCTGCGGAATGTTGGAAACAATTTCTTCTATCTCCTTCCCTTTACTCTTAGATTTATCTCTTGCATTGTCAACATTTTTACTCCCTTCTGATTTTTTTATTTTAGTTGAAGGTACACCATTTACCCATGAAATGGCCTTTTCCTTATGTTCTGCTATCCTCATCATTTCTAGAAATGGGACCTTGACATTGATCTATGATAATAGTTGGACCATATCAAGTGGAGTAGATCTTACATTAGTAAAATCTTGATTTATAACAACAATATTTCCATTCTCATCTTAAATGGAAACATTTGGTTCATCTTTCTTTGGTTTCTTAACATCTTTTTGGGGGAGGGGGGACACTTGTCTCTGGTGTTTTTACCTCTACTTTATAAATAAGCTTTTGAGGATTTAACTTATTATCTGGCCTAATCTTAACCTTTTTGATACCCTCAACTAATTTGACATTTTCTGGTGTTTGCACTATGTCATTCTTGTTTTCCTTGAAAAACATACTAGTTGGTTTACCATCTGCCTTACCAACCATTCTATTTCTTAATACATAGTTACTCCTTTCTTGAGTAACCATGTCAACAGTTATATGTGCAATTTCTTCTTCATATGGTCTTCTTAGCACAAAGATTTTGCACCTTTCTTAGCTTGCACCTTATATCATCCACTTCCTCTTCAACTTCATCATCAGAGAAAACTTGTTGATGATATACCTTTGTTCTTCTTTGTGAGCCAGCAACATCTTGATTTTCATCTTCATTTGTAGAATCAACTTCATCCTATAGATGTGAAGAAGTCATGGAAAAACCATTATTATCATATGATTCATCCTCCTCAACCCCTTGCTCTTTAGTAGAAGACATATTTAGAGAAACAACACAATATTTAGGGCTATGAGGTGATTGGAATGCTACACACCATGACATGGCATCACTCATGTTAATAGTGTTCCTTTGTAAAGGTTGAGGAGTCTTGACATCAAGTTTATCACTCTTATCTTGAGAAAATGGTTTTCCATCTTTCCATTGAGTATTATAGGGAAAGTTTTGCAGCCTTGGTTGCCTATTAAACTTATTTAAAAGAGGTCTCTCATTGTTTTTTGGAGATCTATTGTTCTTATTTTATGTAGGCTTCAAATCTCTCAAATTATTCAAGATCGATTTCATATTATCCTCCTCTTTACCTGTTGTATTAGAAGGCTTACCTATTTCCTTCATAGTTGACATGAAAGGTTTCCATTCTTCCTTTTTTCCAACTTCCCTACAACTCTCATGTTCCTTTCAATATTAACTACAATCCTATATGCTTCCCTAATAGATCTTGGATTCTTATCTATTAGAAGTATGAAAAAAATGAAAATAAGTTAACGAAATAACCCAATAAAGTGTAAAGAAAGAAGGAATTTTACCATAGACCAAGAATGAGATAATGCTTCAATATCAATCACCAACACAATAATGCTCCAAGAATCCAAACAATGAGCCAAGAGATTTTGAAAGGGGAAAGAAAAGAAAACCTCTTGTGTATAATATGATTGAGGCAAAAAAGAGCCTAAAGAGAGAGAGAGAATTTGAGCAAGAAGCTCAATACATTAATGAGAGAGCTAATGAAAGAAGAGAGAAAAATGTGTCAAAGAATGTGAGAAAATTGTATCAAGTGTGTGGAGAAGCATCTCCTAAGTAGAGGTGAGTGAAGGAGTTTGCATGTAACTCCCATGTGAATGAATGCCACATTCATACTAAGTGTGTGCCAAGTGTGAGCATCCTCGCAAGGGGGAATAACCTAATTTCCTTATTAAAGGAATTACCAGAAATGAGTTGTCCTCCCACTTGGACTAGAGGACAAAATTACATGTAGAGATTCCATAGGAATATCCTAAATTAAATAAGAGGAGGATACCTTGGTTTATCCTTTAATCTTTACTTGGGGTGATTACATCAATGGGTATCAAACCCAAATTTTTGCAATGAAATTCAATTTTTTCTCTGGAAAGAGGTTTTGTCAAAATACCTGCAACTTGATCTTCACCCTTGCAATAGATGAGGGAAACTTGCTTGTCTTTAATTTGTTCTCTAATAAAGTGGTGGTGGAGATAAATGTTCTTTTACTTTGCATGGTAAATCAGAGTCTTTGCCAAGGCTATTGCACTTTGATTGTCATAATATAAAAGTGTAGGTTCTTGTTGAGGTAGACCCAAATATTCAAGTATTCTTCTAAGCCATAAGGCTTCTTTAGAGGTATGAGTAAAACTTTCATATTTATCTTATGTAAAACATACAGAAACATATTGATCTTTTTAAATTTTCCAAGATATAGCACCTGAACCAAGAAAAAAACAATACCCACTAGTGGACTTCCCATTGTTCGTGTCACCACCTAAATTTGAATCAGTAAAACCTTTTAAAGAAAACTCTAAACTTGTATCATAAAATAATCCTAAGTTCATAGTACCTTTAATGTATAGCTTGATTTGAGGTATCCCTAGGTTTGACTAGAAGGTAACGAAAATTCTTAGGTTTGTTTTCCATCTAAAGCTTGGGTTTTGAGGATGAGCGTTTGAGGTCATTCCCTTATCCGAACTCTTTTTCCTCCTTATGATAGGACTAGGGTACTATTTTCCATCTAAAGCTTCAGGTTTGAGGATGAGTGTTTGAGGTCATTCCCTTATCCAAATTCTATTTAAATTTTAATCTCTATTTTATTATAATTTAATGATTGTTGACTTTTGACAGTCACTTTAATTTGAATTCTGATTTATTTATTATTTTCATTTTTCATTGGGAATCTGAAAAGATTCTTTTCTTACTTAGTGAGATTCTATTTGGATTTTAATCCCTGTCTTATTTTAATTTAATGATTGTTGACTTTGACACTCACTTTAATTCAAATTTTGATTTATTTATTATTTTTATTTTCATTGGGATTCTGAAAGAAATTCTTTATTTATTTAGTGGGATTATGTTTAGATTTTAATCCCTGTCTTTTTTAATTTAATGATTGTTGACTTTTGACAGTCACTTTAATTTGAATTCTGATTTATTTAATATTTTTAAATTCATTGGGATTTTAAGCACATTTTGTCTTTTATTTGAGTGGGATTTTAATATTCAACTATTGGTTACCTTTTTTACTTTCCTTAAATTTGAAATGAGGACATTATTATTTGCCAGATTTTATTTATTATTTTAAAATTATTATTGGATTTTATTATTTCAATTGTAAAGTAAATAATAAAGCCTTATTGAACATTATTTTATTAATTTTAAAATGCTGGTGATGGAAATTGAATATTTTCTTTATTAATATATGTTAACTAATGGACATTTTTATTTTAATAATATTCTTGAGATTTGTTATTCTGGATTTAAAGTTTAATATTAAAATTGGAGATAAACTTAATATTTAATTTTTAAATTGACTTTATTATTTAAATGGATTATTCTAGGGGAAATTATTTAATGTCTTAGGATGGGACTTAGATAAATAACTTTTCCTTAGCCTAAATGATAAATTTAATATTAAAAGCTTTATTATGGTTATTTTAATCTTTTACATATTTAATTTAAATTAATTAATTAACTTTCATAACATTATGTTTTGGAATTAAAATATAGTATTTTAAATTAATTATTATTAACATTATAACTTCAAAATGGGTAACAACGTTGTAACCTTAGGTTTTGCATACGAATATTTTTATGATTATATTTCATCAATTTGGTGTTTTCTTGAGATTTGATATTTTCATATTTAAAATTTAATATTTATTTCTAATTGAACATTATTACTGTTTTTAATATAGCATTGGTGGTAAAATTTAATATTTAATTTGTTTCTATTATTTTATCAATTAATGGGTTATTTGGGGGAGATTATTTAATGTTCAAGATGGGACTCTGATAAATATTGCTCCCTTAGCATTAATGTTAAATTTTATATTAATGTTTTATGTGGCTATTTTAATACTCTTAAATTATATAATTGAGATTAATTAATAAACCTTGGTAACTTTATATCTTAAGTAAAATTATAATATTTTAATTTAAAATATTTGAATATTATTATATTTTAATAAGTAACAATTTCTTAACTATAGTTTTCACTTATGGTTATTATATTGTTCTTATTTAAATATTTTGTTTATCTATCGATGTTTTGCATTTCGATCCTAGTTGGTAACCTAGTTCCCGTTAGGAACCAGTAGGGTTAGGACTACGATTGAATTATTCTCCATTTTGAATTGAACCTTTTCGGGAGTGTTGACCCAACCTTTTAATTTTCAATATTTTTTAAGTTTGAACTTTCACCGTGGTTTATCCCTTTTATTAACTTTTGTTTTAAACCCGGTTAGGGTTTCTTAGAGACCTACTTAGGGTTTTGTATAGACTAATGCAGTTAGATGAATAAGGGATGTTGGCAAGCCATCACATGTCATGTTACCTCTTGTGAGTTAACTTGTGTAAGTTGTGTTTCATTTCGTGTTGAGTGTTCCTTAGTGTGTAGCCTTATTGATCATATGTGCTCTAAAAAAAAATTGTTGTGTGTGTTTTGCCCTAATTTTTGGGCATGACAAAAAGGAATGGAGAAGCACTAAAGGTATTGGATGAATAGCTGAGAAATTAGAGACAATTGAGAGATACTACTAGACTTAGATATAATGCAAACAACACTATCAAGAAGGGTGAATCCTCAAATCAAGAAACCACCCAAGATAATGTTTCTATCTCACAAAAGACAAACAAGCCTACATGCTATCATTGTGGGAAACTAGGACATACAAAAAATGTCTATAGAAAAAAAAGAGGTAATCCACCGAGTACTCCTAAGTTTAATGGTCACTGCTAAAATTGTAATAAGTTTGGTTATAAGGCATTTGAATGTAGATCCATAACTACTAACAATCCAAGGGAGCCAAGCTACAAGGGCTACTGTAACAATTACAATAGATATGGAAACAAAATTTAAAGAATGCAAGTCATAAAGAAGGAATAATAAATGGGTCCCTAACTGACAAAATACTGCAAAAAATTGACAAGGACCAAAGTTATACCATGGGATTATAATACAAGAATCATGTGTACTACATGTGGAAGATTTGGTCACATTACTACAAATTACTTTAGGTTGCGTGGTATGAACAATAGAAGATCATGGAGAAACTCTGGAATTTCTTGTTTTCACTATCACAAGGTTTGTCACCTAGCCAAAGACTACAAGTACCAAGGTAAAGCCCCAATCAAGGAACAACCAAATGAAAAGACTCAAGTTAGTAGTGATGAAATAAGAGATCAGATAAATAGGACTTGGAGAAGGAAGTATCAAGATTTTGAAATAGAACTTGGAACAACTAATGACACCAGTCACCACATCCACTGGATCAGGTGCACCTATATTCACTTAATTGGTCAAAGGTATGTGTAGGGGTTGATAACCTAAATTCTATCTTAAATAAGTTCTTTGAATTAGTGCAAAGATCCATATTAGCATACTAAGATTCATTTGGATATAAGTTGTGAAGTTATTATTTCATATGTTGATCGGTAAAGTGTGTTAGTTATTTCATTCCATTTGGTGAAGGAAAGCGTATTTTGGTTATGGGTGAAATGAAGTAGGTGAGAATAATTTAATGCAAAATTTTATAGTCATTGGAAGCCCTAATCTAGGAAAAACTATAAATAGAGGGTATTATATTTCATTTCCACCTTACATTTTCATGAGTTGTTGAAGTATTTGACTTAGAAGCCAATACCAAGATATACCAAGTGATCAGTTCAGCATTCCAAACAACATTTAGTGCATTAAAGGTATTCGTACTATCTACCAATTTGAGTTCATGAATTCAAAGTTTCTATTAAGTAAAGACCTAGTGTTTAAAGATTATTTTTGAAGATCAAGATGACATCTAAGATACAAAATCTAGTTATTTTTGACAAGATTGATCTTTTGAATCCTAAGTACAAGATGAATCCCATCATTGTTGTGGAAGTTGATAACTCTTGATCTCTATCATTGATCTTTCCAAGGGTTATATTGATTGAAGATGTTTTCACCTTCATTCACTGTACTATTGAAGCTATACATGCCAAGTAGAAATTGGCACATCATACAGGAATCTATGTATTAATGGGAAATTGAAAATAGACCACACACATTTTTAGACCAAGGGTTTCATCCATGCTATGCATGCACCAATAGTATTTAAGAATGAATGGATGAGGATAGTATTAATTTGAGTACATGATCAAATCATGTGGCTTGATGGACCAATTAAGATCACTAAAGATGTTTTTCACGTTGTTGTAGGATTTCAAGTCGGTGATAGACCAAGGGAATACAAACAAACTGATAAGAATAAGCTATGCAAGCTTACACAAGGTAAATGGGATGGAAGAGGAGTGAAGTTATCTACCATTGATGATCCTGAATTGAGATATGAAGGTAATATCATATCATATAGAATCTTTCAATCATCTCGAGTAGATAGTGTACCCTTTGGAGTAGTTGACATAGCATATAAAATTGTTAAGAAGGATATGAAGATAGAACTTTGTGAAATATTGTTGAAGCAGTTGGATGACAACATGAATACAACAAGGAAAGAAAAATCAAATACATTAAATTTTAGACTACTTTTGGCATGTATTTTCTTCTACTTTCAAAATTTCTTTCCTATAGTCGGTGAAGTAACTTGGAAAGCATAAAAACCAATCACACACTAGATTAATCAGTATATTCAAAGTATAGGAGATAATTTTGATTTAGTCATGAATGAATATTTATTAAATTTTAAGCTAGAATGCACAAAATATTTAGGATTCCACCTCAATTAGTGGAAGAATACAAGGATGACATATTCATTGAAGTTGATATCGACAAATGCATTATAAAAATTGTGCAGCCTAGAACTAAGTAGATACCACCTATGGGATATGAGATGAACATTGATGTTGACTCAATTAAAATTAAAGGATTGTTAGAGAAACCAATTCACAAAAGTTAAACTCAGTATGGCATATTTGAAGAATTTAAACTGAAAATAAGGTTATGTATATTGATACCTAAGGTAATCAGGAAGACAAGAAGAATGATAAATACCTTGTCTAAAAATATAGGTATTGTTATTGAAGGTGAAAAGGTTGTTGAACCATCTGATGTTAAGGGGAAGAAGAAAAAGGTGAAAAAAAGAGACCCCTATCCCAATCGATGTTAGACCATCACCAAGCTCTACCTCCACACTCGAGAGTAAAGAAGAAAGAAGAGATAGAACCACCAAAGACAAAAACTTACATTAGAGAAAACAAGGCTACTAAAAGGCCTAGAAGGAAGTTGAAGTTACAAAAAGAGAGTGACACAAAATGTAATGACCTATCACAATTGAAATTTGTACAAAGTAAAGGGAAGAGTCTTGATGAATTGCTCATGACACTTGAGAAATATGGAGGATAATTAGTTATGAAATATAGTTAAAGTATGAAAAGAAGAATGATGAAGAGAAAACTAAAATTGAAGAGGTTGTCATTGCCACCTTACAAAAATTTAGAATAACACATGTTGAAGTGGAACTGAATCTTGAAGGTGAGTTATATCACAAAGTTGATGCTAGATGGAAGTATGCTCTAGATGCCGAGAAAGAAATGAGAGAAAGGTCCCTAGAAATGACTATCATAGACCTAATAAAGAAAGGAATCAAAAACACCTTACTAGAATACTCAAAAGGATTCTGAGTAAAAGGGAGAGCATTGAGCATCATGGTCGAGAAGCTTGAAGAAGTCCAAAAGGAAATTGATGGTCTTTGGAGAAAGATATTCTCTATTGATCCACCGACAGATGAAGAGATTGAAGAGAAAAAGAGAAAGTCTAATCCAATTGAATTGACAAAAAACAAAGATGAAGTAATAATTTAAGACATCACAAATCAAGACCCTGATAAAACAATTAAAGTTGATGAATACATCATGGAAAATGAGACCATAGAAAAATAGGAAATGGATGTTGATTATTCTTCTAAGGAAAGGCTATTGGCAGAAGATCCTATAATTGAACAAGTTTTAAATTTTCCTAAGATAGAGGAAGTTATCTCAAAGGAAATGAGATTTTTACCTACTGATGTTGAGACCCCCACTGAGCCAGCACAAGAGACTATCATAAAGGAGACTATGGAGACAAAAGAGGTTGAAAGTACACAAGGTCAAAATTAAGAATTGGTAACCCCTACTGAGACCATATAACAAAAGAAGGATTAGGAAAAAGAGAAAGAAAAGGCAAAAGATAAAGAGAAGAAAGATGATAAACAAGAGAAGGAAGAGAAGAAAGAGGAAGATAAAAAGAAGACATGATTGAGGATACATCTATTCAATCTAATGCAAAGAAGGCATCTAGTTGTAAAGGAAAATCCAAGAAGAGGAAATATGTAAAAGAGGTTGATATCAGTAAACCCGTAGTTATTCCCAAGGTTGATATCTCAACCTTGAGCCCAAAAGAACTCTCAGAGTCCTGAGATCTACTAAAAAGAAAAGCTACACAAGATAAACTGATAGCAAAGAAGTAGATAGCTGATGTTTTGGATCAAGTTAAAGGAATATTTAATGATTTTACAGTACCTAAGGTGACTATAAATGAAAAAGGATAGATTTATATTCAATTGAGAGAAATGGTAAATCAAGTAAACCAGTCGGGTATAGATACAATAGAATATGATGCAAGTACATAAGAAGAAGATGAATACTACATTGATTGAATAACTCCTTCAATCAGTTGCATTAGATAAGGTAACTCTTTTTGAGTTAGTAAATGAATTGGAAATTGAGCTACAAATAATTCTTCCATTAGTTCAACAAGTTTTTTTAATTTCAAATTTTACAAAAGATATAAAAGAGAAGGACAATAATGTGTAAAAGGAGCTCACTAAGAAATTATCAAAAGTTTCCACCAAGCCTAAGTCTATAAAGGAATATTATGAAAGGTTTAAGCACTTGATGGGAGTGCAATTTGAGGTAAGAAAGGAGAAGAATTAGATCAAAATGGATCTTATGGAACTCCAAACAATTTTGATTCCACATATTGAATCATTGCAAAAATAGGTACTTAAGGCTAAAGATTTAGTTAGCACACTGGATGATAGTGATATGGATATCATGGTAAGTTTTAATGTTAATTTAAGTGAGAAAATACTAGTGTTGCAAACACTTAAGGATACATGGAAGGAATCACTAAAGGATGTTCAAGCCAAGTACACATATTTTTAACAAGATCCCAACAATAGATAAAGAGTAAGTTCTTATTTTGGCATTTTTTGTTAAAATGGGGGGAAAATATGTAAAAAGGGGAAATTTATAATATAGATGGGAAAATATGTATAAATATAGTAATTTATAAAGAAGAAGGATGAATAGATATGTAAAGGATATATTCAAGAAGTAATACTTCAGGGAGAGTCATATGTTTACCAAGGAATGGATATATGGACAAGGACAAAATTTTGAAATTTTTTGATGATTTTGAAGTTTTTAACAAAGATACTAAAGTAATGCCAAAGGTGGAGATTGATACTCCTAAGATTTATATTGTGGTCATTAGTTATGAGGAAGTCATAACATTTGTCAAAGTCATTCGGTAATGAAGGAAAGACAAGTTGGTAAAGAAGGTAAAGCTATTCGGTAAAGAAAATAAGGGAACATGTAATTTAAGTAAAGGCAAAGAAAGTTTAGACACCAAGCACCAAGCACCAAGTTATACCAAGCTATAACATCAACCAAATTGTGAAGATGAGATAGTTATTGAGCTAGACAAAAACTTGTTACTAAGCACAACAAGCCAACACAAGGAGAATCTTTTAATACATTGAATCTGGACACCGAATAGAAATGGTTTACGAATCTCAAGGAGATTATATGTTAGAGAAGTGGAGATGTAAACATAATGATTACACATGATAATAAGGTGAGATATTCCAATGAGAATTAAGTATGTTATATGCATTGGAGGAGTAACCAATGCTAGCTCCACTTGTAGAGATTATTCTAGAACATGTAGCACCACTTCTAGAATTGTATTTAAATGAATCAGAATGTGAAGTATAGCATGCATGCATGGAGGGAGATTGCATGTATGAAGAAAATATTGTAGAGAAGGTGATGAGAAGAGAAACCATCGAGTGTCGAGAAGTAAAAACAAAAAAGTGATTGTGATTCATAAATGAATCTATTGAGAATAGAATTAATATTGTGAGAAGTGAACAAAATGAGGTAATCGGTTATTGGGCATAAAGAGTCTATTATGCATACTTTTGATGCAAGATTTTGATACTGATTAAAAATTATTCAGAATTTTAAATTCTCTTAACCGAGTAGATCTTAACAGATCTTATATTGTAAATAATTTAACTAGGTACAGTTCTTAGATTATAATTGTTAAATCCTCTTACAAGGTAGACTTAACAATCTTAAGACTCTTAACCGGGTTAATACTCTTAACATGGTAAGCTATCATAAATAGCTAAAAATTATTTCTCTAACAGATCAAACTTTTTACTACAGTAGTGAATCTTTTTGGGTGTCATCCCCACCATAGTTTTTATCCTCTAACAAGGATTTTTGTGATATCAAAATAATTGTGTTATGAGTTATATGTTATTTTTTATAGGTTTTATTTGATGCATGCAAAAGTTATGGATTTAGTAAATGTTTAGAGAAGAAAGTTCAAATAGTTTAAAAGTGTTTGATAGTACTAACTTTCCCCTCCCCTCTCAGTATTTACCTTTCCATACGTAATCCAACAGAGCTTACTCAAGCCAAATGGGATGGTAGAGGTTTAAAGTTTTTATTAAATTTTTTGGAAAAATTTTGATATTTATATTAATAAAACTAGTTCAAAAAAGGGCTCCCAAAGAAAAGAACCGGTAAAGAAAAATTTTGTTTGTTACCCATAATACAAAAGGCAGATTGATCTACAAGTTTTCCTTAACTTCCTAATCCTAACTATATAACCCATCCAAAATCCCAATACATTTAGATAGAGATAACCATCATCCCCGTACCCCCATGAGAATTAAGGGATGGATATATGCAATAATCCAAACCCCCAACTTATCTAATAAAAACCCCAATACATTTAGGCAGAGATAACCATCAATCTCGTACCCTTACAAAAAATAAAGGGGGGGATATATGCAAAAATCCAAGCCCCCGTCTATATACATCATACAAAAATACAAGAAGCCCATATGCAGCCATGGCATATTAACAAAATTGAATGAAACAATATTATAGAAGCCCCCAAGTTGTACTAAGGCAAGACTTTACCGAGCAGAGAGCATCACCTAGCAAAACAAAGGATGAAAGTCCAAACTTATCCAAGTGAGAGCATGAGAAGACCTGTACCAAAAGTGAAACCTTGAGGACATACATTATAAGATAATATAAACCAAAACCAATGAATGAAAATCATCCCTAGAACTACTCAATCTCATCCTCAAGATGAGGCAAATGAGAAAAAAATAGAGAGCTCCATAACCTGTCAGCCTTAGCATGAATAGAGGAACATGCACTAGAATCATCAACTATATGTCGACAAGGAGAGGAAAGTTCACCTCTAACTGGTTCCAGTGAATTTAACAGCCCTGATTGCATCAGGGGAACTAAAGAACTACACGGAGTTGCATTAGAGGCTTTTTCCTCCACTGTAGATAAGGCATCTTGAGGAAAGAGATTAGTGTGAGCTATTGAGCCACAAGACCCAAGATAGCATATGTCTTGGAAAAAGCTTTCCCCTGATAGGCAGCATCAACCGTATTCATGTTAAGAGAAATATCCAAAGGCATGATGGAAGAGGAGGCTATGCAGTCTTTAATCACCCCACATATCATAACAAATTTATCTGAATTCAACAAAAAATGCCATGGAAAGATATCATCTGCACTTGCTTCCCCCTCCCATAGATTATATCCTATTAAAGTTGTCTACTATTGAGTACCCTGATTTAAGATTCACAAGAAACATTATATCTTACCGAATCTTTCAGTCATCTCAAGTAGACAATGTACCCTATGGAGAAATTGATATTGCCTATAAGATTCTAAAGAAATACATGAACATAAACCTATGTGAAATATTATTGAAGCAATTGGATGAAAAAATGAATACAATCAGGAAAGAGAAATCCATTACATTGAAGTTAGGACCATTACTCCTATGCATTTTGTTTTATTTTCAAAAATTATTTCCTACAATCGGTGAAGTAGTATGGAATGTAGATAAACTCATTATCTATCAAATCACTAAATATATTTAAAGCATAGGAGAAAATTTTGATATGGTCATTTTATGGTGGAAAACATGGATGGGGTCTAGAACAATGGGATTTTGCACATAAAAGAGACCCTAAACCAATATTTAACACATGCATGAAATTGTAATGATATGGAAAGTAAATCTAGAAGACTAGTATTGAAATGAAGAAATAAAAAAATACTTACCTTTGAAAAAGAATCTACTAAAAACTTTGCTAAACGGTATTAGAAACTATTGATTTATGTAATTATGAACTAAAACTATGAGATCTACAGAACCCATAAATCTTTTTCTTTTCTAAGAAAGGTCAACCTTGACCCCAGAATGTTGACCTTTACCTACACTACTCTGATGGAAATTTCATTCGCGGATCCTGAAAGTTTGCCGAAAAGGGTATCCAGATCTGCATTGTAATTCATTGTTCCACACCTATTCCTACAAGAAAAATGGCTTTTATTGTTGGGGGGAGGGGTTTACCTTGGGAAAACCCCAATTTAGGAATTAACCTTAAAATTGAATTGAAATTGCAGTAATAAACAAAGTAAATGAAACAATTCACCTTGTCTATGTTGAAACCCTTGTGGAGGATTTGAATCCTTGAATCCACAAGTATGGATGCTCCAAATGAATGTAGGATGTCTCAATCAATTGTCTTTAGATCTTCAACACCAATCTTGAATGGATATTGGAATAGGAAGAGGCTTAGATGGATATGGATGGAGAAATCTTCAACAAGAGGGCTCCGTAGAGATTGAATCCTTCAATGGCTACCACTGGATCTCCTTGATGAATTGGATCTTGAATGCTTCAATGCTTGAATATGAATGAATGCTTGAATTATTTCCTTCTCCTTCTTTCTTGCTTCTTGATTTCTTGATTTCTCTTGTTGAGTGTTTGAGAGATTATGATTTTTTTATGGAGAAAATAAGAGAAGACTTCCTTTTATAGTGATCTAGGGCACAAAATTCTAGAGAGGCCAACATAAGGGAAATAAATTCTCATTAAGCCTATACCTCAAGGTCAACCTTGACCCAAAAGGTTGACCTTGATGCTGAGGTCAAGAATCTCAAAATTTCAAGTCAGGATGCCAGAATTGTGCAGAAAAGAAGTGGAAAATGGGGTAGAACATGGGAAAAAGCTAGATCCAAGTCTAAGACCCATTAAAGGCATTTGACATGACCCCAAACCACTTACTCGAAGGGATAAACCAGTCCTAAATGGAAGTGCTTCCATTTTTTGATGCTACATTTAGCCCCCACTTTAGCAAGAGTATGGAATCCATGCAAACTCTTGGTAAATGAGATCACAAAGAAAAAGACAATCTTATTGAAATCAAAGTGACAAAGGAATCCTCAAGCCCCTAGGGACTCGAGTCTTCATCAACTCCAAGATTGAAATAAGAAAGACATCACTAGAAAAAAGAGAGAAAAGGGGAGAGATGGGTGGCTAGCTCACCCAGTAAGATGTGTGTATCTCACTTTGAACCACAAAAAAGGATAGGATGGCCCACCAAGAAAGCACTTGATAGTCACCCCATAAAGTTGTGTGCCTTCTGGCAGCTTTGTGCATGTATGCAGTCCATCTTCTGATGACTTTTATGAGGTACCCATGGATCCATATCCTCATATCACTATAGAATACATTTGTAAAATACGTATGTCTTTAGGATTTAGTAACTTATGTGCATTACCTTCTGAGGATTTAGCATATTTGAAATTGAAAATGTGTTTTTCTTCAGGATTTAGCAACTTATGTTTGTTACCTTCTAAGGATTTAGCATTCTGCAAAACAAAAGGATAGAACAAAAATTCATAATATAGAATGAGGGAGGCCATATATATGCCCCCCCTCCTTAATATGGAAAAATACATACTATTTTGACATGTTAAGGAAAGAAAAGAACAAGGATAAAGCCTTCTTCAACATCAAGACAATATCCATAGATGACACTCAATCCAAGCCAAGAAGGTCATAGCTCCTATGAGGCCATGGAAGGGATGAATGCAAAGAGATACCATGCAAGAAGGGAAAAAGTAACCCTTGTGAGGGATAGCACACTATTCAATTTTCAAGGTGAGAGATTTATCAACCATGGAAACCCAATGTCGAACAAAAAAAATAGGTTATGATCAAGGACATAGATCCTCAATGCAAATCAAAATTTTCATGTATGATTGGATATCACATAATAGATAGATATTTCTTAACCAAGGGAAAAGTGGATCCCAGAAAGAAAGAAAAGAAGGAGATGGCACCCTTGCCCCCCAAGCATAGGAACAAGGATTTAAGGGGAGCTATTATATCACTCACAACACTATACGAGATAATGAGCCCCTAATAATTAGGATAACAGTGTTTACATAATACGGAGCTCCATAATAGGAACATAAATTTTATTTAGAGAAAATGGGATTTAAATAAAACTCATTTCCACATGATATATAAATAACTTTACTATCAATGAGCTACCTAATCTTATAATGTAAATCTTGACATTCATTAGTAGAGTGATCATTAAATCTATGATACAAACAAAAAGGAAGAGTCTTCAAGTGTGGACTATGTTTCTTTTTGCATTTAGGTCTAGTAATCATCTTAGCACAAAGGAGTTTAGGCAAAAGAACTTCTTGGTCAAATTCCTTCATAGTTTCATCAGGTTTTGAAGTGTTATTTGAGATGTTGTTAACATTGACTTGTTGTTGTGAGCTAGAGTAGGAGAATACTTTAGGAATGAGGTGTTAAACATAAAATGATAATGATGTGAGGGTGCACGAATGGTTGGAATGGGAGTGGGAATGGGAGAGGGAGAGGGAGCTAGAACAGGTCAAATTTTGAATGGTGGCTCAGGCAGGAAACCTGGTTCCTCTGCTAGGGCTACTACTGGAGATGCGGGATAGTTTGTTGGAATCCTGATAGTGTCAAATGATAAATGGAATGGTTGGAACACTGGGGCCCTAAACATTTGGCCCATGCTTCTTAAACTTGTTATTCATTTAAAGAAAACTTAAAACTAGAACCAGACTAGGACCCTTAAACTTATCCTTCTTCTTACTCATGGCAGGATGCCTCATATAACTCGCAGTAGAAGGGGAGGTGCCCAAAATACCCCTCCTAGATCTCAACAAGAGAGTTATCATGAGGAACAACACTATGAGGGTAGGGGGGATCAATCTAATAATCAATTAGGAGGTTTTTAGGGGGCTCAAGTAAAAGAACTCTTACAACAGATACTACATAGGTTACATGCAGTGTAGGATAGAGGTCACCATGGAGAGACTAACACTCACCATGAGGAAAGGGAAAGGAGTCCTAGGAGGAGAGATTAGATAGTGGAAGAGGATGTCTTGCATGCTTCTCACGTGTGAGACCTCCTTAGGACTAAGACTAACCCATTTAAAGGAACTCGACATGGATCTACCGCATAAACTTGGTTGCTAGACATAGAAAGGCTATTTTCTATGCATCCTTATAGAAGCAATACTAAGGACCAGTTTGTAGTCATTCACCTTAGAGACTTTGCATCCACTTGGTCAGAAATAGAGAAAGAGAAACTTCACATAGAAATTACCACTCTTTCATGGGAACTATTCCTAGAACTCTTTCAAGCTAGATTTCTTTCTGACCACTAGAGACAGGAAAGAGTCGAAGAGTTTCACAACTTAAGGGAGTTGACTATGTCAGTTGATGACTATGAGTGAAAATTATTTGAACTCAAGCCATACTTAGGATATAAGGATGATGAACCCATGCTAACTCAATACTTCCTTAGAGGACTCAACAGTCACTTGGTTGACAGTGTACAAATTTTTGAACCTCAGACAATTAATAATGTAGTCATCAAGGCTCATATTATGGAACAAAATGCAACCTTGGGGTTAGGAGGTCAGATAGGTGGCCAAGGAGGTAATGCCTCTCGGGCTAGAATAGGATCTAAGGGAAATAATTCTCAAGGAATACCTGGCCCTAAGAACTATCCTTTGTCGCTAAAAGGAAGTCAGAATCATCAGAAAAGGAAATTTTAATACAAAAACAACAATAACATCTACAACATAGATGGGGGTTCTCAACTAGACTATTCATGCAACTGGAAACATGATAAGCATTATCCAAATTTTCAACCAGCTTAGAGTATGCCTCAAAATTCTAGTGGGGGAAGTTATCATCAATCCAATGCACCCTCCGCAAGGATGAATTTTGCTAGGAATATAGGATGTTACTCTTGTGGTCAACATGGTCACATTTTAGTTAATTGTCCTCATAAGTCTACCCCAGTAGCTAGCTATAAACAGGCCGCTTTAGAACCCACCATAGGTGATGTAGGTATATCTCACCAAGAATTTTCCACTCTAGACCTCAGGCGAGTTGAACATCAGGGAGCATTCATCGAAACCCCATGAAGTAGATGGGCAGGTGACTTTAGAGCTAGTACACATTTTTCACCAGTGGACACTGACCCTCAAGGGTCACACCATAGATTAGGAAAGGGTCCAATGGGACCCCAATGATGAGTCCTCACCCACATGGTAGGATGCTGCTAGACTTAGAGATTCTAATTCTTATCTATTTGTAGGATTCCAAGAGTAAGCCTAACTCTAGGGGGAGGATGTAATACCCTCTCCTATGGTGATACTTGGACTTTTGAATTTGGACATTTTTATGATGTATAGGACTATATGTTTACATTTATATTTTATGGATTATGACATGTCTATCAGATGTTTAGATACACTCATTTATGGTTATTATTTATATGTTCATAAAATTGGAAACTATCTATCCTTATATGTTTATAGAGCTAACCCAAGGATTTGAATCTAACCATCATTATATCTGATGTTTTATGTTTCATGTATATGTGTTTGATGTGTTTTTATGACTCGGGTCAAATTCATAGTTACTCACATAGCTGAGGTCCACATGATGTATCAATCCTTGTCATCTCTTTGCATATATCTGATTTGTATATATATCCATATGTGTACATGTATCTCTTCTTGGTGATGCAAGATTGTAGGTACTGGGTGTCATCTCCACCTGGTCTCACAGGTCTGAAAGATCCCTCAAAATCCTCAATTATTGTTGTTATTATGGAGATATCACCAAGGTTCCATGAGAAGGATCTCTATCTCTGACCCTTTTATCCTTAGGCAAGGAGTTCCTGAGTGAGTCTTCTGTGTGGATGATGCATCTTTGTTTGATGGATTATGTGGATTTTTTGCTTGCATCTCTAAAAGGTTTATGTTGTGATCAAGATTGTGTGCATTAAGGTATCTTTTATGTTATGCTAGTAAATATATCCATATATATATATGCATATATATGTACTTATATCATGATTAAATTATATAGAATGTGATTTAGTATTTGATTTAAATAATAATGTATTTTATTTAAATAATAATATTCACAATAAAATAAATATTTATAATATTAGTAATAATGTGTCTTACCTATGGTATCTGTACACATAAGCATATGGGTGCACACATATGCCTATGATTACATATACATTTATGCAAGCTATATGTGGAAGAAATTATTAATAATAAATAATTAATATTATTTTGGGTAGTGAATAATTATTTCCTTCACTATAGTCTAGTTAAAAAATAATTTAGGATAAGTAAATATATTCCTTAAAAGGAAATTATCTATTTTGTCATCCTTCAATTAAGGAGATAGATTTAAAAACATTATTAAATATTATTTGTTAATCCCTTCACAAGAATAGTTCTGTAAACTTTACTATCCTAAACTAATAACCAGTAGATGGTTGGGATAGTTCCATCGGTTATATTTCTCATGCAACTACTCCCTCCAATCTATTTATAGGAGAGACTTCCTATGTGAGGGGAGGTTGGCTAGGAAATTAATTTGAGGATGAGAATTTTTGGAAGATTGGGTTTTGGAGTTGTTTGTAATTGATTTTGTTAAAAATTTAGTTGAAAGTTTTTGTGAGCGTGAGAGTCTCTGGTTGGTGAAGACAAGTGTGACAGGATTGCTTGGAGTTGATTTCCAGAGGACGCTTTTCAGGAGGCTATCTACTCAAGGATTGAAATGTTGCAGAAAGTCTCTAGCCAAGGGAAGAGGATTTTTCCAAAGGACCCAAGTAGGGTCTAAACTGGAAAGAATCTCCATTTTTCCTGTGTGTATATGAATGTGTTGGTTTTTGATATGATATTGGATTAGAATAGGATTGTTTAATGTGTATTAAAAAAGGAAATATAAATGTCTTATCTTTTGTGTTTCCAGGAAGTAAATTATGTATGTTTATATAGTTATTTATTTATTTATTTATTTTGTATTATGGTATCTTCCTGGGAAGTTAGGAATGCATCTTGTCATTAGGGAGGATGTGTTAATCTATTATTGAATGAAATAGGAAGGTTTAGGAATGAGATGCAGTCCTTTTTTTCCTACTCTCTTTCTCTTGCAGGCTTCTCTGTGGATTATTGTTTTTCCTTTGATTATTCTTGTCTGAGGCTTGGGTAATGTTGAGGATGTGCTATGGATGTCGTACATAGCTCCCTGCATCAAGTTGACCTCATGGAACCTTTCCCACGCACTCTATGCCTAAAAAAATTAGATTTTGGTGTTTTCAAGAAATTTAAAATTTAATTCTGTGAAAGTGCCCTGCAGTGTCGTACGACATTGTAGTCATACCCATACGACACTTGGTCAAATTTTATATGGGAATCCATACATTGTTGTATGGGTTCATATACAAATTCATTTGGAATTTTTTAGGAAGTTTAAAATTTAATTTTGTGAAATTTTCCTACAGTGTCGTATGACTTTGTAGTCATACCCATACAACACTTGGTCAAATGTCGTATGGGAATGCATACATTGTCGTATGGGTTCATATACAAAATCATTTGGATTTTTTGAGGATTTTAGGGGCTCAAAATTTGAAGGATTTATACAAATATAAATTTAAGTATAAGACTTATACTTTAAGTTATATTTGTATAAATACATTCCAGGATGTTTGAGATAGGTTTCAGCTTCATAGGAGTTAAGATGCAAATTCTAGATTTTGGAGATTTCTAAAAAATTTCAGACTTAGCCAAATTTTAGGCACATGAGATTTCCATAGATGGAATGTTGTGGTAATGCATGTGAAAGTTTATACCACCTATGTATGCTCATTAGTTGTTTTGTTGGAGTTATAGGGTTTACTTTTGATTTTTTTCACTTAGATGCCTTCTTAAGTTTCATGATGTGTTTAGGAATCAAGATTAGTGTTTAGGGTTGTCCGGTGGATTAGGGCTATCCCATGGTTTCCTAAACATTCCTAATCTTTCCTATTTGTGTGTGGAAATTCTTAAATAATGTTATGATTGGTTTTACTTCATGTATTATGTGTTTATGATGTTTGGGTAAGGGTTGGAAACCTAAGTACACTAGGTGAGTGGCTCTCAGTGTGGGGTTGGGGCCCTAAGTGGCTAGTACCAGGATAACTGACTGAAGAGTTGTTTTAACAAGTGATAACTTAATTTAAAACTTATGGAAATGGGTTCAAACACTAAAAATATTAATGTATGCCTCTCCCATGCCATTAGTGCTAGTAAAGGCTATGGATGGGAGTGGGAGAAGGTACCTATGTGTAGGTATGATCGAATGGCGCTTGTTTGTACAAAAGGTATTTGATTCTACATGTGCCTACTTGGGGGTCAGGGCTAAGAATGGCTAGTACCAGGACAACCCAAGGGGTGAGGGATATGCAATGACACTCACTTAGCTTATGGCTTAGAATTTATACTGAACCTTAGATCCTTTTGGGAAATGGTTTGTACCATGATCTTCTTTCCAGTTGCTATTTGGAAAAGCTTACCCCAACCTTAGGTATGGCCTAGATATTACTCCTTTTTGTGGACCTTAGTGTTTATATCCTAGCATGGGGGAGTGGGCCTTTTTGGTATCCATGTGGCTAGGTGGTAAATATTTTTATCGAGGTATCTTTTGCGGATGCAGTGCTTAAGGATCCATGCTTGCTTATGTTCCAATTTTTAAGAAGAAGACTTTGTACTTATCTTTCTTCATATTCAATTAAATGTAAAGTTATTGTTATCTCCCAAGAGTAGATGAATGTAATGTAACTATTAATGTATCTCAAAATGATGTATTTGGAATGGGTAGATTTAGGAAAAGGAAAAGGGAAAATGTGAACTTTATGTAAATAATGTTTGTTGGAAAAGAAAAGGATTTAGTAATATTTCAAGTGAGATGGTAGGATCTCATTATTTGTGGATTAAGAAAAGTTAGTGAATTTAATTTAATGATGTCCTATGTGTAATGCTCCAATTTCTTAGATGAATCTATTATGTGGTATTAATATTTTAAATGTTATATTGTTCATAAAGGATACTTAGGAATATAGATGGATTCAAATGTCAAATTGATGAAAAAGCACTTTGTATTTCCTTATAAAGAATCTTCAAATGATATAATGTAGTTTTCTTTAACAAGTAAATCATGTTGTTAGTATACTTAATGGACTTAAATGAACTGTTCATAAATTAGTAGGGAGCCTTGGGAGGAATCTAAGTTAGACTACGTTTAAGTTTTGGTGCATGTAATTCTTTTTAAAAAAATTTTAAAAAATTCATAAATTATTACTTAGGTTTTCTCTTCTAAAGAGAATCTTTTTTCTCTTCCCCAGTTCCCTTGAGGGGCATGACATATTTGGTATCAGAGCACTAAGTTACTACAATGGGGCCCTGAAAATTTGGCCCATGCTTCTTAAACTTGTTATTCATCTAAAGAAAACTTAAAACTAGAACCAGACTAGGACCCTTAAACTTATCCTTCTTCTTACTCATGGTAGGATGCCTCGTATAACCCACAGTAGAAGGGAAGGTGCCTGAAATACCCCTCCTAGATCTCAACAAGAGAGTTCTCATGAAGAAGAACACTATGAGGGTAGGGGGATCAATCTGATAATCAATCAAGACATTTTTAGGGGGCTCAAGTAAAAGAACTATTACAACATATACTACAAAGGTTAGAAGTAGGGTAGGATAGAGGCCACCATGGAGAGACTAACACTCACCATGAGGAAAGGGAAAGGAGTCCTAGGAGGAGATATTAGGTAGTGGAAGAGGATGCCTTGTATGCTTCTCACATGTGAGACCTCCTTGGGATGAAGACTAATCCATCTAAAGGAACTCAAGGTGGATCTAACACATAAACTTGGTTGCTAGACCTAGAAAGGCTATTTTCCATGTATCCTTACAGAAGCAATACTAAGGATCCATTTGTAGTCATTCACCTTAGAGACTTTGCATCCACTTGGTGGGAAATAGAGAAAGAGAAACTTCACATAGAAATTACCACTCTTTCATGGGAACTGTTCCTAGAACTCTTTCGAGATAGATTTATTTCTGACCACTGGAGACAGGAAAGAGCTGAAGAGTTTCACAACTTAAGGCAGTTGACTATGTTAGTTGATGACTATGATTGAAAGTTCTTTGAACTCAAGCCATACTCAGGATATAAGAGTGATGAATCCATACTGACTCAATAATTCCTTAGAGGATTCAATGATTGCTTGGCCGACATCGTACGAATGGTTGAACCTCAAACAGTTAATGATGCAGTTATCAAGGCTCGTATTATGGAACAAAATGCAACCTTGGGGTTAGGAGGTCAGATAGGTGGGAAATGAGGTAATACCTCTCAGGCCAGAATACAATCTAAGGGAAACCAATCTCCAGGAATACCTAGCCCTAAGAACTATCCTTCTTCATCAAAAGGAAGTCAGAATCATCAGAAAAGGAAATTTCAATACAAAGACAACAACAACTACTACAACATAGACAGGGGTTCCCAACCAAACTATTTGTGCAACTAGAAACATGCTAAGCATTATCCAAATTCTCAACCAGCTTAGAGTATGCCTCATAATTCTAGTCAAGGAAGTTATCATCAATCCAGTGCAGCCTTTGCAAGGAGGAATTTTGCTAGGAATACAGGATGTTACTCTTGTGGTCAACATGTTCACATTGCAGTTAACTGTCCTCAAAAGTCTACCCCAGTCGCTAGCTATAGATAGACCACTTCTAAACCCACCATAGGTGATGTAGGCAGATCTCACTAAGCATTTTCCACTCTAGACCTCAGGCAGGCCAAACATCAGGGAGTGGTCATTGAAACCCCGAGAAGTGGATGGGCAGGTGACGTTAGACTTGATACACATTTTGTAGTAGTGGACACTGATCCTTAGGGGTCACACCATAGATCAGGAAAGGGTCCAATGGGACCCCAATGATGAGTCCTCAGACATATGGGAGGATTCTGTTAGACTTAGAGATTCTTATCTTTATCTATTTGTAGGCTTCCAAGAGTAAGCCTAACTCTAGGGGGGAGGATGTAATACCCTCTCCTATGGTGATACTTGGACTTTTGGATTTGGACATCTTTGTGATGATTAGGACTATATGTTTACATTTTTATTTTATGGATTATGGCATGTGTATCAGATGTTTAGATACACTCATTTATGGTTATTATTTTTATGTTCATGAAATTAGAAATTATCTATCCTTATATAGAGAGAGAGATAACCTAAGGATTTGAATCTAACCACCATTATATCTGATGTTTTATATTTCATGTATATGTGTTTGATGTGTTTTTATGACTTAGGTCGAAGTTGTAGTTACTCACTTAGTCAAGGTCCACACGATGTATCGATCCTAGTCATCAGTTTGCATATATCTGATTTGTATGTATATCCATATGTATACATGCATCTCTTCTTGGTGATGTAGGATTGCAAGTACTAGGTGTCATCTCCACCTGGTCTCACAGGTCTGAGAGATCCCTCAAAATCCTTGATTGTTGTTGTTGTTATAGAGATATCACCAAAGTTCCATGAGAAGGAACTCTACCTCTGACCCTTTTATCCTTAGAAGGGGAGTTCCTGAGTGAGTCTTCTATGTGGATGATGCATCTTTGTTTGATGGATTATGTGGATTTGTTGCTTGCATCTCTGAAAGGTTTATGTTGTGATCAAGATTATGTGTGTTAAGGTATCTTTTATGTTATGCTAGTAAATATATCCATATATATAGATGCATATATATGTACTTATATCATGATTAAATTATATGGAATGTGATTTAGTATTTGATTTAAATAATAATGTATTTGATTTAAATGATAATATTCACAATAAAATAAATATTTATAATATTAGTTATAATGTGTCTTACCTATGGTATATGTACACATAAGCATATGGGTGCACACATATGCCTATGATTACATATACATTTATGCAAGCTATGTGTGGAACAAATTATTAATAATTAATAATTAATATTATTTTGGGTAGTGAATAATTATTTCCTTCACTATAGTCTAGTTAAAAAATAAGTCAGGATAGGTAAATATATTCCTTAAAAGGAAATTATCTATTTTGTCATCCTTAAATTAAGGAGACATAGATTTAAAAACATTATTAAATATTATTTGTTAATCCCTTCACGGGAATAGCTCTATAAACTTTACTATCCTAATCTAATAACCAATAGATGGTTGGGATAGTTGCATCAGTTATATTTCCCATGCAACTACTCCCTCCAATCTATTTACAGCAGAGACTTCCTATGTGAGGGGAGGTTGGTTGTTAAATTAATTTGAGGATGAGAATTTTTGGAAGATTGGTTTTTTGAGTTGTTTGCAATTGATTTTGTTTAAAATTTAGTTGAAATTTTTTGTGAGTTTGAGAGTCTGTAGTTGGTGATGACAAGTGTGATAGGATTGCTTGGATTTGATTGCTAGAGGAAGCTTTTCAGGAGGCTATCTACCGAAGGATTTAAATGTTGTAGAGAGTTTCTAGCCAAGGGAAGAGGATTCTTCGCAGGACCCAGGTAGGGTCTAAATTGGGAAGAATCTCCATTCTTCCTGTGTGTAAATAAATTTTTTGGTGTGTGATAGGATATTGGATTAGAATAGGATTGTTTAATGTGTATAAAAAAAGGAAATATAAATGTCTTATCTTCTATGTTTCTGGGAAGTAAATTATGTATGTTTATATAGTTATTTATTTATTTATTTATTTAATATTATGAAATATTCCTTGGAAGTTAGGAATTCTTTTGGTCATGTGTGAGGATGTGTTAATCTGTTATTGAATGAAATAGGAAGGTTTAGGAATGAGATGCAGTCCTTTTTTTCCTACTCTCTCTCTCTCTTGCAGGCTTCTCTGTGGATTATTGTCTTTCCTTTGATTATTCTTGTTTGAGGCTTGGGTAATGTTAAGGATGTGCTATGGATATGGTTGACCTTAGGGAACCTTTACCAGGCACTCTCTATGCCTAAAAAAATTAGTTTTTGGTGTTTTTAGGAAGTTTAAAATTTAATTCTATGAAAGTGTCCTGCAATGTCGTACGACATTGTAGTCATACCCATATGACACTTGGTCAAATTTCATATGGGAATGCATACATTGTCATATGGGTTCATATACAAAGTCGTTTGGAATTTTTCAGGAAGTTTAAAATTTAATTTCGTGAAAGTGTCCTGCAGTGTCGTACGACATTGTAGTCATAGCCATACGAAACTTGGTCAAATGTTGTATGGGAATGCATACATTGTCGTATGGGTGCAAATACAAAGTCATTTGGAGTTTTTGAGAATTTTAGGGGCTCAAAATTTGCAGGATTTATACAAATATAACATTTAAGTATACTATTGATACTTAATTTATATTTGTATAAATACATTCCAGGATGTTTGAGATAGGTTTTAGCATCATAGGAGTTAAGATGCAAATTCTAGATTTTGGAGATTTCTAAAAAATTTCAAACTTAGCCGAATTGTAGGCACATGAGGTTTCCATAGATGGAATGTTGTTGTAATACATGTGAAAGTTTGTACCACCTATGTATGTTCATTATATGTTTTGTTGAAATTATAGGGTTTACTTTTGATGTTTTGCATTTAGATGCCTTGCTAAGTTTCATGATGTGTTTAGGAATCAAGATTAGCGTTTAGGGTTGTCTGGTGGATTAGGGCTATCCCATGGTTTCCTAAATGTTCCTAATCTTTCCTATTTATGTGTGGAAATTCTTAAATAATGTTATGATTGGTTTTACTTCATGTATTATGTGTTTATGATGTTTTGGTAAGGGTAGGAAATCTAAGAATAGATAGATAGTTTCCAATTTTATGAACATATAAATAATAAGAAGAAAATGGAGACTAGAGTGATTGAAGAACTTCTTCAATCAGTTGCACTTGATAAGGTAACTCTATCTGAGTTAGTTATTGAATTGGAGAATGACCTACAAAAGGGTATGTGCAGGATCATGGTATGCCAAAAAGTGGTGATGTGAAAAAGAGGTCCTGATTGATAGACTCTTTGAAAAACAACTATAACTTTCAAACAATATAACATTTTTGAAATTTTAAATATATATCACATTCTATGCTTCACCTAATACAATAATAATAAACAATTCTTTCAATTTGATGAAGTTTAGACTAAGTTAAGGTGGTCAGACATGAGAGTTTTTATATTCAAGAAAATTTGTAGCAGAAAAATCATAATTAATTATTTACTTGAAAAAAAAATACATCACATCCGGACATGAGTGTACTACTTTTATCTAGAATCTTATAAAAAAATATTATCATTTGATTGTGTTTAATGTGGTCAGACATACACCTACTTGTTATCTTTCTAATCCTGATTGATAGACTTATTGAAAAATATTTATAACTTTCAAACCATATAGATTTTTTGAAATCGAAAACATGTGTCACATTCTATGATTTTCCTACTACAAGAAATTTTTTTAAAAAATTCAATTTGATAAAGTTTAGACTAAGTTAGCGTGGTCAAACACGAGAGTTTTTGTATTCTAGAAAAGTTGTAGAAGAAAAATCATAATTAATTATTTACTTGGAAAAAAATTACAAAAAAATATGTGTCACATCCAAACATGATTCTACTACTTATATCTAGAATCTTGTAAAAAAAAATTATCATTTGATTGTGTTTAAGGTGGTTAGACATACACCTACTTCCTATTTTTTCTTGAAATTTTCATACTACTACATTGAAATTTAAAATTTTCAACATATAGAATAATTATTTTTCAAAAAAGGCCTGGTATATTAGAAAATAAATTCAATTTTCTATAGATTCTCTTCTTACATATTTTTGATATAATAGTTATAACTTGCTCAAATTTTTATGTCAATTTGCCTTAACCTGATTTTCTGAATTTTCATTGCCACTTAAGGGCCTAATTGGGCATACAATGATCCTGCACATACCCCAAAAATTCTTTTATTAATTCAATATATTTGTTTGATTTCCAATTTTACCACAGACATCAAGGAAAAAGATGAAAATGTGGAAAAGGAGTTGACCGAGCAGTTATAAAAATTTTCTATAGAGTCTAATTCTTTCAAATAATATTATGAAAGGCTAAAGAACTTAATGGAAGTGCAATATGAGCTGAGAAAAGAGGAGAATTAGATCATAATGGATCTTATGGAACTCCAAACATTTTTTTGACCCCACATTACATCATTGCAAAAGAAGGTACATAAGGCAAAATATTTAGTCAACACACGGGATGTTAGTGTCATGGACAACATGGTCAGTTTGACAACTGGCATTAGTGAGAAAATAATAGTGTTACAGACACTAAAAGATTCATGACATTTCTGAAGGATCCACATTAATGGTATAAATCTATTTTTGACAAGATCCCTCCACCACAAAAATAGTGAGTTATTATTTTTGTTATTTTTGTTAAAAAAGGGGCAAATATCGTATATGAATAAGGGGAAATAGAGTGTAAAAGGGAAAATATATTATATGAAAATATGTATATGGAAATATTTATAAAGGATATATAAAGAAGAAGGATGAATAGCTATGTATAGAAAGTATTACTTTATTACTTCGGGTGGAGTAATAAGTTTACCGATGAATGAATACATGGACAATTTGTCTCAGAACAAAATTTTAAATTTTTGATAACTTTGAAGTTTTTAACAAAGATACCAAACTAATGCCAAAGGGGGAGATTGATACTCCTAAGATTTATTTTATTTTTATTAGTTATGAGAAAGTCATAATGATTGTTAAAGTCAAGTCGATAAAGCACATAAGCTATCGGTAAAAGGAAATAAAGGAACAAGTAATTTTAGTAAAAGCAAAGGAAGTTTAGTTATTGAGCAATGAGAACCAAGTTGTACCAAAATGCAACAATAATCAAACTGAGAGATGATACATTTACCAGGCAAGAGGAAAATTTATTACCGAGCATGACATGTCGACACAAGGAGAATCTCTAGATACATTGAACCTAGACATTGAATAGAAAATGGTTTACAAATCTTGAGGAGATTGTATGATAGAACATTGGAGATTTAAACATAATAATTTTGCATTATTACAAGATGAGATCCACAAATGAGAATTAAGTATGATATATGCATTGTAGTAACCAATGCTAGCACCACTTGAAGAGATGATTCTAGAACATTTCCACCACTTCTAGAATTGTATATAATGGATCTAAGTGAGAAGATCAATACACATATGAGAATAGGAGATTGTATATGTGAAGTAGAGAGTACATAAATAAGGTGATGAGAAGAGAAGCTATCGAGTATAGAGTTGTAAAGAGAAAAGAGTAATTGTGATTTAGAGTTGAATCTACTGACCACTAAATTGTTATTGTGAGAGATGCATAGTATGAGGTAATTAGTTAATGAGCATATAGAGTCTGAAAATAATAAGTAGATGCAAGTTTAATAGAAAATTTTATGTTACTAATTAAGGAGTAATAATAACTATAAAGTCTCTTAATCGAGAAGATCCTAATAGATCTTGTAGTTTAAATCCATTAACCATGTACATTTCTTAGATTAGAATTATAAAATCCTTTAGCAAGGTAGACTTAACTGGTCTTAAGACTTTTAACTAGGTTAATACTTTTAACAGGGTAAGTTAGTAGAAATATCTAACATTGTACCTCTAACTGAGAAATTTTTTTACTACAGTAGTGAAGTTTCGTCGGTGTCATCCCCACTACAATTTTTATCCTCTAACAAGGATTTCTACGATACCAAAACAAATGTGTTATGAGTTATGTGTTGTGTTAATACTTTATATGTTTTATTAGATGCATGCAAAGTTATGGTTAAGGAAGAAAGTTTAGATAGTTTATAGATTGTTTTACAGCACTGATTCACCCCTCCCCTCTCAATACTCACCTTTCCATACTTAGTCCAACATATGAGAATAATCCATCAGCATAATATCACACAACACCTTATCATAATATGTTCCAATTTTTAGATTCACAAAACATTGTTCACTTAACATAAGTGTATGCTCATCCTTGATCCATGAAATCTGATAGGGATTTGGGTGCTTCATCCTTTCCAAGAGTAACTTTGCAATGATTTCTTTTGATGCTAGATTATGTGAGCTTCCACTATTAATGACCAATTTCCAAAAAAATTCTGCAACTATGCATCTGGTCTTGACCAAACTTTTCCTTACCATATCTTCTTTAATATTTTCACTCCACAATTCACTTCTGACCTTCAAGTTTCCTTCCTTCTTAGGCTCATTCGGTGAACCTTCATGTATCAAATCATTTCTACTGTTGTCAACCTTTTTACTTGCATGTGTGCACTTAAATGATCTATGTCCTTATTCACCATAATTGTAATAAGTTCTTGAGAATCCTCCTCTTCCATAGCCATCTCGGGAGTAGTTACTTCTTCCTCAGATTGAACTTTCACCTTGCCACTCATTCTTGAATTTTTCATAATTGTTCTTGTCTTGATCAGATCTACTATTTTCACCATAAGATCCACCTCTTCCTCTAGGGAATCTACCACCTATTTCTCTTTGTTTTTATTCATCCCTTTAGTTCAATTTCTCATCACCTTTTAGGGAAAACTGATAAACCTCCTAAATACTCTCCATTTTCACCAAACTAATTTCTTCTTGAATAGAAGTCCTTAGCCAATTTAAATATATTGCAATTATTTCCACCTCATCTTCAATATGTCCAGATCTGATATCTAGCCTATGAAATTCCTCAGTGTAATATTTTACCGAGCTATCTTTCTACCTCAAACTTTATATTCTCCTAACTAGGTTAATCCAATAAAAACTTACCTTTTAATATTTTTACCATCTTATTCCATACCCTAATTTTGTCTCTACCTTTCTTCTTTCAGACTAACTACAGATGCTCCCACCATAAGGATGCATGACCTTTCAATTTGGTGCTTTCAATTTTCAATTTATTCTCATACTTAAATTATTTATCCATCTTGGTTATCCAATCCATCAATTCATCCAAATCCAGTTTCCCACTGTATTTAGGAGAGTTAAATTGCGGTGTAGCATTCAAACTAGTCAATGCCTTCAGGAATATTTATTCTCCTTGATCCATTATAGGTGCATGTGCAGCTTCCTCCTATATTTATTAAACTTCATCATCAAGATGCCTTCCTTGGTGTTGGGTTGTCTGAATAGCTTCTAATCTAGAATCAATTTGACTTAGCATATTAGCTAAGCCTAGATATACATCTCAACTCCCTCGAACTGTCTTGAAACCCTCTACAGTTGCAAGTCAGATTGCAATCTTCCACCCCACAATAATGTAACCAACTAGGGTTTACAAGAAGGAACCTCCAAATCTAACCTTTTCTCTGATACTGCCTAACACAAGGTAGGAGATGATAAAAGGGCATAGGGAACACCAAACACCAAACCTACTTACTTAATAAAAACTCAAAAGCAACAAAATAGAAAAGGAGAGAAGTAATAAAGATAAATTTTATTTATTCATCAAAATTCATACATGTCAGGCAGTAAGGCCTTCCTGGTTAAGGCCAATAAAATGAAAGAAAATTAAAAAATAGTCCCCAAGCATGCAAGGATCCAAAATTTAGATTCTATCTTCTCTAAACTCCCTCACTGCCTTAACCCTAGAAAAACTCTATTTATTTATACAAGAGGCCACTGAACAAGTCAGCTCTAAAGATCTAATAGATCCAGCATTAGAGAAAGAAACAACCTATATTTAGGACCACACATTTCCTAATGAGTGATCCCAACATTAATAATGTGACCAAAATTAATTACACATGTCAGCTAGTATTAAACAATTAGCTACACTAGTCGGTGAACTCAAGAATCAAGAAATAGTGAATA
Source organism: Chamaecyparis obtusa (assembly GCA_027943335.1). Taxonomy (NCBI): domain Eukaryota; kingdom Viridiplantae; phylum Streptophyta; class Pinopsida; order Cupressales; family Cupressaceae; genus Chamaecyparis; species Chamaecyparis obtusa. The sequence goes on from BSBK01008440.1 coordinate 94,155, forward strand.
CACTGAACCAACTCAATAAAGAAAACTAAAGAACCAACTCAGTAAAGAACATGAACACTTCACCAAGAACTCAAAAGTAGTTACTAAGAGGGACCAGCTCCAAAACTATTGTCCCATGTGCACTGATTGTTTCCCCCTCACATCCCTTTACCTGTATCAGTGGCAATTGATCGATTGGCCTTCCTATAGTGTACTATCCTATCCCATGGAACAAAGGCATGATACATGTCTTTGTAACACCCCACATGCTCTCTAACATTAGTGACCTCCCTATACAACCTATGGACCTCCTAGGACTCCCCTGATGGCCTATCTCCCCCCCATCTTGAGCTATGGATAGTTGTCACAGCATTGAGTTTCTCTCCCCTATAGCCTATCCCTCTCTTCCTGTAGTGCATCCCTCTCCCATCACAACCAATCCCTCTCATCTATCATCTATAGCCCATCATGTATCAGTTATGTTAAATTATAAATAATCATGTCTTTCTCCCTCTACATATCATGAAGCATCTAGATGGTCATGACATGGGTGGCCTAAAGTGATGCAAGATGGGTCGCAAGATTTGTATCCCCAACTTATGGATGATCTTGCCTATAACGCACTTGTTGGTGCATGTACTAATGGTAGACCTTGTGGATCATATCTGCTAACCCCTCCCCCATCTTCTCCCACCACTACTCCTCTCCTAACATGAGGAGGTACCACTACCCCTTGACCTCTCCCCACCACTTCTCTCCCCACTACTCTTTTCCACCTTACCACCTGGGTCATTTTTTCCCTAATCCTCTCCACCTTTTGTGGTATCCCTATCCTACCCACCACGCATGGCCTCCTAAACCATGCCTTGTACTCCTTCATGATCCCAACATCTACCTCCCCTCCTTCCCAATCTAGTGAATGACCTAAATGGCCCTCCATGCAACAATCAACCCCTACTTGTCCAATAAATCCTAAAACTCTAATCGCCTCTACCAAGTAGTGCACTAGTACTAGAGCTCTGCATCTGGCATTACCTAGGTGTAACAAGATTATTTTCCCACCCGATCTGGTTGGTACTTCTCAATAATGTACTATCATCACCCTATCATATATGTGGGAGTCATGGAAAATAATAGCTACATTTGGTCCTCTGGCAATGACCCCACCCTCAAATATGGCCTCTAGGTGATCCCATCCCTCACCCCATCCAAGACCTCCCTCTTATCATAAATGTCATCAACATCTTGATAGGTGAGTGGCTCACCCTAGCTGTAAACCATAGGTTGTTCATCCTACTTGTCTCTCCTCCCTATTGGCTAGAGCACTACAATATGCTCCCAACCCCATGCCTAGAGTAAAGTGGAAAATCCTATACTCATAACCTTCCTATCCCTACCATGGTACACAATCTAGTGTAGATCTCTATAAGTTTTTGCAAACATGAGTATTCCCCATGCAGTAGGAACCCTAGCATCCATGATCCTCACAATCACTAGGGTTAGCATTAGGGTCATGCTAGTCCCTCCTATGTCAGGAGCAATATACCCTGAGACTAGCCCACACATAAATAAATATACCTAGCGAGTTATTATTGTTGCACCTAAATGTCTATCTAATGCCAATTTTCTATGGTGCAAGTTTAGAGCCATGCTAGGGCCCACTAATGCTATAAATGTTTGATGTTGGGTGATATCTCCTACTATGACCTTGATCCCTTGGATCTAGAGATAAAATATCCTATACACTTCCTCCAAGGTAGCTATCATCTTCCCTATCAAAAGATGGAAGGTGGTTGTCTCTGAATGCCACCTCTCATACACTATTATGACCATTGCCATGTATGCCCACCTATGTGGTATCCATGCCAAGTACCCTAATTTGATCACATCAATCTCCACTTAGTTAGTAGGTGTGAACTAATCTATCACCCGTAGCACTATGGCCTGCTTTTCCCAAGATGTAAGTCATTCCACATACCACTAAAACTGATAAAACCCAACAGTTTCAATTTCTTTCCCACCAAATTCTTAGCTTATAAACCCTTATCTTTATCCCATGGCCTTGTCCCCTTCCAAATTCCCTTTTTGCAAAAAAATCTACATTCCCACAGTACGTACCCACATTCTCATAAACCCCCCAGTTCTCACGATCCCCGCTAACATGAGATTTCTTAACGTAATTTTATCCCCTCGGCCATGGAAACACATTCCCATAGTAAAATCATCCTACCCCCGCATTCCCTTGCAAGATCACATTTTTTTCCTATCCCAAATCTATTTGGTTTGGAAATGTAATCTCACCAAAAATCCCTTGTGGGATTGCATTCCTAGGACTAATCCCTAAATCCCTCCTATCTCAGTGTTCTTACCAAAAATCCATAATCCTACCCCAAACTCCCCACGCACATACATTTTTTGTGGGATCATGATCTCCCCAGACCTGAGGGCGATCTCGCCGATCTTGATCTTGTGGGATCACAATTTTCCAAAGCATAAATTAAAATAAATGCAATAAATGAAATCACAAAGCCAAGTCAAAGACCCTACCTATCTTTTGATGACTCGATGCTTTCATACACTCCTCACAATCTCAATTTTGTGCCTCAGTCATCCTCCTCTCACCATCGTAATATGTTATCTTAGATCTTGCAAAATTGAATGGTCTATAAACTTGAAAATGCACAAATAACTCTTTTCTGGCCCTCTTGACCATCCATTCAACCCTCCTCATGCCTATAAATTGATTCATCTTCTCCTTCAGTTTCATCCACTATTCATGCAAAGTTATCATGCCAAACTGAGAGCTAAAAACCATATTCATACCCTCATAATTCCAAAATCCTCACTCATCTATTAAAGCTTAAGTATCTACATTGAGCACACATCCAATCCTTAAGACAAATCCAAACATCAAGAAGGCTTCCATTGGGTGGTTTTCATTGTCTTTTTATGCTTTCTTTTTTTAATCTTATATGTTGCAATAGATTAGTATGTTAAATGTTTAACTTGGTTTTATATTCCTAATACACTAATTTTATTGCATAAACTTACAAAGTCTGAATTCTGTAGCATGGGTATTTGTGTTTCTTCATAGTCTAATGAATCCCAGTCCACTTCAAATATAATACTAATGGATAGAAGCTTGACGAAGTTTTTTGAAGTTCTGAAATGTGGACAAATTTTGCAGGAAATTTTAGGCCATTTTATTTGTAGTTTAGATGGACTTTATATAGGAATAAAGATTTTTGAGGTTCTAGAAGAAGATGAACTAGTTGCAAATTGTGCAACTTTATTTTCTTCTTCCAAATAGTAAACTAGAGTTTGTCGTCATAGGATCAAGTATGTGTGCTCTACTTTTCAAGACCAACTGTGCACTTAAATAGAAGAGAAGAAGGAGCCAAAAAGTGCAACCTTTCTTTGATATTCATTTGTTTGAAGGATGAAAGGAAGGAACTCTCATGGGTAGAGGACTAATGGGCCAATTTTCTTTGGTCTCATAAAACCTTTTGTTTTAGCTATCTCCAAGATGGGTAAAAATCAGTGTCATTTGAAATTGGATAACATTATGAGGGTGTCTAAAAATTTACATAATTAATAAAATCATACTATCCATGTATAGGAAAGATAAGATTTGTGAATGCCATAGTATGTAATAGTAGTATTGGAACAATGATGTTTTATGAAGAAGTAGGTGAAAGTGTTTTGGATGATAATAAGAGTGGATGTGATTTAATTTCTAGCTATCAAATAGAGAGTCATTCTAATGATTTTTAAAATTATTATATATATAAAATTTGATAAATAATATAATGTGTATGGATGAAATTCGCAGCACAGTTTCCCTACTAATTGAAAAATTCCATCATAGCTAAAACTCTACTAGCTCAGTGTCCCAAATTCCTAGTGCACTAGTGTGATTCGATCACTTACCTAGACAACATGGTGTGTCAAGCCATTGCCAATACCCACACTTCTAATTTCATAAGATCCCCTATTCTCTATCTATTGTTCCATGTAATACACTAATGAGGGAACGTATTTTCCCATGTAGCTCTCAGCCATCATGAAAATGGCCAAGATTTGAATAGGGGATTGAGATTGTAAAATGATTTTTGTGCACTATATAAGTAAGTGGTACATGTTCCTAGTTTCTGCAAATATCATGGTCATTGGGGGTAAGGCTGAATCCATTCCTGATGTGATTTTCGAGAAAGAGGAGGCCAAAAATTTGGTTCCATGGGGCCATTTTTTTTGTATAGGCAGAGTTCCTCAACGACTATTTTTTTGGCCCCGCATCACACATTGAATTCTTGTGGTTATCTTCAGGCAACAAAATTCTATGTGATAATTACATGGAAAAACCAATTTTCATGTCAAAACTTCACTTCTTGCCAACTCTTTTGTCTTTTTGTTTCCCTTTTTATTTTATTGCCTTTGGTCTTAATAGTGAAAGGATGGGGATGAATAGTCAAGGCCAAAGGCACACCTAACTATCTAGCCACCTTGCAGAGTAAAATCAATATAAGAAATAACATAGAGAACAACACCAAGGAGAGAAGGAACACAAAACACTTTATTGATTCATCCAAATTTATGCATACATGCCCAGTTGTGAGGCCTTTCAGGTTACGTCCAAATTTTTTTTATCTATATCTATCTCACTCCCTCTTCTAACCTCTTCTACCTTCTAATCTAACTAATCTCTTGACTACATCTAAACATCCTTATTTATACTTTCCAAAATGACTTACATAAGATTCTAGACCATTACAAAAAGAAAGGCCAACCACAAATGGTTTTCACACATCTGAAGACAAGATCCCAATCATTAAATTTGTGACCTAAATTAAATACACAAGTCAGCTCCAACTAAGAACCAAACACAAAAAAAACTTGGTCAAAGAAGAACCGAGCATCAACAAATAATAGGTTCACTCAGCACATGAAGAAACACTTAGCCAACATTGGAAAACTTATCACATACAAGATCACTCGGTCAAAGCTAGGGAGCTCGGCACACAGGAATGCTCGGCCAACACTGGAAAAATTGGTACATAGGAACACTCAACAAAGATTGCAACTCAACACTTACTGGAAGAATGAACAAAATGAGAAGGATAGAAAGGCAACCTAGGATGCTCTTGCATCAGACAATTGAATTTGAAAGAAATTATTCTCCTGAATCATTGAGATGTCACAACCCAAGCTGAATCCAACTTAGATTGTGAAATCCATGTAGCATCTTCCATTGGTCTATTCTTCCACTTCACCAAATATTCATAGTAATCCTTTCCTCTTGTGCTTTTACCAATCCTTTGATCCAATATCTATTCCACCTCTTCAACCTACTTCTTAGGACAATCATCTGGTATAATAAATTCATCATCTAATTCATGATACTTATGCAAATCGTAAATATTGAATATAGGAGATATATCATGTCATCGGGTAACTCAACTTCATAAGAATTACCACTATCAAACTTCCTCAAAATTCTACAAGGAAAAAACTTCTTCATTTTCAACTTATTGTATGTTCCAATAGGAAATATTCCCTTCTTCAAATGAACCATTACCTCATCACCAATTTCAAAAATATGATGTCTCCTAGACTTTTCAACATTTTCCATATACTTTTGATTACTTTGTTCCAACTTCAGTTGCACTTCCTCATGCAAAGAATTCATAAAATCACCAAATACTTCCCCTTAAGCACTTCTCTTTTCTTCACCAAAAATATCCCTCAAATCTGATACTCCTCTAGGTTACATTCCACTAACGATCTCAAAAGGTGTTTTCCCTAAACTCCTATTCACAAAATTATTATATGCAAACTCAGCTTGTGGAAATACCATATTCCAATTACTCGGCTTATCTCCAACTAAACATCTCAGCAAATTACCCAAGATTCTATTCATAACCTCTATCTATCAATTTGTCTGTGGATGGAATGTAGAACTAAACCTCAACTCAGTATCCATATTCTTCCATAAATTCCTCCAAAAATAACCAACAAATTTTTTATCTCGATCATAAATAATACTTCTAGCTAATCCATGCAATCTATCAATAGTCTATAAGTGCACGAAGTAGATAAATTGGGTCATTAGAGGACCCTAGTTCTTTGTATTAATTTCTATTCAAATTGGATGCATGGATTTATTGTGAATTATCAACTGCTATGTATCCTGCAACTGCATCTGTAAATCTGCATATACTTCTCAAGGGTTGTAAGCCACTTAGGGATCAAAATAGCGAAACTAAATCAAAATCATTCTTTGTCCTATTTCCTTTTAACAAAGTATCAACTATCAATGATACAATACATTTGATGCCCTAAGCTATCAATACAAATGGCACCTAGCTAGAAGCTCACAGGCTATCCATTTGATAACCGCAGTCAACATTTCAAAAAAATGGAGATCCTTGAGCACAAGCACCAATAAAATCAAATAATGGAGTTAAAGCACGGGCTAGGGCATGACACCAGTAGAATGCAGTCATTTCAGTGACAACAATTTACAATGGCATCATTAAACATATATGCTAGTAATATCAACAAACATGAATCCAAACATTTGAATATAATGAATCAATATCCTTGAGCACAAGCACCAATAACATCAAATAATAGAGATAAAGCACAAGCTACGGCATGGCACCAGTAGAATGCGGTCATTTCAGAGAGCATTCATTATCAAATAAAATGAAATGCATTCGAATATGATGCCAGAGGCTCGAAAGATGAAGAAATCACATACCTTCTCCTGCTCTTAGCTTTCGCTCCTTTTATCTCGCTCCCTCTATCCAATCAAAATAAAAATGATGAGGCCGTTTCACTTTTTTTTTATCTATACTCCGAATCTATCAGAATTCTGATGGTCAATTAAACACCCATTGGAATACCGACATCATCGGGGCCTATTACAAAAAAAAAACACCAAATTTGTAATAAAAATTTACCCATCGGAAACTTCTATCAAAATTTGGCCCCAAATGTAGTAGTGAACTTTGGGATAAGATTTTCCCATATGTTAACATCAATGCCAAAGGGGGAGATTGTTGGATATTGGTAATGCATGCAGAGGTGATTGAGACATTTCATATGTTTAATCACTACGTTACTGAATGGGCACTCATACTGTTGTCATTTGTGTTTTGTCATTGATGTCAACATATGTCTCTATGAATGAACCATACTGGTAATCATATTTTACGGACACTGTACAAATGTTTCAGATGCTATGAAGTTAGATGAGAGTTCAGGTGGATGTTGTGATCTTATATCTAAGATCACATCATTAGATGTTTCATATTGAGAGAGATACAACTGTTTTAATGAAGACTGGTCACTGGACTGTGATAGTGAGAATTGACAGAGTTAGTCTCTGGGTTTCTAATATATCTTTCAGAGGATTTGGATTCAAGGTATGCAATCTTGAAGGATGATAGATAGGGTACTAAAGGATTTTCATTGGTCAGCATAAGGTACATAATGATTGGTGACATCCTCTGTGGCGTGTGTTCTGGTGATGGCTTATTATGAAGTTGACTCAGGAAATGAAGCGTGTGTTTTGTTTGGCGAGCATAAATTAAGGATGTTGGTCCTTAATTGTTGTAATGTAATCATTGTAGACTTGTCCTAGATATCGTATGTATCTTATCAAGGGTTTATGTAATTGTTTGTAATTAGGAAAGCCTCATGGGCCGACCTGATCATGGTAAATTGTAATAAGGTATATATGTAGAGTCTTTTCTTTGGAAAAGATATGGATGGAACGTATGTGATATAAAGAGGTTTTGAAAGCTATGAGATTGTGTCTTTTGTATGTAGAGAAAAGGTTTACTAGTAGACTTCATTGGAACTGATCAAGAAAAGACAGTTGCTAGAAAACAATTCAAAAGATTGTGTATTTCTTTATATACACATGTTGCAAACAAGTGAGTTCTGAAGGTGGATTTAGCCTTCTTTGGGTAGTGATCCTTGGGTAGTGAGCCCTCACTTTTGTTCTTGACTCCTAACAGGGTTTGTCCTCTAACAAGGACTATGTACTGTAATGTTTCAATAAGCTCCTAATAGGGCTATATCTTCTAACAAGGATTACTATACTCTCAGTACATCATTTGTGGGTGCTAATTCTCACCGGGGTTTTTACCTTTAACAGGGTTTCCCTGAAACCAAAATATTATGTTATTGTGATGGCATTCATTATGTTCATTGGATCTGATATTGTGGAGCTTAAAGTTTAAAGTTTAATATTCTATTATACAACTAATTCACCCCCCCTCTCAGTTGTATTGTGGACTGTTATTCCAAACAAGAACAATGGCTTCTCAAACCAATCCAACCAAGATTCCCATCAGTCTTGGGGATAAAATCATCTAAGCCAACTGGACTTTAATTAAATATCAACTTGTTAATGGGTCTCTTTGTGTGGATCTAGACACATAAGAATATCTAAAGGATGTTTGCGAAAGACTAGAGTTGAGGTGGCTAAAATTGAATTTTGACAGGGCATCAAAAGGGAACCCAGGCCCCTCTTGAAGAGGGTATGCAAAAATAGATTGGAAAATAAATTTTATTTCCTTTGGAGCAAAATGACTAACTAATGAAACAAATAATGAATTAGTGGCTCAGGTTACTTTGAATGTGATCTATTTGGCCAAAACATTATATGTTTCTCAAATATATTTGGAAGGTGATTTGCTAAAATTAGTCAACACAATTATCAAAGGTAAATCAATTGCATGACATTTGCATAAATACATTAAACATCTCCTAGCCACCTTTGATGAATTCAAAGTGACACATGTGAAAAGGGGTAGTAACACATTGGTAGACACTCTTTCATTTATATCACCTTTTCATTAATACCCAATCAAGTAGGGGATATTTTTAAGGATTTTTGAGATATAGGGTGTGAGGATTAGATTCCCTATACACCATCAAAGGATAGGTAATTGAGGTGATATGACAAACATTGTACATGGTACATGGTGGATGAGTGGTGTGGATTTTAAAAGCCTTCAGAATGGAAAAATTTCTGCAAAATCCATCTCTTGTTTTAACTATGAGTACGAGGGGTCACTACGAGAAGGAAGCCTTGTAAGGAAATTTCTCTTTGATTACACATAAGAAAAAACTATGCTTCCTTGACCAAATTTTAAAATTATATTTGAAAGGGGTGTTTAAAAATGATGAGGCATTCTTCTGGCAGATCATTGACAACATATTGGGTGAGAGTTCACGCAGTCCAAGCATAGATACCACTTGAACATCAACATTTCCTTAGCCTTTATTGCATTAGCATTGAAGATGGGGTCTAAGGAGGATACATTATGAGTAAGGAAGGAGAGCATTCCCCCTTAATGATGATTCAAAATGAAACCAATCTTGGTGATGGTAGAGTTAGGGGTTGGTTTATACACCCAATATGGTGAGTTGCAAAAGGTTGGAGACATGCTCTTGGTTTGGAGGGCGATGAGAATTAGAGAGGAGCACCATGCTAAGATGTAGATAGAGTGGGATACCCTCAAATATTTTTTTCACACCTACAAGTTGGAGCAAGTGAAGGTGATGGAGGACCCCAAGAAAAGGGGTGGAAAATAGGTCAAATATGGGCTGAACAATTACTAGTTTAACTACCCCATGGGAAAGTCAAAGAAAAATTGATGTCATTGCAGGTATGTTGTATTTGTTGGTGGGTTTTGGTTACTTTTTTTGTAAATAAATCAATAATGTGTGGTTTCAGGGAGGGCTGGTGAGGGCATTGTATATTCGGTGTAGTCCATTTTGTAAAATTCAATATGGACTAGCAGGGAACATGGAAGTATTTATGGTTACTAGACATGGCTCCATTTTGTAAAAATCCCTATGCAGTAGTAGGCGGAGTTACTGTAAATTTGTAGATTTTGTATTGTAGGTATAGGAGATGAATGGATTTTTGTATAGTCTAAGGTTGTGGGTAACATAGATTGTGACAACGAAATTGGATTCATGAGTTAACATGCATACCGGGAAAGGTTTATCTCTATTTTTTAAATTCTTTTATGGTAAATAACCAATAAAACATGACCTATTATTGATAAAAAGGGAGTGATATTTGAAGTCTAGGAATAGCTTTGTAAGACTTTTGAAAGTAATTTTTCTTTCCCCATATGAGATGGATAACCCCTATAAAGTAAAGTGTTAGAGAAGTGTAAACTATTCAAATATAGAAAGGAAGCCTAAATGATACACATTTGATCATTGCTTGTGCCTCATTTGAAAATACCCCTAACCAAACCCTCCCAAATGATAACTACTCAAGCTGGACAACTCGTATATCAATTAAAAAATTATGATTTATCCCCACCAAATCGGAGTGGACTTGCAAAAGGTTTAGAATATTGTGAGGCCTACCCCAACCCATCATAGGTTAGCACTTTATTTCCCTATTATGTTTTCAATTGATACTATTTGAGACTCTTGGGTACTCTAAAACACTTGTTATTTTGAGGATCTGTAAGATCTTGTACCATGTTATTATAAATTGTGATTTGATGTGAACCTATTCTGGTGATACCCTATGATTAATTATGCAGTTTATCTTTATAGTTAAGTTTAATGATGCAGTGTGAGGGATATACATGTTAGGATATATTAGAATGTAGAATGATTAAGAATTACATTTATGTGTATGAACTAGATGCACTTGTATTGTTTCATGCACCAATGATTAATTGAATGCAGATGTAAGTGGTGTGTGTGTTACATTATGTATTATGTTATGTTACATGTGGATTTATTCGACCTATTGATGTGTGTAATGAGTGTATAGGGATTTGACCATGGTATTAAATATGAGACCTTTCATAGATGAACCTATATGTATTCACCATGATGCTAAGGTCATGTTTGTGAAGAGTCATGAACCTCATTGTAATGTATTTTTATTCATGAAAGTATATTGCATGGTTGTATTTAATTTAGTTTTTTAAATGTTAAATCGGTCATGCCTATTACAATTATGTGGTGTCAATTGACACCTATGTCTATGTGAGTTGGCATGGCTAGTAAATGTAACTACGGTAGACCTAGTCATGACCCAAGGGTTACCTAGTGTAGTATCCATGCACACCCTAAGGATTAGGAAGATTAGATTGGGTCAAGGGAGTTGAATTTCGTAGGTTAACTTTAAGTGGAGTTTAGGAGGATGAAAAAGACTTCCAAAAGGTAGTAAGGGTTATTTTTTGACCACCCTACCTGGTACCTTAGGGGTTAGGGGTTATTTTCAACCCATTAAGAGCCCATGAACTCATTTATGACACCACTAAATTATTCCTTCTTCAAAGTGGAAAAAATTGAGATTTTGATAAATTTGGGCAAAGTATCTTATCCTTCCCATGTGATTCATAAACACCATTTATGAGGGTCTTGACTTGGAAGGAGAAGGAAAGACTCTAGAGGATTCCTCATTAATTCTACAATTAGATATTCCTAGGCTAGAAAATTTTTAGGGGGATTTGGGAGGAAAGTGAAGGTTGTTCACCCACTCTCTACTTTTAGAAACACCTAGTTTTGGAAGCAAATTTGGAGAAGGAGAAAGTGACACAAAGGAGGATGGGAAGAGGGGCCAAAGGCACACTCTAACTAGATCCACCTTGTAGAGATCATAGGTGGAAGAAAAAACACATAAGTGATAGAGAGAATGTAGGATCACTTTCATATATTCATTCAATTTGATTCATACATGCCGGGCTGGAAGGCCTTCCTGATATAGGCTAGATATTACAATTCAAGTACATAATTCCTCAAACATGAGAGGATTTGAAACTACCTCCAAATTTCTAACTTCTATGTTCTATCCCAAAAATTGACTCCCTAAACTACACCCAAAGATTACCATATATACAAGAGGCTACCGAAGAAGTCGGCCTTCAAATCCACCATCAATGGAAGGAATGACTAGATCTAGGTCTACATGCTTTCCAATGATAGATACCAGCATTAAATCTGTGACCAAAATTAATTGCATAAGTCAGCCTCAACAAGAAACCAAAATAAATAACTCGGTAAGCAAGGATAACCGAGCACCAGATACGCATCACCGAGCACCAGGGAAATTCACCGAGTGCTAGAGAGATAACCAACCAACCCCGGTAAACAAAGGAAGTTGAGAAACACAGAACCAACTCAGTCAAAGAAGGAACCGGGCAACATAGGAAAACAAAAACATGTTTTTGGTGACACAGGATTGCCAAGGACCCGAGATACTCCTGCATCAAACACCTAGGGTTATTTTGAAATGATTCTTCAAATCATGAAGCATGCACAATCCAAGCTGAATCCAACTCAGATTGTGTAATCCATGAACTGTCTTCAATCAGTATATTCTTCCACTTTACCAAATATTCCATATACTATTTTCTTCTTGTACTTCTGCCAATTCTTTGTTCCAAAATCTTCTCAACTTCTTCTATTTGTTTCTTAGGATAATCATTTGGTACTGTCATTTATTCCTCTAATTCATGGTACTCATACAAATCAACAATGCTGAAAATAGGTGATATATCCATGTCGTTAGGTAACTCAATCTCATAAGCATTTCCACTTTCAAATCTCTTCAAAATATTGCAAGGACCAAACTTCTTCATTTTTAGCTTCCCATATGTTCGAATAGAAAATCTACCTTTCTTCAAATGAACCATCACTTCATCACCAACTACAAAAGTCTTATGTCTTCTAGATCTGTCAGCTCCGTCTTTGTATTTTTTATTACTCTTCTCCAACTTATGTTTCACATCTTCATGCAATGTCTTCATGTACTCAGCAAATTTTACTCCTTCAACACTTCTCTTTCTTTCATCAGCAATATCTCTCAAATCTGATATACCTCATGGTTTTATTCCATTCACAATATCAAAAGGTGTTTTTCCAGTACTCCTATTCACTAAATTATTGTATGCAAACTATACTTGTGCCAACACAAAATCCAAATTACTCGGTGTGTCTCCAACTAAACATCTCAAAAGATTTCCCAAGCTTCTATTCACAACTTATGTCTATCCATCGGTCTGTGGGTGAAATGTAGAACTATATTTCAACTCGGTGCCAAACTTTCTCCAAAGGGTCTTCCAAAAGTATCCAACAAATTTACTGTCTCGGTCAGAGATGATACTCCTCGATAATCCATGCAATCTGACAATTTCCTTAAAGAAAAGATCTGCTATCTGTACTGCATCTGATGTCTTTCTACATGGTATAAAATGTGCCATTTTAGAAAATCTATCAACAACAAAAAATATAGAATCATTACCTCTTACTGTCTTCGGTAAGCCAAAAACAAAATCCATACTGATATCAATCCAAGGTTTCTCAGGAACATAAATCAGTGTATACAATCCAGTATTCTAACTTACTCCTTTTGCAACTTGACAAATTCCACAACTTTTCACAAATTTCTGAACATCCTTATACAATTGTGGCCAAAACTATTTCTCTTTAATCAAATTCAATATTTTATCAACACGAAAGTATCCAGCCAAACCACTACAATGTTTCTCTTTTATCAAATTAGTTCTCATTAATCCTCTCGATATACACAATTGAATACCTTTAAACAACATACCTCCTTGAATGAAATATTCTTTCCATTTAGTACTCGGTTGATCTTGAATAGGTGCTCTAAATTTCTCCACGACTCAGAAAAATCAGGATCAAATTTGTAAGAATCTCTCATGTCATCAAAACCAAGAACTTCAATTTTCATCTCGGTCATCAAAGATCTTCTTCTACTCAATTCATCAGCAACTTGATTAGTGACTCCACTCTTATGTTTTATCACAAATGTATAACTCTGCAAGTATTCAACCCATTTCATATGTGTCTGATTCAACTTATTTTGACTACCCAAATACTGTAAAGCTTTATGATTGGTATACGACACAAATTCATTTGGTATCAAATAATGTCTCCATTTCTTCAGGGCTTGAACAATAGCATAGAATTCTTGATCATACACAAAGTATTTTCTTTTTGCATCATTCAAATTTTCACTAAAGAAAGCAACGGGTTTACCTTCTTGACTCAACACAACTCCTATTGCACTTCCACTTGCATCACATTCTACTTGAAATACCTTATTAAAATCAGGTAATGCTAACACAAGCAATTCAACAACCTTCTGCTTCAGAGTCTCAAAACTTTTATCAGCTCCATGTGTCCATTTGAATTCTCTTTTATCTCCTTTCATAGTCTCATTCATAGCATTACAAATTGAAGTGAAATTCCTAATGAACTTTCAGTAAAAACTTTCCAAACCATGAAATGATCTTACCTCACTAGCATTCTCAGGTGTAGGTCAATTCAAAATAGCTTCAACCTTTTCAGGGTCCATTTTCAAACCATCAACTGAAATCACAAATCCCAAATACACAATCTCCTCTTTCATGAAAGAACACTTTTTCATATTTATCAGTAACTTTTCTTCTTTCAACCTTTGCAACACTTGTTTAACATGCAACAAATTTTCTTCTTTGGTCTTACTGAATATCAGAATATCATCTAGGTATACAATTAAAAATTTACCTAATAATTTCTTCAAAACTTCATTCATCAATCTCATAAAAGTACTCGGTGCATTAGTTAAACCAAAAGGCATAACCAACCACTCATACAAACCTTCTTTTGTCTTAAAAGAAGTCTTCCACTCATCACCTTCTTTGATTCTGATATGATGATACCCACTTTTCAAATCAATTTTGGTAAAATACTTTGCTCCAGTCAAACTATCCATTATGTCATCCATTCTAGGTATAGGAAACCTATATTTCACTATTATCTTTTTGATTGCTCTGGAAGCAGTACACATTCACCATTCTCCATTCTTCTTAGGTGCCAATACAACAAGTACTGCACAATGACTCAAAATTTCTCAGATCAAACCTTTCTGCAACAAGTCTTGAATCTATTAGTTCAATTCCCAATTCTCGGTAGGTGTCAATTGATGTGGTGCTTTATTCGGTAAACTAGCTCTAGGGATTAGATCCATGCAATGATCAATGCTTCTCTTCGGAGGCAAACCATCAGGTACATTATTAGAAATGATTTCAATGTACTCAGTGAGTAACTTATCAATCTCCTCAGGTATGTTATCCTCTATTTTCTTACTCAGTTTTGCTAGGAATCACAACAAAACATACATCATTCTTCTTCAAATCCTTAACAAACTTTCTTCAGGTTCTATTAAACAAAATTTCATAGATGTGCAAACATTATGAATAGGTTCTTCAATCAAAGGTAACAAGATTTTTCTTCTCCCATCAACCCAAATAGTATATTTATGCAATCTTCCATCATATATAGCATGTCTATCATATTGCCAAGGTCTACCCAACAAAATATGACAACAATCCACAGGCATGATATCACATAACACCTTATCATAGTACTTTCCAATTTTCAAATTCACATAACATTTTTCACTTACCAAGAGTGTATGCTCATCCTTAATCCATGAAATTTGATAGGGCTTCGGATGTTACAACCTTTTCAACTGCAAGTTTGTAACCATTTCCTTAGATGCCAAGTTCTCTGAGCTTCCACTGTCAATGATTACCTTCCATAATTCATAAGAAACTCTACATCTGGTCTTGAACAAACTTTTTCTTATCGGATCTTCCATATTACTTTCACCCCAAAGTGTTGTCCTTATGATCAATTTCTTTTCCTTCTCAGGTTCATTTAGTGACTCTTCTTGCACCAAAGAATTTCTACTGCTACCGACCTTCTTACTTACGTGTGTACACTCAAATGATCTATGTCCTTCTTCTCCACAATTGTAACAAGTTCCTCGAAAACCAACTTTGTTATAACCACCTCGGTA
>BSBK01008441.1:0-242500 GCA_027943335.1 Chamaecyparis obtusa
ATATATGTATATATCTATATATATATATGTATATGTATATGTATATATATATATATATATATGTATATATATATGTGTGTGTGTGTGTGTGTGTATGTGTGTATATATAGATATATATCTATATGTATATATATATATATATATATATATATGTATATATATATATATATGTATATATATATATATATATATGTATATATATATATATATGTATATATATATATATGTATATATATATATATGTATATATATATGTATATCTATGTATATATATGTATATATATATATATACATACATACATATGTATATATATATACATACATATGTATGTATATATGTATATATGTATGTATATATGTATATATGTATGTATATATATATATTGTATGTGTGTATATATATATATATATATATATATATGCAGATATGCATGCATATACCTATATGTATACATGTATATATACATATACATGTGTATATACATATGTACATGCATATATACATATATACATATATACATACATATATATGCATATACATGCATATATACACACATATACACACACATATACATGTATATATAGTGAATATATATATTAAAAATAATAAATAATATAAATCAAAAATAAAATACATCAGAAAATGACGTTTGACAATCGGAAGCCTACAACTTTCAACCCTGCTATGTCTGTCAAAGTGACATTTTTGGTGGAGTTAAAACCCCACCAAAACTTTTGTTTGAAACTTTCGATCGAAAGTATGGAAGTTACTTTCGATTGAAAGTAGGGAAGTACTTTCGATCAAAAGTAACTTTCTCGATTAAAAGTAAGGTACTTCCCTACTTTCGATTGAAAGTAACCTGCTTTCGATCAAAAGTTTAGTGTACTTGCAATCAAAATTAGGGTGGCTAGATTTCGTGGATTGCACTTTTCAAGACGAATTCGTTCCTCCAAAAAAGTGTAACCCACTATTGTGGGTTCACCCACCAATATTAGGGGGAAGTAATATAATGGTCAAGCAACACTTGTAATTGGGCCACGTCAAATGCAACTTTATTATCTTGCACCTAGATTTAAAGTATTACATTAGAACAATGCATAACTTCAATATAGAAAGAAACATGAAGATCCATAAAAATAATGGTAAAAATAGCCAAATTTATATCTTTTAATAATACAAAATGGAATAAATACCTTGAAAGTATGCCAAATTAGGGTGAATTTGTGAAGGGTGTGAGTCAATCCATTAAAATTATTGTATGTCACGAAAAAGGTTATTAATTGAAATAATGTAAAAATTCATGAATCTAGAGGTTCAAATATTTTGAGCTCTATGAAAAAATGAGAAAAGGTTTTTGAAAGATTTTTACTACACACAAAAGGTTGATCAGAGATCAAGGGATCCCAAATTGGATAACCTATGGTGTCAAATTTGTGCCACCAAATAGAAATTTATGACTGCAAATGCTATAATTAATTCAAGATGGGAAACATGGAAACATGAAAAGAGAGCTAATGATATCCTTGTCATGGATTTTAATTTTAGAAGGTCATGTCTAGAGACCGCTTCTAATACTTCCACCAATGTTTCTCCGAATTGTTAACAATTTTGTGAATCGTATTAGCTAGAATAGGTATTGCAACCATGTTAAAAGCTTCACGATCTTGGTTGGAAAGGTGAAACTTGGATATAGATTCATTCCATGGAAAGAGACTCATGGGTGCCCTAGGAAAAGGATCCTATTTGTAGTTTTTATCACTTTGAACTATAAGATCTCAAGGCTCAAACCCAATGCATCCTTTTTAGAGGGTGGTTCTTGCCTTGAAAAATAAGGGAGCACCCAATTTTATGTCGATTAGTTGAAAGACTATTAAAAAAGCTAGGAAATGGAAAATGATTAAGTTTAGCTATGGAAAATTCACCTACATAGTATATTCTAATATGGAGAGTCCTTCAAGATGAAGGTTAATTTTCCAGTCATATAAAAAAAAATTCCATTGAGTGCTCGTGTTCTATATTTTAGCACCATTTAAGTTTGTTAATGGTAACAAGAATATACAAGAGATGCAACCTTTGTACTCTATAGGTTTTGGATATGTCTTGAGCTAGAGGAGAAAGTAGTGTATTCTAAAGTATCTTTTCGAAAAGAGCTTTAGGTAGAAGAACATGAAGAGAAAGAGAGGAAGGATAGTTGACTAATCCCTCCATCACATCATACACATAAAAAGTGGCAAGTAACTATTATATTCTAAATAAATGAAATAAAAGTAGCTAATTGTTATTTAAGCATAACTAATATAAAAGTACTCTACTTTCAACAATTTAATGTATGAAGACTAGAGGTCTATGGATTACATACACAAGATATTTTAAGGGTAGCCTATAAATATTTCGACATCACATGAATGATGTCCTAGATCTTAGTTGAATAATCAATTTGACAAACCTTTTTTTATAAAAAAATAGAAGTGTATGATGACGATCAACTTTAGATAAAGCAAATAAAAATCTTCAAAACCTATTTTATATTAAAATACAAACTTTATTTTATCAATAGACATGTTTGATGGAAGATACACATCTCTTCACAAATGTACCTATTTATAGATCTTTGATCCATTTATTTAAAATATATCAAATATCAATTTATATTCTTAAATATTTTGTATATTTTGTACTCCTTCATTAACAATCATAAATTATATTATTTAATAAAAAAAATCTATATAAACATTTAAGAAAAAAACAATATATTATAAAATTACTTTACAATAAAAGGCAGCTGCTACATAATATGCACAGCTGATCACAACACAAAGTAAACAGCAAACGCATGCTGCCAAACCAGAACCTAACTACAATACAAAACAAAATAATTTCTCATATACGGATCTAAACAGTCTATTATAGGTAAAAATAGACTAATGCGTGGCTTCACGCGTCCAAGTCTAGGTGATTCATAGATTTACACACAGTAACAGTTAAAACAAATTAACTAGATGAAGGTAAAACATGATGTCCTCTACCCTGGATAAGTAGTTGCAGAGCTTGTGATGTTTGAAGATCGAGAGGACCTTGCAGAAATTTGACGACCTGCCACATGTGGGGTCTCGCCTCTTCCCTTTCCTGAACACACCATCCACCTACCATGGTTGCTCTTCTGATCTCCTCGCCCTCTGAATTCCCATCCCCATCCTCAGACACTAAAGGATTCTCCCTTTTCATCTGCTCTGCAGCCCATGCCTGAAAAAACATACTGCTCGATTCCACAATCAGGTTCGAATTCCTTCGCCCTGCAATGATCTCAAGCAGAGTCATTCCAAAGCTGTACACATCAGCCTTTGCAGTAATGGGCAGGCCAGACATCCACTCGGGAGCCAAGTAACCCCTCGTTCCTCTGATGAAAGTTTCTTCGTGGCTGAAATCTATGCCCTCGATCTTCGCCAGCCCAAGACCTCCAACTTTAGGGCTGAATTTGGCGTCCAGCAGGATGTTCTCGGGCTTTATATCACAGTGCACGATTTCCTTGTCGTGCAGATAAGCGATCCCCTTTGCAGTCCCCAGGGCTATGAGGAAGCGGGTCTTCCAGTCCAAGACCTTGTATTGAGCTTTTGAATTGTCGAATAAGAAGGAATCCAGGGATCCGTTGGGCATGTACTCGTACACGAGCAGATTCTGCAACTGCTCCGAACAAAACCCTCGGAGCTCGATCAGATTCTGGTGTTTTAATCTCCCCACTGTGCTCAATTCCTTGTGAAACTGTTTCTCTCCGTCCCTCGAGTTCCCAATTCTTTTCACGGCCACCTGGGTATTATCGCTCAGGTTGCCTTTGTACACAGCGCCGAATTCTCCACTGCCTCCCAATTTGTGGCTGAAATTCCTGGTCGCAGCTTTGAGCTCCCTGTAAGTAAACGTTTTGAGCAAAGGGTTGGAAGATTCTGCCCATCTCTGTGGTTCTATTATTCGCCGCCTTCGCCTCACTAGAAACGTCAATAAGCCTACAACAATTGCAAGTGCCGCGACCCCACCGACTACTCCGCCTACGATAGCTGCTGTATTGGATTTGGAGGACGATTTATTATTCGCCGGAAATGTAGAGGCAGAGACTCGAATAAAAACATTTGAATTGCTTTTGAGTTCACTCTTTTGCATGTTTAACAAATCGCCTGACCAGATTTGGCACGACCCTGAAGGGGATTGAAAAGCAAATGCTGTGCAGGAGCAGTTAACGAGACAGGCTTTCTGGCAATCTTGCTTTGTGGTTGCAGGGTATGAGGATGCGGAATCAGGCAACGTGACGCTCTGCTCCAGGAATCCATCCGTGCTGCCATTTTTGGGGTCGCAGTTTAAGGCGCTTTGCCGAACACAGCCACTTGACCACGACTCTCGCGAAAACCAGGAGCGATTGTCTTTTGGGGTGAAACCTTCCACGCAACTGCAGAACTGGAGATTGTTGGAGTTACAACTTCCATAAGCGCCGCAGAGACCATATACGGCACATTGATCCCTTGGTTGAGACCAGACCCTGTTCCATGAACTACCGTCAGCAAGCACTGAAAATTGCTGAAGTCCTCCGGACTTTTCTAGGACGAAACGTGAGACGCCATGCTTGATATTCATGAATTCATATGTGGCATACAAACCAGACTGAGTATCTTCAACGCTGATATTGATGTTGATCCCCTTGTTATTCATTTCTGGAACTTGACTGAAAACATTGCCGTCCCAAGTTCCGCTTGTCCAGTACTCTTTAGAATTGTTCCATGTTAGCACGAATTGTTTGACCCCAGATGGGTCCACATGAAGGGAGAAGAGCCCAGGAGCAGGATCGAAGGAGTTTTTCCAACAGACTATCTTTTGCTGCCCACCAAACCTCATCCCAGGCAACCAGGTGTCCACAGGATTGTCGAAACTCTGCCAAACAATTTCAGATGTATTGCCATCACTGAGCATGACAAAATTACCAGAATCTAATATCACAGCCTGGGAAGGCTTTTTGGTCACATTGACCGACAAAATAGATGTACCCATTGCGTCAAACAGTCCCAGATCACCTCCTTCTGAAAGCTTGAAAACGGCGTACCTGTCTCTCGCCGGATTCTCCCTGTTAGCCACCCAAACATACGTCCTTTCTGTTAAATTGGCATACCAGATGCCGATATACCAGTTATTGGTTCCATTTGTGTTGAAGAAACCCAATTCAAATGAGCCATTCTTTGAAATTATTGTCTGATTTCCTGAAATCGTGGTGTTCAAGGGCAGAGTATCTCTGCCCTCGACTGCAGCACCACAACTTTTCAGTTCAATAAACACGGTAAAAACAACAAAAACCAGGCTTAAGCAGAATTTTTCCCTGATTTCCCCCATCGCTGAAGTTGGACCAAACCTCCCCCTCCCCAAAAAACAAGAGAATAAGCTGTGGATCCTTTTTCCACAGAGAAATGTCTCATCCAAGAGCCCTTTCAATGTGGAAAGGCGTTCACTAAAGAGGCCCAATTCACATCACAGAGCTTGGAACTTATGCAAATTGTGACATATAACAACTTTGACAGGAAATTTGCGCCACTTGGACTAAATAAAGTTGAATGGACGGAAACTGTAGTTATGCTTCTCTAAATTACATGTGTTTGGAAAGACAGGATAAGCTGGAATTAAATGGTGGCATTTAGGTTGGACCTCCAAAATTTATACATAACCGGACATTAAAAAAATCTAAGTTGAAGTCAAATTTATAGCGTTGTTCCAAGATCGTGGAAATTTCATTTTTGTTGTTCAGAGACACGTAGCCTGGCAGAGATATCCAGTCAATTTTAGCGTGTGCAAAGAAGTCAATTGTTATAGTCAGCGAAGCAATAAAAAACACACAAGAGAGAATGACGGGTATGAAAAATCCGTGGAGAAGAGCATGGAGGCAAAAGTATACAAAGACTTTTTGGTGCGGGCTTATCTGAAGTCTTGCACGTTCCACGACTCTTAAGCAATCGCCCATCCATTTCATCTGATTGCGACTTTTTCCCATTTCCATAACTACTACTTTTGACCACACAATAAACTACTATCGTTTCACAATTGCGGGAACAAATTATAGCTTAAACAACTTACTAAAGAAACAGCTATTGTTTCACCGCGGCCGCTACAAATTAAGGCTTAAATAATTCAATACAAAAACTAATTTAAGTTATAACTAGCGATCGTACCTTTGGTGTACGATGGGTACGCCGAAGAAATAGGGAGGAGAGCATTAAATTTGATTGTTGTTAAGCAGAAGTATCCCACTTCTCTAAAAGTCATGATAATTCCCAATGCTTACTTTATCTTACCAATGACCTTTTTCTCTAAAGAGAATAAGAGCACTATTTTTGGAGGGCATTCTTATCTTACCAATGACCTTTTTCTCTAAAGAGAAAAAGAGCACCATTTTCGGAGGGCACTCTTATAAATAAATGGTTACATTCATTGATTGTCATTTATGTCAGGGCCATATTCATTTTGTGAGCATCTTCATGCAATCTTTCTCAATCTTGAGAGCAACTATTTCTTACATATTAATACATAATCGAATCTTATCTATACAAAATTGTAACATGTTTATTCATTTTTCCCATTAACCATTTTCAATTATTGAATGATTTATTCAACTACTAAGGGTCCTCATTACTTTATCATTTGAGTTCATTGAACTTCATTACATTATATTTTTTATATGAGGAAACCACATTTTAATGTACACATGTATGACCACATCTTAAACAATCAAGCTCACATGTCTTACCATGTACTAAGACCTATTGTTATCACACAGGGGCAACATGCATTCTTAGTCTTATTGTGCAATTACATGCTTATCATGTAATGTCTCACATTAGGAACACCATTTCCTTTGTCTTTGTCTTTTTTGTGAGTTGTTTACATTTAATTAATCACGATCATGTTTGTTTATGTCATATTCCATGGGTTGATATTAGCATTGTTTTTAGTCCTTCCAACCATTTTGTTCAGCTTCAAGATCTCTTGGAGTTTGTGGAGAAAAAGATGCTTCCTTCCATACAGGAGAGTGATAGGATAACTTCCCTACCCAACTAGCCAACAAATGTAAAGGATGTGTGAAGGCAGATGCCTAGGCAAGTAGAGAACAGTGCATTATTCAAAAAAAGTGATATAAAATGTTTATTAAAATTGGAACTAAATTCTACTACTACAACAAATATGGGTTGACTCGGTCATGCCAATTGGAATTGCTTTAGCTCAAATGTAGCTTGTTGTTGCAAAAACAAGTATTGCCATCATATGTTTTACTTTAGTTGAAATGCTTATTTACGCACATTTTAAAGTCCTTTTCTTTAATTTCATCTTTTTTTAGCCACATAATAGTTTATATTTATTTTAATATTATATTTCACGAGTTTAAATTTTGGGTATGGTTCTTTTGAGGATTTATACATCAAATTCACTTTGTGGAATATGGAAATATAATAATATAAAGTGTCATGTTATTATATTTTCACGGGATCATACTTTAATATTTGATGGGGTTTTATTTTCAATTTTTTTCATTTTTTAAGTTTGCAAGGCATACTTGATATATTTTTCTATTGTTCAACTCATGAGATTAACTTGTAAGAAGTATATAAACAACATAAATATTGTAAAGGTATTCATATAAAGTGCCTAAAATGGAATGTGTGTTATCTATATAGGAACTTTTTCACATCTTTTGTGTCTCTTTTGTACTTGTACATCTATTAGACCTAATGCTAGACCTACATTCCTATGAACACTTTTTGTCCTCAATTGTAATTGTTATTCTTATACCCCTTCCTTATTAGCATTAAAGGGTGCTATTATCACATGGATAGACTTTTGTTTCCTTATATTTAGTAAAGTAGTGAAGAAGCCATCTACTTTTGGTCAAAGTCACATAGAGATCTCTCTTTATCTTATTAGGAAAACAAGTGAGGGTCCATAATGTCAACTCCAATTGAACTTGACCGATAAGAATATGTGATGAAGGGCGCTCCCCTTAATACCACAAACACATAATAGAAAAAGAGAAACAAAAACAATTTGCAAGGATGGAAAATGGGCTTCTTATTATCTCCACAATGTGGAATTACAAATTTTAGAATTACAATATGCAAAGCCACATGGGCATTTTCCCTTACAATATTCTGTAGGACAAAGCCTCGAATCATTACCCAGATCTATCTAGAACTGCCCTAGACAAACTATGAGCCTTCTTTATATAGACAATTTTCACCACCCGAGAAGGTTCCATAAATTTAGCCCTTAAGGCCGACCAACCTAAGAATTATTTATTTTTCAATTTATTACATTTGAGTCGGCTCAAAACATCTTTTGAAACCCAAACAGAAATTTTGAAGGAAATTTGTTTTCCGCCATTTCAGGTGGCCCAACTTCCAGAGACCATAAGTCATCACGCATTGACCCGATTGACTATTATGACCCCATTTGAGAAAGGGCACAAAGTGCTCTACAACATTTAAGACAAGCAAGCTTCATTCAACCGAAGTTTCAACCTCATCAGGGGCCTCTAAAGCCTTCAATACTGAGTTCAAAGTTTCTGTACCCTGCCGCCAATACTGAAAACTTTCAATATCTTCAAAACTAGACTTGATCTGGCAATGAAACTTTACCGACAGGCTAATATGACCAAAATGAACCTCTAGGGAAGAAAATAGAACATTTTGAGCTCGAACAAAAAACTTACTAAAAATAGTAAATTTCTAAAAATAGCAGCTCTGCACAAGATAACCCTTATTGAAATGAAACCATAAGTATTTTTGGGTGATGCAAGATTTCTCTTACACCCATGATGCTCCTGCATGAATATGAAAAACATGCACCACCATTGACCTGTATCCAACGTAAAAAAAAAATCTTAAAATAATTATGAATTTGTTTTCCCCATTTCCACAACTTTTTGACTACACACAAAAGTTGTTACTCTCATTTCCATGATTTTTTTACTGTGTGCAAGAGGTCCAACTACATGTAATCTTTTGTAAGAAAAATAAAGGGGAAAAAGAGGAACGTGATTGTACCTTTTTAACCCATTTTCATGACTCTTTGCATGCCCCTTACATTTTCTTTATGCTCACTAAATTTGACATAAAGCAATATATAAATTTCATTGTATTCTTAAATTCCAATAGAATTCCATGAACCAACTCAAATGAATGGCATCCAGAACACTGTAGTTGGACTCAAAACTTGCTGGAATGAATCCTCACTCTGTATTTTCCTCTTATTTGAGCTCCCTTGCCTAGCATATCACCAAGTGTAATCTGTTATTGAAGACTTGGAAATGAATATTATGATGGAGCATCCAATGAAACAATCATTTGACCTTCAATATGTCGTAACATATACATGACAGAGCTTGTATGGTGCCACGACATATGTGGAGCACAGTGGGCTCCTCAAAACATACCAAAGAAAAAGTTATCTCTTGTTTTTTTAAGGGCAGATTAAGTTGTAAAAGAGGGATTAGGCTATAATATAGGTGGATTAAGTTTTAAATGAAAGATTAGGCTTCCCTATTCATAATCATTATCATTTTGACCTAGAAAGCTAAAATAATTTGAAGTTAAAATAATATGGACTCTCAACCTTCCTAGGTTAAAATGATAATGATTATGAATACAAAAGCCTAATCTTTCATTTAAAACTTAATCCACCTATATTATAGCCTAATCCCTCTTTTACAACTTAATTTGCCCTTAAAAAAATAAGAAATAACTTTTTCTTTGATATGTTTTGAGGAGCCCCACCATGAAGTGCTCGTCAACAAAACAAAAACAAAATAATTTCAAATGTTGGGCAAAATTTTTTAATCTACTGGTTTTACATTTTTTTAATTTTTAATAGTAAATTAAAAAAATGTTAAAGACATGGCATTATGTGCATGTGTTTGTGGTTATTGGAGAAAAAATGAAAGTAAATTTGAAAGAAAATAGAGATGTCATATTTTAGATTGTGTAGTATCTCAGTAATTATTAATTCAATAATTTTTTCAACATTGTTTATGGAACACTTTGATATACATTTGACTAAAATTCATCAATAAATATAATCAATTATACATTAAAATTTTTGTGTTATGAGATGAAAGATTAAGGAAGAAATAAGAGAACAAAATGCATTTTGAAATTGCTCTTTCTATTAAAGATGCACTTGAAATTTGATTCAACAATTCTGCAAAGAATCTATATAAAAGCAATAGAAAGAGGCATTTTCATCGTAAAGAATGGAAACTTTTAAAAATGAAGCTAAAAATTGATTGATATACTCACCAATTACAATTCAACAATTGTGTAAATAATTTATAAAAAAGTAACATAAATGAGGCCTTTTCATCGTAAAGAATGAAAAAATGATTCAATCAAAAGTTAGATTTTAGGGAAGAAAATCATGAAATTCGGTAACTGATAGTAGTCCTCTCTCTTTCACACCCTCCTTTCATTCCTTACTAATTGTATCACTTCTCCCTTATAAAGCCGCTCAATTTGTTAACCTTGCAAATTAGTTATGTCAAAAGAATAATCCTTAAAATCATAGCATAATTTGAGTTTAGAAGAATAATATTTAAAAACATAACATAATTAGGGTTTAGAAGAATGAATTGTTATAGGCGAAAGGAAGCCCCAACAAGCTTTGTGCTAGTCACGATTGTTACTATAACTGATGGTTATGATGATGAAGACTGACTAAGATGAGAGGTACACAAGATAGTAGAAAGATTAGATTAGTTATTATCTTGTCATTGATATCAAGCAATTGATATCTGGTTTATATTGTGTTTCCATATCATTCAGAGTATGATATAAGTTGAATGAGTTAAGGAGAAGAAGTGAAATGTTATGAAGATGAAGAACTTAATTGGGTAGCTGATATAGATCAGACAATGTTAAGATTATGTTGATATAATTATTTTCTACCTAACATATGATTATGTCATTTGGTAAAGAGAAAAAAGTTATTTGGTTAAAAGAAAAGTAAGTTTCGATAAAAGCAAAGTAATGAAAGACACTGAGAAAAAATTTTTAGTCATCGAGAAAGGAATGCAAATTAAATATAAGGATTAGAACAACATTTAATGTTGAGGTACGATGAGCTAGAAGATTCTAATGATAAGGAAGAGTTAGTTGGAGAGATCTATGATTAGGAAAATTCAAGATGATAATGTATGGTACAGATCTAAGCAGTAAAATGAGAAGGAATAAGTTTCAAGAAATTTTATGTTACAAGGTGATGATAAAACATGTTAGCGAGATCTATATTCATTGAAATAGTTTATGAAGTTGATCAAATGGTTGAAATTAATAAAAAGAAAACATGATAAAGGAGATTAAAAGGAAAAATAAAGTCTAATAAAGGATGAATTTGTATGAACAAATGGTTGGAAAATTGAAGGTTTATTTAGTCACCGATTGATGTAGTGAAGAAGAAAAGGTTGAATTCAGAGTCAGAAAGATGAATTTGATGAAGTGTTGAAGCGAGTGGAAAGTGAAGGATTAAAGTGGATTTGTAACAAAAAAATCTCTTAACCGAGTGGACTTAACAGTCTTATTGTGAAATCCCTTCAAATGCTAGCATTCTAAAGAGTGTTTGAAGACCTTTAACTAGGCCACTCGTAACAGGGTGAAGATCCTAACAGATCTGAGTCAAATCCCTTGACAAAGTCACACTTAGCAGTGTGTATTGTAATATTTAATAGGATTGGCTCTTATTCGATTATACTTCAGAAGATTATTTTCTTTATTGGTTGAAAATTCTCGATATGGGTTTTCCCAAAGGTGGGTTTCCACGTTAACTACTGGTGTTAGATGTGTTGAATGAATTGTGTGATTGGTATTGCTGATTATTATAGTTTATTTACTATTTTCATTAAATATTGAATTATGTCTAACTAAGTTGACAATGATTTTAATTAGAGAAAGTTTTTAAGGTACTAAGAATCAAGGATTATTGATTCACCCCCCTCTTCGTAATCCAACAACAAGAACATTCACAAATAATACTATTTTCTCTTTTCAATTTGCACAGTAATAAAAGTTGAAAGTCTTTGGCTTTATATAATTTAAATCCTAAAAATGGTGATTATATATTATTTTGTATCATCAGCATCTTGGGCACAAAAGTCCAATTTCTGTGAAGTCCAAACTTTCAGGGTAATGGATTGCAAATCAATTTCATGAACTTGATCTCAATAGTGGACACAATATTCAAGCTTGGCTCGATTAAGATCATAGTAAACATAACTTGAATGTTACAGTAGTAGAAGTTAGTTAACCTCAACCCCAAAAGCCTCTTATATCTCTCAAAATTATGTCTTTGTTGAACATTTTCGGTGAAGGAATGTACATTGATTTCTTTGCAGAAAAATGAACAACATGTTGTCCCCCTTGTCACCTTCGAACATAAAACATTGTTACACATTAGATTTCTGAAAACAATATAATGGTGTCATGTCAACAAATATCACATATCACATTCCTTAGGTCTCTCTGAAGGTTGAAAAAGAAATGGGAAAAAAATGATGACGTGCAAAGGTCCAAAAAAATGAACAAATCAGATCCTTTTGATGGTAGTCACTCTCTTAACAAGATTGGTGATTGTTGGATTTAAATATCAGTTTCTAGACTTCAAATAGGAAATGCGTTCAGTGTAATAGTTAGCAAGTGCATCCTAAAAAATGTGCAATAGTGAATTAATATAAAAACATAATTTGAATAATATATTGGAGGTACAAATCATAGTATATTAAAAATTTATTTAATAGTCATAATTATTTATAATATATGTAAATTGATTACATTAAAGATGACATTGTCATTGGAAGGACTATGAAGAGTCGGTAAGTGGATTGATAACTTCTTGCTTTACATGATTTCTAACTGATTCATGTTGATACTTGTAGGACAGCCAAAGAGGCACATGAAGGCTATACTTGTGCATCTAAGACCAAATATTGTGCTCTTGGCATGGAACTACACTTCTATGGTTAGAAGTGGCACTTATGTGATGTGGTGGTACTAATTAGTATAGTTGTGCTTTTTTTCTATTCCTATTATCATGATAGATAAGGTAGGAGGTTCTTTAAGTTTAATTTTACTAATGTACATTATAGTAGGAGACTTGAATCAAGAGTTGGTAAATCTAATGAAGCTACTTGATACCTAGTTAACCTGATAGACCTAGTTGATAGCTAATAAGACAAATAGAAGATGGTTAATAGTTGTACGCATTGATTAGGGTTTGTTGATAGCTTGTAAAAATGATTAGAGTTGACTTGTAGCTACATAAGATTATTTTCAACAAGGTAGGGTGGGTTTAAAACTATTTAGAGTGGGTCTGCATGGTTTAGGGACAAGCTAAACTAGTTTCTAGGGTTGATCAAAATAGTTTAGGATTATGGTTAATAGGTTCAAGGTTGACGGAAATATTTTAGAGTAAGAGTTGACAGTTTTAGGTTTGATGGGAATAATTTACGGTTGGGGATGATAGGTTTAGAGTTGATGGGAATATTTCACGGTTGGGGTTGATAAGTTTAGAGTTGATGGTAAGATTGATCACACATGACATTATTGATTGGATTGATTGAAAGATGATTCCTCGATATTAATGTCAAGGGAGTGTTTTCCTCTAACACAACTAGAGATAGGAGAGTTGTCAAAAGTTGAGATGGATACTCTAGGTTTTATTGGTCTAAAGTGTGTGGTACAAATGTTTGAGATTAGGGAAAACTTAGGTTTTTTTAATTTATTAGCTGAGAGATGGTACACTGAGAATTGCTCATTTCATTTATTGACTCGTGAATTAATAGCAATGTGGGAGGATATTTAGAAGATACCAAAGACACTAGGGTGTGTGCACAAAGATGGTAGACAGAAAAGTTTTTGCTAAAATTTTTTCTCTCCAAAAATGACAAGGCATGTGACATATGCTAGGGTGCACGCTTTATAGTTTGTTATGCCTAATCCGAAGGCTTGGAGTGCCCAAGCCTATACACTATGTAAAACATTAGATATCTTATGTAAAACATTAGATATTTTGAATTTACATATTCAATATGTCTAAACCACTATATGGTGTGTTCCTTATAGGATGTGTGTGATATATTATGGGGTGAGCCCACAATAGTGGGATACACTTTGCCTAAACGAACATTAAAATGTACATTTTAAAAAGAAAATTCACTTTCACACATATATTATCACTAAACTGTTATAAAATGGAAGATGAAGTAAATTAGAGTCTCTTAGGATTTTATGTCTAGATTCTAAATATATTTTTTAAAGTTATTTTGGAATTGAATTGAATCAATTTTTCTATTTCCCACAAAAACTAGTATGTTGTTGAAATTAACATTTTTTAAGAGTGGCACTCACTTCATAGAGAATATTATTTTTTTCTAAAATAGATATCAAGTTGACTCTTTCAAATTTAGTTTTGTAAAGTCCATATCTAGTGGACCTGTAATTGGTTTCATCGCTCTATCATTTGGATTTCATATTGTATTAACAATTGAATTTGATTTAACTATAATTTTGACATATGTTCACTTCGTAGCTTGTAACTTGTTGTGTATTTGTCAAATTTAAAACAAACAATTTAAAGATAAAAAAAACTTCAATACCTAGTGCATAGATATTTTTCATAATTTATTTTCTCTCATTTACTATTTTTCCATGAACATCGAACACACAGGTTGATGTTTGGTAAGAAACCTACATGTGATTGACATCAAAAAATATATGCATCCTAAAATTAAAATTTATTAAAATCATAACCATTGGAAAGTTCATTTTGAGTACTTGTGTCATGCATATGGGTTTGTCAATATTATCCCATTTGAGCCTTAAGATTGAGCTCCAAAGGCTTGAAAACTTCAGATTTTGCTTGGCCATTAGAGAATAACGCTAACCAGGGGGTTTCTATCGAACCCACTTTCTATCAAAACCCCCTGTCATTTTTGCGAGGTTAAATTTTTTAACTCAATCACTTTCAATTGAAAAGACTTGAGGAATTTAAGTAGAAACCTGGTAAGCCAATTTAATGTTATTTTAGGCTATTGACGGTTTCAAATGAATAAAGATGTAATTTTTCTAAATTTTAAACACAAAATTTGAAGAATAATTTGTATTTTGGAGAAGAAAGACATTTGGAAGTACATATTAAATTTTATTTTGTGTAATTTGAAAAGATATTTTTTAAAGGAAAATGGTGGGAAATAAAATGACAAGGGTAAATAAGAGTACACAAAAGTATTCGCCTAAAACTGATCAAAGACTACATGAAGAAACATTGGCAAGATATCATACTAGGAAAGTAGGTGTCTCTCTCTCTCTCTCTCTCACACACACACACACACACACAGACCCTAATGCTACAATTATTTAAATGTGTGTGTGTGTGTGTGTGTGTGTGTGTGTATATATATATAGTTAGATGTTTAAATGTTTAAATTTATTTCTGATATATGTTTAAATGTTATGTGTATGTTATAGTTGTTTCTAATGTTATGTATAAATGTTATACATGTATAGTTATATGTTAAAATATTATGCTAGGACCCCTTGGTACATTCAATGACCTTTTTAGACACCTTGGGCCCCTTAACACACCTAAGACCCTTAAGTGGGGTCTATTATGACATAAAACCACTTGAGAAACCTTAGCAAGACCTGTTATGACATAATAGAATCTATTATGACATAATAGAACTTATTATGACATAAGACCCTTTACAATCACCTCTTGCGAGATAAGACCCCTTAAGAGTCCATATTATGATATAAATCCCCTTAAGACACATTACTAGGGCCTATATTGACATAATAGGACCTATATTGACATAATAGGACCTATATTGACATAATAGGACCT
This sequence comes from Chamaecyparis obtusa, assembly GCA_027943335.1. Classification (NCBI taxonomy): domain Eukaryota; kingdom Viridiplantae; phylum Streptophyta; class Pinopsida; order Cupressales; family Cupressaceae; genus Chamaecyparis; species Chamaecyparis obtusa. Next base: position 15,911 of record BSBK01008441.1, read on the forward strand.
ATTATGACATAATAACCCTTACAATCACCTATTATAAGATAAGACCCCTTAAGACCCTTTACTATGGCCTATTACAACATAAAAGGTTTATTATGACATAATAAGACCTATTTTGTCATAATAGGACCTATGAAGATATAAGACCCCTTAGGATGACCTATTAAGAACCCTGTGGATGACATACAATCCCTTAAAACCCCTTATTAGGGCATATTATGATATAATAGGGTCTATTATAACATAATAAGGTCTATTATGACATAATAACCCTTAGTATGACCTATTACAACATACGATCACCACAAGAGTCTTTGTTATGATATAAAATCCCTTAAGATTCCTTAGTATGGCTAGTTTTGACATAACAAGACCTATTTTGATACAATAGGACCTATTATCACATAATACTATCTATTATGACATAATAAGACCTATTATGACATAATAGGGTCTATTATGACATAATAAGACCTATTATGACATAATAGGATCTATTATGACAAAATGGGACATTTTTTTGGTATAAGACACCTTACAATCACCTATTGCAACATACGACCCCTCGAAGATGTTAGAATAACTAAGAGGGGGGGTGAATTAGTTAGATCAGTTATCCAATAGTCCCAAATAAAAAAATGTATATCTTTAAACAAATTCAACAAACTTCTACAGATCGGTAACATAAAATAGTAAATTGTCTGTGCTTTTACTGATTACCAGTTAATAACTTATCATGATTACCAACCAAATCAAATATTCAACATGAAAAGTATGATAACCAAAAAATCATCACAACAACACATAACACAAATATTTAACATGCAAACCCTGTAAAGGGAAAAACTACCCGAGACCGGCAACCCAAAATATTGTTTACTCTTCTGAAGTGAGCTCGGTGAAGAGCCAACCCTATTAAAGGTTACAAAACACACTGTAAGGTGTGACCTTGTTAGAGGATTTAAGACTAATAGTTAACATCCAACTAGCATTCACTATGGGGTTGACAGGATAACAATGTACATTCTATGAATGACGTAGGGCATCACAAAGACATTCAAGTCCACTCAGTTAAGAGATTTATCTGTAACAATGGTTAAACTAAAATAGTAGGTGATCTGATTATAATATAACTTCTTTTGCAGATGTTTAGATCTATTTTGAGCCCATTACAAATCCTTTGATCAATATATCAATTCAGTTCTTCAATATTCAATAACTTACTGTCCCTCGGTAATAGCTCTCTAACGCTCAGTAATCTCTACAGTTCAACTCTCCTTCAACCAGTCTGATCAGGCATGCATGAAGTTATGTTCACATGGATTCTCTGCAATATTCTTCCTTCTAGAATCATTTCAACAATGAAACAAATGTCTCTTAAATAGACGTGTAAACTATTTTCTTTTCATCCATTAGATTTTTCTTCTTAATCTCCTTCGTTGATTTTGCCACTTAAACCTTTCTTAGTAGATGTGTCCATAACATGTTTTATTTCGATCCTTTAGATCTTCTTCAAATTTTTTTAGTCGTAGATCTTCATAACAAACATTATCTTCAACCTCAAAATCATACACTTTCCAACTCATCAATTTATGTTTCCTAAACTGATCATTTAGTTCCTTTATCCATGCTCGGTTGATAAAGTAATGCATCAGTGCAAACAAGCTTAGTTAATACTATCACTCAGTATACACTACACTAGCTCAGTGTATACTGAAGTACTTCTTTTACCAACCACATTGCTTTGTACATTTTAGCTCTCTTCTTCATCATAGATGAATGCAACATAATCAAGTCAATAACATACGGTCATAGAATCATCAATAAGTTACCCAAAGTATTCTTTATCCTCATCTGTCATATCCATCTTCCTCATGTAGATATATCTCTTCTTCATCTCTTTTCTCCCTTCTACAGATGTTTAGGTATTTGTAACTTACAAGATAAGTACTGTTAAAACTAGTTGACATCAATGACAACATATTACTGATTTAATCATCTTACATATCTAATCAGCAACTTGGTGATCTCTAATCACTGATCTTCAAGTCATTTAGATGTTCAATCAGTTGTAGTTCATTAATCTCTCCCTTTGGTATTGATGGCAACACAAGCAATATGAAATATGCCATACACATACCAAACATGTATTCTACAACTATACAAGTAAATGTTGTAACTCGATAAGCTCTCCCTAGCTTGATTTAACGTGTTTAATTACTATGTTACATGACAGCATTACACGTGCATACTTTCTTCTCCAGAATTGATCTTTTCAGATCCTTCTTAGATTCCTTTTGTTCTCAGCAACAAATCTTTAAAAAAATCTTCCTTACTTCTTCAGTTTATCTCTCCCTTAGATAGATGTATCATACCAAGATATCTCTCCTATTTTCTTCCCTATTTCATATTGAGATCTCTCTCCCTTTGATAGCAATGCCAAAGAACAATATAAAACATATAGCTCTGTAGTAGCTAGGTAACTCACTGTTGTTTGGTACATACTATGTATCTCAATATACTGATATGCAAATCTGTTCCAGTTCCTCAAACCTTTCACAACCTTAGACATAATCCAAAGTGTGAACTATGTTGCATCAATATGAATGATGTTCTGATAAGATTAGGCTGATGCAATCTCCAGATCACATTAGTGACTAGTAGATAGGGGACAGACCCCAAGTCTAGTCCTCAAGTATTCAAAAGTTTCCTTCGGTAGAGGCTTGGTAAAAATATCAGCAAGTTAATCTTTTGATGTAACATATTCCAATTTGATTTTCTTCTCTTGTACTTTTTCTCTTCAGTAGTGATACTTAATAGAAATATGCTTGGTCTTTGAGTGCATTACAAGATTCTTTGAAATATTTATTGCACTAGTGTTGTTACAATATATAATCATCGGCTCATTGATTACCTCATTCATACCTTCCAACACTTGCTTGATGTAAGTAATATTTGAATAGTTTGTAGTAGAAGAAACATACTCTGCTTTGGTAGTGGACTGAGAAATATAAGATTATTTCTTACTTGTCCAAGTAACAAGTCTTTCACCAAAGAAAAATGCTCCTCCAGTTGTACTTTTTTGGTCATCTATATTTCCATCCCAATCTGTGTCGATGTAGACTCTGAGTTCAAACTTGCCTTCCTTTGGATACCATAATCCATAAACCTCTATTTTCTTCAAGTATCTCAAGATTCTTTTTGTAGAAACCATGTGTTACTCCCTAGGATTTATAGAAAATCTTGCAACTATCCCAACAACATGTGCTATGTTTGGTCTACTATGTACTACATACATTAATTTACCAATCATGGATCGATACAATGTCTGGTTTACCTCTGTAGTTTCATCATCTTTAGTCATTTTGCAGCCTATGACCATCAGTTCCAATTGGTTTAGCATATTCCATGCCAAATGTTTTCAATACATCCTTTATGTACTTAGATTGTGTGATGAATATTCCATCATTCTGCTGAATAACCTGTCAGCCTAGAAAGAACTTAATCTCTCCAAACATAGACATTTCGAATTCTTTTTTCATCTCATTAGTAAATGATTTACATACATGATCTTGTCCTCCAAAAATTATATCATCCAAAAATATTTCAGCAATCAAAATAGTATCATTTGAATCTCCTTTCATATATAAATTGTTGTTCTGACCAATTCTAACAAAACCAATACTTAGCAAATAAGTATGCAACCTTTTATACCAGGCTCTTGGTGTTTTCTTTAAACCATATAAAGCTTTATGTAATCTACATACCATGTCTTTCTTGTATGGATCAACAAATCCTTCTAGTTTTTCTATGTAGACTTCCTCTTCTTGTATCACATTTAGAAAAGAGGACTTAACATCCATTTGATAGACTTTAAACTTCTTGTGTGTAGCATATGTAAGTAACATGCAGACTCCTAGTCTAGAAATAGGTGCAAAAGTTTCACCATAATCTATTCCTTCCTCCTATGCATATCCCTTGCATACAAGTCTAGCTTTGTTCCTTGTATCCTCTCCATTTTCATTTAGCTTATTTATGAAAATCCATTTAGTACCGATAACATTCTTATCTTTTGGCCTAGGTACTAAATTCCATGTCTTGTTTTTCTCAATCTGTTCTATCTCTTCTTTCATTTCATTTACCCATTCATCATTCTCCAGTGCAACATTTACATTTTTCATTTCAAACTCACAAACTAAGCATGTACCTTGTCTTAACTTACTTCTTGTCATCATGCTAGCTTGTCTGTCTCCAATGATTTGGTTCTCAGGATGATGTCTTCTGACAAATCTTGCTAGCACTTGGTCTCTTCTTTGTTGTTTGCCTCATGTAGGTTCATTTCCTTTCTTGGTAGCTCCTTCTTGCTTGTCGATTTCCCTTTGTTGTTCCTCGGTGTTATTTTCCTAGTGCTCGGTCAACTCAGCCTATGGCTTTGGTAGGTACTCTAGATTCTCAATGTAAGTAAATCTACCATAATCTTCTAGCTCCTTAGTGCTTTCTTCACCATTCCTATCATCAAATTCATCAACTCTGACATTAACACTTTCAATCATTTTGTTAGTAACTTTATTTAGACACTTGTAAGTTTTTCTTTTAGTGGTATATCCAAGAAATATCCCTTCATCACCTTTAGAGTCAAACTTTCTATTTCTATAATATTTCAAAATAAAACATTTGCTACCAAAAATTATGAAGTAACTTACAGTTAGTTTGTGACCAAACCATAATTCATAGGGTGTTTTGTTTGTGTCCTTATTCAATTGTACTCGATTCAAAACATAAACAACTGTGCTAACTGCCTCTCTCCAGTATGTCTGAGCTACATTATTTTCTATCATTAGTGCCCTTGCGCAATCAACAATTGATCTATTTCTTCTTTCAACAATCCCATTCTACTGAGGTGTCCTCGATGCAAAAACCTATCTTTTTATACCATGTTCATTACAATAGTTAATGAATTCATCAGAAATAAACTCACCACCTCTGTCAGATCTTAAGCATTTTAGTTCTTTCTCGGTTTCTTTCTCTACTTTTTCTTTGTACCATTTAAACATCTTAAATGCCTCTATTTTTTCCTTTAAAAATATTAGAGTCATTAATCTGGTGTAATCATCAACAAAAAGAATGAAATATCTATCTCCATAGTAACTCTAAGTTCTCATGGAACCACATAGGTCGGTGTGAACTAACTCCAGTATTCTCTTTGTTGAATAATCTTTTCTTTTGAAACTAGATTTTTTCATTTTACCTTTCTAACATTCATGACACATAACATGATCAGGATTTGTTAGGCTAGGTAGACCTCTAACCTTTTTCTTTCTACTTATCTTAATCATGTTATCAAAATTTACATAACATAACCTTTTATGCCACAACCATGCATCCTCATTTTTCATCATTAAACATGAAAACTCAGCATTGTTAAGATAAAACAAGTTACCTTTCGATTGTGCTGCTATTCCAACAAGTTTTCCTCCATCATCAAATATCTTTATCTTCTTTCTCTCAAAAGCTACTCGGTGACCTGAGTTGTTAAGTTGTGCCACACTTAGAAAATTGTAATTTAGTCCTTCTACCCAATAAGCACTATCACATTTGATTTTATCATTATAAGTAAAGATCCTTTTCCTCTAACCATACAAGGTGTATCATTACCCATTTTTACAGATCCTCCATTATATTGCTCAAGATGATCAATTTTTTCTTCATCACCAGTCATGTGATGTGTGCAACCACTATCAATGATCCATGTATCATTTTTATTAACTCTAGAAATCAGTGTTGTCTCTACATAACTTTATTCTTCCTTAGAATAATCCTTCATCGCAACAAATACTACTTCACAATCATCATCTGAATCAGTGTTAGTAGCATTCTCTTTAGCAATGTAACATACCTTTTTACCTTTATCATTGTTGTCTCAGTTATCTCTGTTGTAGTGTCGGTAACTTCTGTTGTTCCTCCTCCCATAGATTCCTTCACCAGATTTGTCTTTGTTTCTATCATCTTCTTTCTTGTTTGGGCATCTAGCAGGAATATGACTAACTTCTTTGTAGTTAAAATATGCTAAAGTTAATTTACCCTTATATCTACCTTTACCTTTAGGCAATATCCTGAACATAAGAGCTTCAAGTTCATCAAGCTCATCATCAGTATTACTATCATTATCAGCATGTCTACTGCTAGACTTACCGATCTTTAAAGAATACATAAAAGCATATTCAATAGACGATACAACACTATTATCAAAGTTGTTAAGCTCAAAATTTGTTAGTTTTGCAATCAGATTATCAAGAGTAAGAGTACTGCCAAGTAGAGACTTCATTTCATGTATTGTAGATATCCTGATTGCATATGCAGGCAATAAGGTTCTAAGAATTTTGCTTACCACTATATCTTCCACTATAGTACCACCAGATCCTCAGATAGCATTCAATACCTCTTTTATTTGATTTGTATATTGCATAATGTTCTCACCTTATTTCATTTTCATATCATCAAATCTCCCTCTTAAGCTTTCAGCTCTGGCTCTTTTCACATTTTCATCTCCACCATAAACTTGAGCAATTTTATCTCGCATTTCCTTGGAAGTAAGACAATCCTTGACATTTTCAAATTTTGCATCAAACAGAGCAGCAACAATCTCCATAATAGTAATATTATGCTCATGTCTATCTCTTAACAGATCAAGAGTCAAAGGTCTAGTAGGCGGTCCTAGGTAGCCATTCTCCAATAGAGTGAGGGTGGAATTCCCAATTCCAGATATATGTAGTTTCATTTGGCTTTGCCATATTGTAAAATTGTCCTTGTTCAGCTTTGGCACTTCCCTCTTATACATTTTGTGACCTTTTTGCTAAACTCCTTAAAACTCTATTCCAAGCAACCAATGCTTTGATACCAATTGTTAGAATAATTGTTAGCCATAGATCTTTGTAACAAACATTATCTTCAACCTTGAAATCATATGCTTTCCAGCTCATCAATTTCTATTAGCTAAACTGATCATTTAGTTCCTTGATCCATGCTCGGTTGATAAAGTAATGTGTCGGTGCAAACAAGCTCGATTAATACTTTTGCTCGGCATACACTACACTAGCACGGTGTATACTGAAGTGCTTCTTTTACCAACCACATTGCTTTGTACATTTTAGCTCTCTTCTTCATCATAGATGAATGCAAAATAATCAAGTCAATAACATACGGTCATAGACTCATCAATAAGTTACCCAAAGTATTCCTTATCCTCATCTGTCATATCCATCTTCCTCATGTAGCTATACCTATTATTCATCTCTTTTCTCCCTTCTATAGATGTTTAGGTATTTGTAACTTAAAAGATAAGTACTGTCAAAACTAGTTGACATCAATGACAACATATTAATGATTTAATCATCTTACATATCTAATCAACAACTCGGTGATCTATAATCATTGATCTTCAAGTCATTCAGATGTTCAATCAGTTATAGTTCATCAGAAGAATCCCTATTATGACCTAAAACCCTTTAAAACCCCTTATTATAGCCTATTATGACATAATTGCATTTATTATGACATAAAAGGACATATTTTTGTTGACTTGATGGTCATAACCTCCGTGGAGATTTGTGACATGGCTTAATCACCTCCTATGGGTTAGGTTAAATTTGGCATTTGTATTGAGCATTGACAGTTCGAGCTTTTGGTGCAATGACAAATGATTCCAATAATTAGTATCCTAGAAAGGTTCCCTATATCAAGTTTAACAACTTTGGGTAGATTTTGGTTGAGTGGAATACTTAGATCTATAATGGCTCAATATAGTTCTTCAAAGGTTCCTATTTTTGATGGATCAGATTATACTTTTTGGGAAATAATGATGCAAACATACTTATTATCTATTAATGTTGATATTTGGGATTAATTTTTTAATGATTATGAAGTTCCTAATGCTTTACCTACAAATCCTAATGAAAAGAAGAAGTATAAAATTGATATGAAAGCTAAATTTTCTATATTTAAAGGTTCTCTTAATATGTGCTTGTTAAGGTAATGCATTGTAGATCTTCTGAAGAAGTATGGCACAAATTAAAAAATATTTATCATGGTAATGATAGAGTTAAAGAATCCAAGATACAACATTTGAAATAAATATTTGATGAGCTAAAGATGGGTGATGATGAAAAGGTAGAATTTTATCTCCTTAAGATAGATGAAACAATGAATGGCATAAGAGGACTTGGTGAAATAATTGATGATATTGATGTTGTGGGAAAGTTTTAAGATCTCTTCTTGATAAGTTTGATTCTAAAATATGTTCCATAGAAGAAACAATGGACACTAACAAAAATACAATGGAAGGTATTCATGGAGCACTTGTAGCTTATGAAATGAGAAAGTTTGACAAGCAGGAAGCCACAAGAAAAGAAGCAGCATTCAAGGTGGAAAAGAAAGTGAAGAAAGTTTCTTCAGAATTAGAAGACCCTGATATTATTAAAGAACATTTATCAAGGAAATTAAAGAAAGGAGAAGGTAAATGCAAAGGTAAAATTCCTTTCAAATGCTTTAAAATTATGGTAAAATAGGACACTTTTCATCTAAATGTCCTTATGATAATCATGATGAAGTAGAAGATGAGAAAGAGAAATCAAGTAAAAAGAAATTCTATAACAAAATGAAGTTCTTTAAGAAGAAGATGAGTTTGATTACTGATGTATCAGATAATGAATATAGTAGCTTTGAATGTGATGAAAATGAAGTTTTATTCATGGCTATAGAAACTACTTGTCAAGAATCAGATTGTGATAATGGTGTTGAACTTGTTGAAGCTGATTTAGAATGTAAATTCATTCATGCACTTAAAAAGATCAAATAATTAAAAATAAATTTAAGTGCTCAAGAAAATAAATTCATAAAGGAAAAAGAGAAATTTGAAAAAGAAATTAAAAGGAATTAAGTCAACAAGTTACAGATTGGAAATTACAAGTTGAGAAACAAAAGAGAATTGTCTTTGTCACTAAGGATTAGGAATGTACAAGTTTAATGAATGAAGTAGTACCATATCAAAGGAAGTTAGAAAAATATGAGAAGACTACTTTGGATGATATATTAAGGAATCAAAGGAAAACTGATAATCTAACTAGAATTGGTTTTGAACTTGGACAATGTTCTAGTGATAAGAAAGATAAAACATTATTTAAGATATTCAAATATGAAAGTAAGGATATAGATAAGAATACTGTACACACTAAGATGTGCACTTCTCTAAGTCATTACTTCCAAGAGAATCCATGGATTGGAAACCTTGAGAAAGCGACCTAGAGCTCCCTAGGCATGGAGTCACAAGGATATTAAGAATGCTCTCAGCTAGAGCTATTAAGCCTATAACATTGCTAGTAAACCACACAATGGGAGATTCAATGAGACAAGGGAAATAATGCCAATATCTTCAAGAATCAACAATGAAGATTCAATGCAATGCTAGAATGAACAATGAAAACTAAGCTATGAAAGGAAAATGAAAGTATTACAAGCCTTACTAATTAAGCTATGTGAGCTAAGATAGAACTTGAAAGGAAATCTAAGCTAAGAAAGCATAAACATGAAGCTATGATGCAAGAATGAAAGCTAGAATGCAAGAAGGTCTCCAAGCTCCAAAGTCACCAAGAAATCCTATAGCATAAGATTAGCATAAAAATTTTGGGATCCTTGAATGAGAAGAGAGCTCTTCTTTTAAAAGAAATGAGAATCAATGGATGATGGAGATTAAGAGGAAAAATATTTTATCAAGGGTGGAGTTTGAAAGAGGAGCAATCCATGTGCACAAGTTTCCTCCAATGAGAAAGAAGTGTTGACTTTTGAGCCTCATGTGAGACAAAAAGGCCTTTTGTTGGCAATTTGGCTGAGGTATGTACATAGATGTTATCATTATGGAAACATATGTTCCCTATGAAGATCACATAAGATGGAAAGTAAGTATGGAAGATCGCAGACTAAAATTGTCTAAGTATGAAATAGTGTTTTTGACAGAGCATCTGATACAGTTTGTTTTGGCGATGTTCATTGGAGCATGATCAAAGTTTGTGCAGTTGAACATAGACTCTATGGTGTCTAAGGATACCCCATCTCAGTGTGCAAAAGAGTACGGATAGTACAGACAAAGTTATGATTGTTTTACCGATGATAGAGTACAGCTGATAGAGCAATTTTGAAGACAAAAGTAGTAAATGAATTAAGGGATTATTTTGCTTGCCAAAATAATGACTTTATATTATAAAGAGATGACATCCTAGATGTTTAATCTTGGATAAAGATATGCAAGCCAATAGGAGAAAGATATCATGTTTGTATGTTGTATAAATAAAGATGTACCAAACATACTTGAAATGTAACATGTAATATGTAACTTGTGATAGTTGTATATTGTGATAGCAGCAAAAGTTGTTGATGTGAAGTTGTAAGCAGTACCATATTGTAATCAGTAAACATTTGTATTACTTGTTTGGGCAGTGAGCTCATCTAGTAATTAGGTTTTATATCTACAACTCCTAACAGGGTTGAGGCTTCTAACAAGGCCTATAGTCCCTTAACCAGGATTGATACACTATATGATTGTAACAGGCTCCTAACAGGGTCAACATCCTTAATTGGATATATTTTGATTAGTGGATCTTTGTGGGTACCATCCCCACTGGGGTTTTCCCTTGGCCAGGGTTTCCTCGAGAACATATCATGTGTTATAAGTTCTTTACATTTACTGTTATGTATGCTATTTAGTTTCTTATGCTTTAAAGTAATCTATTATATCCATAAGTGGGCAAAAGTAAAAGTTTGTAAAATACTGATTCACCCCCCCCTCTCAGTATTTCCTATTTCTAACAATTGGTATCAAAGCATAGTTACTCAGAGAAGAAACATTGAAGGAAAGCCTAGTAGCTTGAGTAAGATCTCTATGGATATGGATCAATTACAGAAGAATCTTGAAGAAGCTCTTGAGAAAATTGATATGCTTAGTGATGAAAGAAACACTTTGAAAAGAAAGTATGATGATGCAAAGAATCTTGTTGACAAATTGAATGGTAAGATAGAAGATCTGAAATCTAAGAAGGAATCTGAAATTCTTGTTGAATATTGTGATGATTTAGAAAAAGAAAATGTGATCCTTAAACATGAATTGAAGATAGAAAATCTAAAGCTTAGCTTGAAAGATGGAAATGACAATTTAAGATCTGAGAATGAAAACTTGAAGAATGAGAATGAAGATCTAAAATCTAAACTTGGCAAGGTAACATCTGAATTTGATAAAGTCAAACTGCAGTATGATGAACTTGAGAAATACAACAAAATTGTGAAAGGTGAATTGACTCAATCCAAAAAACAACTTGAGAGGTTATATTCAAATAGTGAAAAGATTGATAAGAAAGTATCTTATGGAAAACCATTCTATGAAAAAACTAGTCTTGGATTTAACATATTGAAGATAGTTAGTGAAAGCAAGAAATCAGATCTGAATGAATGTGAGAGCAATGAAGAAAAGAAGTTAGATGAGAACAAATCTGAAGAATCACCAAAGCAAGAAGAATCACCGAAGCAAGAAGATGCACCAAAGCAAGAAGAACCATCGAAGCAAGATGAATCATCCAAAGGTATGCAAAGAGAATTCAAAGGTAGATTTTTTTCTTGTAATACTATTGGTCATATGAAGAGAGATTGTACAGGTAAACAATTGAAACCTCTTAATGGTTATTGTTATAATTGTCATGGTTTTTGACATAGAGCTATTGAATGTAGAAGATCTAAAGTTATTGAGAATAATTACAATAGTAGAATGCCTAAAAATACTAACAATGCAGATCAGAGATCAACTGAAGACATGAAAAGAGGAAATGGAATAGTATGTTTTAGATGCAACAAAATTGGACATATTGCTAGAAATTGTAGGACACAAATCAATCAACAAACACCTAGATATGGAACCAATGGAATCACTTGTCAGATATGTAACAAGATTTGACACAACAAGATTTTGCAGAATGAACAATTGAGGTTATCATCATAACCCTAACCCTAGAAACTATGCAAGAAGGAATGAAAATGCAGGAAACAAAGAGAAAGGTTGTTGTAGCAATGAAGATGAAGTAAAATTTGTTAAAGGCATAGATCAAGAAGGTATATTCAGCATTGAAGGTAATCAAGAAGGTAATGTATCTGATGGTAAGAATGAGTGTTTACCTAACCCTTCTTTAAGCACTTAAATTATGTAAATTTTTGTAGTTCAGGAACTTAGAATTAGTATAGAATTAGATTTTGAATGAATTAAGTGTTTCCCAGTTAGATGATGGTTTTTTATGCTATACTAATGCTATGGTTAAGTGTGCAAAAAGAAATATTATGTTTTGTGAGGTCAGAAGAAGATTTATGGTTGCAGGTTTACAAAATCAACTTTTTGGCATTTTAGCGGCAAAAGAATTGAATGCGATGTCAGATAGAGTAAATACTAAGTATTAAAAGATTGAAACCAAAGTTATTGTGGTTATCAAGAGATTAGAAGTGATTTGGAAGTGAAGAAACAAGTTTGGAAGTGATTTGCAGAAGTTTGAAGCACTGATCAAGCGAAAGCCCTAATTTTATGAATTTAAGGTATTTATCCGACTAAGATCTTGAATCAGCTTAAAGTAATCAGATATAATCATGGCTATATCATTGATTCACAACATCAAGGATGAGAACAGACCTAGAATTAAGAAAGATCCAGTTGAACCCTCAGAAAGAGATGCTAGTTTAGCCTTATCATCCGTACCAGACGGAGTTCTTCATTTAGAGAATGTTAAAAGTTATCTTGGATGCAAGTATGAAACCCTAAGGGAAAGTGATTTTAATGGTGAATATAAGAAATTGTACAACATGGATATGTCAGTGAAACAAGGTTATGAACATCTAGAAAATAATGAAATCATTGAGTACTCTATGAAATATGAATTTGATGATGAGGAGTGTATTATGATCATTTTGAGTAGGATACATAATGGTAAATTTTGGTTGGAAGATAGAGTTATAGACATAACTACAGACCTAATTCATGATGTGACTGGATTATCAAAAGTTGGTGCAATTCCACTGAATGAGAAAAACATGAGAAAGATTGTGTTTGAAAACACTGGTTCAGTATACAATGGCAGAGGTATAGTCATTAGTAAGATTAAGCAAGATGATGTAAAACACTTGTGTAATATTTTGACAACAAAGTTCTGTGGAAGCTCTAGAGAAGATGATATGCCAGCAGGTATGGTACACATTTCTTATTTGATGTGTGTAGAGAAGAAGCCTGTGGATATGTGTGAAATTCTGAGAATACAATTGTTTGAGAATTTGGAAAAGATAAAGAAATCTAAATACACTCACTTTAGATTTTCCTCATTGGTTACTTACATGTTCTTCCACTTGCTAAGAAGATTTCCTTACACTATTGAATGGAATGATGGTGAGAATACTATGGAAAGAATCAATAAAGTTTACATGAAACATCTTATTGAGAAGGTTAATGACAGTGTAAAGTTAGTGTTGAAAACTTTTCAGAACATTGTGGTAAATAGATCCAGAATTCCTCCATCCCTAGTTGAGTAGTACAAATATGATATATGTTTTATGGTTGATATTGATTTCACTTACATTGAGGCAGTAGAACCTAGACATGAATTCATAGACCCTCTTCGCTATGAAATCTCTGAAGTTGAAATAGAAGGATATGTTAGTAGATTGCTGAAAAGTAAAGTTGATGCTCATGGCAACAGATTTGGAACATATGATGAAAACTTTGATTCAACAAAGACACTTAAGGAAGAGAAATAATCAAAGAAGAGAGTGGAGTCTACAATAAAGAAAATTCTAAAAGAATCAGGTATGAGTGAGCAAGAATTTGATATTGTAAGAAAGACTGTAGAAGCAATAAGGCAAAGTGAGATACTATCAGTCCCACCTTTGGCATCAAGTGCAGAACCTATTCAAGTTAAGGTAAAGGTTGAAGAACCTAAGAAGGAACAAGAAATTAGTCAGACAGAGAAACCCTTTTCTTCATCACCAAGAAAAAGAATGAAGGCAAGTGCTTCAGGACCGGGTAAAAGACAAAAAATAATTGTTCCACTAGTACCTAGAAGAGTTGTAGAGATAAAAGATGATGAAGTGACAATAAAGAATAAATCATGGAAACCAAGGATAGAAAGAGTTAATGAAGATATAATGTAGCATGGAGACTTTACCAAAATGAACAAATACTATGATTTATATGGATCCTATGACAGATTAAATCTAGAGAATGCAATGGTTACACATATGATTTTGACAAACAAGAAATTTGATACTATTCGTGGAAAGATACCGAAAGATTTGTACAATAGACTTGTGAGAAGAAAGATGAGAGCACAAGAAGAAGATACTAAAATGAGAGAGAATGTGATTAGATAGTTCTATGAGATAAGAGATGATGACCACCTTAAACAGATCCTCATGCCACTTGAAACCCTATTAAGAACCAAAAGAAGAATTATAGAAATAATGGGAGGTCAGTATGAACAAGTGAAGACTGAAACTGAACAGGTAGTTGTGCAAGTGCTAGCAAACTTGGTAGTAGGAAAAGATAGCAAAGATCAATCAGTTGCAAAACCAGTAGAGAGATAGAGTTCAAAACAAGCAGAGGCAGTAGCAGAGGTAGTTGAAGCTGAAGATATTCCCTCTTCTTCTATAAACATTGGCCCAAAATCTATGGACATTGAAGGAACAAAAGTTACTTTAGATTCAGATGATGTGGTACTCAACAGTTTGGATAACATTGTTGACAATTTGGTTTTGGGAGAGCAAGAAAAGAGTATTGAAACAGAGACTACTTGAATTGAAGTGAAAATGGAAACAAAGGCCCATACACCTATTGAACCACAAGAAGACATCAATCTTACTCCTAAGACTGGAAAGGAGAAAGGAATAGGAACATTGATTGAAGATTTGAGCAAGGAAGTTGATGATGATGATGAATTAGAGTTGATCACTTCTTTGAACAAAATTATTGGAAAGAACAAGAAAGTTAAGAATTTGGAAGGTAGTCTGAAAGATTTGACTGAGAAGCTACAAAGTGTTATTATCTACAAAAGTCTTTGATTCAGATCTACTTGAAAGAGCAAAGATGGTAATTAATTCTTTTGATGTTGAGTTCACTAATTTGACTGATATTGCTAAGGTTAAGGCTCAGGCAGCTTATGAAGCTAAGATGTTGCAGAATATAAGTCAGAATATAAAAAATGACATTGACAACCTTAACAGACACATTAAGAACTTAAGGAAACATCTTGAGACTGGATAGTGTTTGTACATTCAGTGTACAAAATTTGAAAATATTTTAATTGAGGAAGAGAAGAAGATAAAAGAGAAGCAAGATGAAATTGTAGCAGAGACAAACTCTTTGGCCAGCCTAAACATAAAGATCAGTATAGTTGAGAAAAAGATCAGAAAATTATGTGATGAGATAAAGACTTTGAATGATGAGAAGAACAAGAAAATTATCAGAATAAACATCTTGAGAGAGCATGTCTCAATCAAGTTGACTATAATAGAAGAGCAGCTAGATGAATGTCTTACTACTAAGAAAACATTTCAAAAGTTCAATTTTGAATCCCTTCAAGCCTGTCAGATTGCAGCATACGGATTGAGTACTTTACTCAATGTAGCAGAATCAATAAAGAAGGCATGGGAGAAAGATTTTGAGACTTGGAAGATAGATTTTGTAGATTGTGTTGCAAGCCTACCGGCTTTGCAATAAGATAGTAAGGTAAAAGTTTTGACACAATTTTGTATATCCCTTTCCACCCTTTATTTTGTCATTGTTGTCAAAGGGGGATCGATACTTAGAAAATTGTCTATATATGATAAGGAAGGATACTCATAGGGGGATTTCTATGGAGTATTATGAAGTGTTATAGATTATGTGTATATTTTGAGGAGATATAAGGATAGTATACTTATTTTATACTATGGCCACAATTTTGATACAAATTTTGAGATTTTGACTTGTACACTTAGCCAATTTTCTCATATGTTGCCACCAATGACAAAGGGGGAGATTGTTGGCAATTTGGCTGAGGTATGTACATAGATAGTTTCATTATGGAAACATATTTTCCCTATGAAGATCGCATAAGCTAGAAAGTAAGTATGGAAGATCGCAGACTAAAATTGTCTAAGTATGAAACAATGTTTTTGACAGAGCACCCGATACAGTTTATTTTGGTGACGTTCACTGGAGCATGATCAGAGTTTTCACAGTTGAACATAGACTCTATGGTGTCTAAGGATACCCCATCTCAGTGTGCAAAAGAGTATGGATAGTATGGAAAAAGTTATGATTGTTTTACTGATGACAGAGTACAACCGATAGAGTAGTTTTGAAGACATAACTAGTAAATGAATTAAGGGATTATTTTGCATGTCAAAATAATGACTTTATATTATAAAGAGATGACATCCTAGATGTTTACTCTTGGATAAAGATATGCAAGCTGACAGAAGAAATATATTATGTTTGTATCTTGTATAAATAAAGATGTACCGAACATACTTGAAATGTAACATGTAATATGTAACTTGTGATAATTGTATATTGTGATAGCAATGAAAGTTGTTGATGCAAAGTTGTAAGCAATACCATATTGTAATCAGTAAAAATTTGTATTACTTGTTTGGGTAGTCAGTTCATCTAGTAATCAGGTTTTGTATCTACAACTCCTAATAGGGTTGAGGCTTCTAACAAGGCCTATAGTCCCTTAACTAGGACTGATACACTATATGATTGTGATAGGTTCCTAATAGGGTCAACATCCTTAATTGGATATCTTTTGATTAGTGGATCTTTGTGGGTACCATCCCCATTGGGGTTTTCCCTTGGCCAGGGTTTCCTCGAGAACATATCATGTGTTATGAGTTCTTTACATTTACTATTATGTATGCTATTTAGTTTTTTATGCTTTAAAGTAATCTGTTATATCCATAAGTGGGCAAAAGTAAAAGTTTGTGAAATACTGATTCAACCCCCCTCTCAGTATTTCCTATTTCTAACACTTTTCTCCTTTTTATAAAATAAGAATAATGCTTTATTTGTGCAACTTAGGATAAGAGGAAAAGTGGGGGCTTTTTATTTAATAAAAGGGGAGGGAATTCTTTTTAATTAAATAAAGACTAAGGATAAAATGGTTAGCCCATAGAAAATAACCGAATAAATGATAGAATTAGGATTTGATCAAGGAAATTGATTTGATTGAAAATATTGATTTTTTAAAATATTGATTCAGGGATTTGATAAATTGCAAGAATGGGGCCCAAAGTCTAGGTGACCATTTTAGGGTGCATACATTTGCACCTCTTTGTCTAATGTAAGGTCGATTTGGGATCACATGTAGTCAAAGAATGAAATTGAAGTGTGAGATTGATTTGGAATCATAAAACAATCTAGACATGTGTTCGAAAGATGGGAACATATCAAGACTAAGGTAAGCTGATTCAAAAAGACAAGGCCAACACCCTTGTAAATAGGTGATTGTCAAGTCAGAGATAAGAGATTAGAATCTCAAGAAAGGTTGATAAGATGAATGAAGATTGAAGTTTGATGGGTACTGCCCCCTCAAAATCAAAATTGAAAGGAGAAATAGTAAATTGATAAATTTGATCAAATCACTAGAAATCATAATCGAAGATGAAAGATGATAGGATAACCATCAAGTCGTGAAGATATGCCCCAGTTTGACTAAGTTTGACTGAGAAAGATATAGGATAAAGATGAATTCAAACCTCAGAGAGATGAATCAAATTAAAATGAATGAAATACTAGAAGGTTGAAAGAGATGGGGGTAAAGGAATGAAGATGCCCTAGTGAAGATCGAAGGATCAGGCCTCAAAAGGTCAACCAACTGTGCAAAAGAAGGAAAAATTTGAAATGTGATTTTGATTATCAAGATGAACTCAGATTTCAATTTTGATCCCAAAAATGGATCTAGGATGTCAAAATTAGGCAGGGGTGCAATTTTCACACAATTTTGAGATGTTTTGAAAATTAGGTCAAAAAGTCAAAATGCTATATAAGGGGTAAAAAGGTCATTTTCAAATTCATTTGTCTTTTGTGATTTTGAGAACTTTGAGAGCTTAGAGAGAGAAAATGGCCCAGTAAGCAGTGATTCTAGTCCACACACATTGATTCAAGTGCAATCGGTTGCACAACCGGCCTCCTCAGTATGGTGCCCCGGTAAGTTTTCAGAAAAACTCACCTTTTGAGTCATTTATGAGCTATTTATGGTAATTAAAACATGTTTTTACTTGTTTTTTAACATTTCAAATTTTACTTATGTGAAATTTTGTACAACACTTTGAAAGTATTGCACACCTCCATACTTTTTATCATGCGATAGTTCACGAGTCTACAAAGTATCTCATAGGTGTTCAATCTAGTATTGTACGATACTGGATGAAACATTGCACGATCTTGTGTGAACTATCGTTTAGTAAAATAGTATCACATTGTTATTAAGGAAAGTATCACATGATATAATATCCAAAAACTATATTGCACTAGTATATTAAGAAATATCGCATGTGTTGAATTTGAACAATATAACATGGGTCTAGACAATTTTTGTATTTAATATTTCTTGTACTGATTTTAGACATCCATCATGATATGTTCTGACATTTGGTTTGGGGTTATGGATTGCAAGAGACTTTTTTGGTGCTCCTTATCAGGGCTTCGAGAGTGACTAGGCTATGTTATGTCAGAGATCTCGATACTCCTAGAAGAGATGACCTGATCAGCATGGGATTTGGGTTCTTGCTAGATATGCCCCATATTCGGGCAGATCATGGGCTGTTGACGGTGTTGGCTGAGAGATGGCACAATGATCACAACACCTTTCATGTTTCTAAATGTGTATAGATGTAAAGTTTCCATATGATAGAAAATGACATGATTTTTTGTTGGGATAGGTATATTATGATCAGGATCCAACTGAGGGGTAATAGGCCTTCCAGGACATGTTCCAAGATGTTACCATCATTGATAGACACCTTAGTTGGGATCGATTGATGGAGGAGTTTGGTTGCAATTACCCGGTTCCATGCATAGTGTGCTTGATAGTGGCATAGACCCTTATCACTGACATGAGCTAGAGAGTGATGAACTACAACTGATTTAGAACCTAAATGGAGAATCTATAATTCAAGATTACTAAGGAGTTTCTGATTAGATATGCAAGATGATTAAATTAGTATTATCTTATCATTGATGTCAACTAGCTTGACAATACTTATCTTGTAAGTTACTATACCGACATATCTGAAGAAAGGTGAAAGAGATGAAGAACATAAATATCTACATGAGGAAGATGTATATGTCAGATGAGGATAAGGAATACATTGAGTAAATTGTTCACGAGTCTATGACTTGATGAAATTGACTTTATTATGTTGCATTCATCTATGATAAAGAATAGAGTTGAAAGACACAAAGCAGTGTTGTCAGTAAATAAAGAATTCTAGTATACACCGATAGAATGTAGTGTATACCAAGCATAGTATTAACTGAGCTTGTGTTCACCAACATATTTCTTTGTTAACTGAGAAAAATAGAAAGGAATTAAATGATCAGTTTAGCTGATAAAGTGATGAGCTGTAAAGTGTATGAAATTGAGGTAACAGATAAGGTTTGTTATGAAGATCAACAGCTAACATAAATCAAAAAGGATCTAATGGAGCAGATTGAAACGTGTTTCTGACACATCAGCCAAGGAAGCTTAAAGTGGAAAAATCTATGAATATGATTAAGAGGAAAAATATGATGGAGGAAAAGAAAATAATTTACTCATCTATATAAGAGACATTGGTTTCATTGTTGAAACATCGCCGAAAGAAGATACTGCAGAATTATCGCGTGAACAAGTTTTCATGCATTCTGATCATACTGGTTAATAAGAACTTAGCTACAGAACAATTACTGAGCTACAAAGAGTAATTATCGATGGACAGTAAGTTGATATAGTATTGAATCTGAGTGGTATGTTGATTAGAAAGATTTGAATGAGCTAAACATTGATCTGTAAACTGCAATTGAAGTTGTTTCAAGGTAGATCATCTACTATTACATATTTAACCATTGTACACAGTCAAATCTCTTAATCGAGTGGACTATGAAAGTCTTTTGATGTTTCATTCATAGAGTGAACATTGTTATCCTGTCAACCCCAGAGTGATTGCTGGTTGGATGATAAATTTTGGTCTAAAATCCTCTAACAAGGTCACACCTAATAGTGTGTTTGTAACCAACCTCACTTCAGAAGAATGAACAATTTTGGGTTGCCGGTCCCAGGTGGTTTTTCCCTTCGCAAGGTTTCCACATTAAATCTCTTGTGTTATGTGTTGAATGTGATATTTATTTGTTATCCTACTTTGCATATTACATGTTAGATTTGATCGATAAGTTTAGACTAACAATCGGTAAAAACACAGATAGTGAAAGTATTTTATGTTTACCAAGTAGCAAAAGTAGAAGAATTGTTTTGGATTATACATTTTGATAGTGGGACACTGAATAACTGATTCACCCCCCTCTTAGTTATTCTAACAATTGGTATCAAAGCTATGGTTGCTTAGAACAAAGTTTTAAGGACTCCAGCAAAAATTTCTCAAGATGTATAAGAGGGAAGTGCCAAAGCTGAACAAAGATAACTTCGCACTATGGAAAAGCCGAATGAAGTTGCACATATCTAGAATTGGGAATTCTACACTAGAACTAATGGAGAATGGCTACATTGAACTGACCACTAGTCGCTTAACTCTTGATCAACTGAAGGACATGCATGAACACAATATTACTATGATGGAACTTGCTACTGCCTGTACCAATGCTGAATTTGAAGACATCAAGGGTTGTGATATAGCTAAGAAGATGTGGGACAAGCTGACTCTAATATATATTGGAGATGCGAATGTTAAGAGAGCCAGAGCAGAAAGCCTAAGAGGTCAATTTGATGATATGAAGATGAAAGAAGGTGAGAACATTGTGCAATACAAAAATAGACTAAAAGAGGTAGTACATGCTATTAGAGCATCCAATGGAGTTATTGATGATGAAATAGTGATAAGAAAGATTCTCATAACTTTGCTACCAGTTTATGTGATCGGGATCTCTGTAATTCATGAAACAAGGGCTACATCCAACCTTACTCTTGACACTCTGATTGGTAAGCTTACAACCTTTGAATTGAATAATTTTGATAATAGTTTTGTACCTTCTATTGAATCTGCTTTCATGTCTTCTTTGAAGATTGGTAAGTCTAGTAGAAGGAATGATAAGAATAATAATAGTGATAGTAATATTGATGATGAACTTGATGAGCTTGAATCTCTTATGGCTAGAAGATTTCCCAAAGGTAAGGGAAGGTATAGAGGCAAGTTACCCTTAGCATGTTTTAATTGTAAAGAAGTTGGCCACATCACTGCTAGATGTCCGAATAAGAAAGATGATGATAGATCCAAAGACCGATCCAAAGGAAGCTATAGGAGAAGAGTCAATAGAGGCTACCGACACAACAATAGAAATAATTGAGATAGCTATGACAAAGAGAAAAAGGTATGTTACATAGCCAAAGAATTTGAATCTGGATCTGACACTGATGATGATGTAGAAGTAGTATTTGTTGGTATGAAAGATGATTCAAAGGAAGAAGAGAAACATGAAGAAACAACACTAATCTCTAAAGTAAGCAGAAATGATACATGGATTAGAGACAGTGGTTGTACACATCATATGATTGGTGATATAGAGAAATTTGATTTTCTTGATGAATATGATGGAGGATCTGTTAGAATGGGAAATGATGCACCTTGTATGGTGAGAGGTAAAGGTTCACTGATGATTAAAGATAGAATAAAATGTGATAATGCATACTGGGTAGATGGACTGAACTACAATTTGTTACGTGTGGCACAACTGAATAACTTAGGCCACTGACTTTCTTTTGAGATCAGAAAGGTAAGAATCTATGATGATGGAGGAAGACTTGTTAGAATTGGTACACAATCTAGAGGTAATCTATTTTATCTTGATGTTGATCAGTCTTCTTGTTTATTAATGAAAGATGAAGATGCATGGTTGTGGCATAAGAGGTTATGTCATGTGAATTTTGATAACATGATCAAGATTAGTAAGAGGAAAAGAGTTAGAGGGTTGCCTAACTTGTCAAAACCGGATCATGCTATGTGCCATGAATGTTAGAAAGGTAAGATAACTAAGTCTAGTTATAAGAGAAAAGACTACTCAACAAAGAATATACTTGAGTTGGTTCATACCGACCTATGTGGTCCTATGAGAACTCAGAGTGGTGATAGATACTTTATTCTTTTTTTTGATGACTATACTAGATTGATGACTGTTATGTTCTTGAAAGAGAAATCTGAAGAATTTAAGATGTTAAAATGGTATAAGGAAAAAGTACAAAAAGAGACTGGAAAAGAATTAAAATTCTTAAGATCTGATAGAGGAGGTGAATTTATCTATGATGAATTTACTAATTTCTATAATGATCATGGTATTAAGAGACAGGCTCTACACCGAGAACACCTCAGCAGAATGGGATTGCTGAAAGAAGGAACAAGTCAATCATTGACTATGCTAGGACACTGATGATACAAAATAATGTTGATTAGACATATTAGAAAGAACTTGTCAATATAGCTGTATATGTGCTTAACCAAGTACAACTAAAGGACACCAACCAGACACCTTATGAGCTATGGTTTGGACACAAACCTATTGTAAGTTATTTCAAGATTTTTGGAAGCAAATGTTTTATTCTAAAAGATGAGAGAAATGGGAAATTTGATTCTAAAGGTGATGAAGGAATATTCTTAGGACATTCTACTAAGAGTAAAGCATACAAATGTTTGAATAAGGTTACAAATAAGATGATTGAAAGTACTAATGTCTGTGTTGATGAGTTTGATGACAAGAACATATAAGAAAGAAAGGAACCAGAAGACTATGGTAGATTCACTTACATTGAACTTCCTGATTATCTACCGAAGTCACAACCTATGATAACCGGTCAACAAGAAAATAACCCTGAGGAATAGGAAAGGGATGTTAGAAAGTAAAGTCCACCAAGATAACTAAGAGGGGGGGGGGGTGCATGAATCAGTTATTTGATAATTATAACTTTTATCATCTTCAACATCATTATACCATATAAGCAATATAATTACCAAGCATAGAAAGATATTCATATACAATAACACAATAACACAAGATATGTTGACTAGGGAACCTCTTGATCAAAGAGTAAACCCCAATGGGAATGATGCCCACAAAAGATGTACTAATATGAATATTCATTATGAAAGGATGGACTTTGTTAGGAGTCTTAGGAAATACATTCAGTACATAAGAATCCCTGCTAGGAGATTTTGAATCCCTGTTAAGAGATTCTAACCCGATTAAGAGTTATGTAAGACAGAAGGACCCATTGCCCAAATAGCTTCAAGGTAAGATCACTGAACACATTGTCCAAATAATCTTTGCATTACTCAATAGAATAATATGTTACCTCTTTTGTGATTGTACCAAACCACACTCACTGTTATATCAGATCTCAATTTCAAATCTCTGTACTTTGCATGTCTTCCTTCACAAATTCGCTTTCATACTTAGCTCTTTTCTTCACTTCATGCATACAGCATCACAACTGCTATTACCATATCATAATTACACACTTTCACATTACAAATACATGACAACAAGGAAATACATTCCTTCCTTTATATTGCACGCAAATAATTACAAATGATTTGGCATACAATTACAAAATAAAAGTTTCCACACGCTACACCAAAATTACACAAAACTGTCAGCTTCCAAATACAATAAATCTTCACTTGTGTGACCTTGAAGTCTACGCTATCATCCAAATCACTATCAATGTGCCTCCAACTTCCCTTTGACTGTGAAAATCTAGATTCTATCTCAATTAGGAGATATCATCCGATTTCCACAAATCACTACTCAGGAACACTGCCTGAATACTGCTTCCACCAAAATGATCATAACTTCCATGAATAAATGAATTACTATCTGCACTCTTAACCATAGACATATGAAATATCAAAGAGTATAACCTCAACATTGCATAGCTCCAACTACAATAACCCATGTGCTCTAATCCAAACTCTATCTGCTTCTTTGCAAGTGTTTGGTAAATCATTGTGTTGACATCAATGACAATCATAGTCGTGAATACAACAACAATTGCTACAGAATGGCTGCCAAACACTTTAGAATTCATTCCTAACACTCTCCCCTATTGGAATTGATGGCAACATAGATGAAAAACATCCATTATTCCAAATATCCAATACTGCAACACTGCTTCTTCAAATCCTCTTCATTAATCAAATCTTGCTTCGTTATCCTATTCAGTTCTCTCCAACAGATGTCTCAGATTATTTTTCATGTATACTTCTCACCCATTGACATCAATGATAGAAATTCCATCACTATGTCAACAACAACTCAATGTCAAAAGACACTTTTCAGAAAATACATTTAGTAGAGTCCTTACGACTCAGCTTAGATACACATACTCCCCCATAGAGGAAGTACCAACATCCAGTCTAGAAGAAAGATAAGGCTCATATACCACTGGATGGATGCAACCAACTACATCACTTATCAAAATTATGCTGGGGCATAACTCCAAGCATACCTCTCAGATACTCAAATGTATCCTTAGGCAAAGGCTTTGTGAATATATCTTCTATCTGCTCCTTTGTACTTATGTACTGAAGTCTGACTTCTTTCTCAGCAACTTTCTCTCTTACAACATGATACTTAATCTCTATATGCTTTGTCTTAGAATGTAATACATGATTCTTAGACATACTAACTATATTGGTGTTGTCACAATGAATAACAATAGGTTCAAAAAAATTTATTCCAATATCCTTCAGCATTGCTTCATCCAAATTATCTAGTTCCAATTGTTTTCTATTTCTACATATTCTACTTCTATTGTGCTTTGTGAGATACAATTTTTCTTCTTTCTTAGCCAAGAAACTAAGCTTTCTCCAAGGAAAAATGCTCCACCACTGGTGCTTTTCTTATCATCAACACTGCCTCCCCAATTAGCATCTGTATATGCACATAGGGTAAAGTCATCAAATTTTTCATACCATAGTCCATAGTCCATTGTGCCTCTTAAATATCTTAGTATCCTCTTTACTACTGCATAATGTGATTCTCTTTGTTTAGCTTAAAATATTGCTACAATTCCAGCTGAATGTGCTATATCAGGTCTTGTATGAGTCAAATATTGCAATCCTCCAATCATAGATCTGTATTTCTTTTGTTCTACTGCAGGAGTCTCATCTATGCTAGATAACTTATGTCCGGTCACCATAGGTGTTCCAACTGCTTTACAATCCTCCATTCCAAATCTTTTCAACAAGTCATTCAAGTACTTTTTCTGACTTCCAAAGATACCATCATTGTTTTGTGTTATCTATAGTCCCAAAAAATATTTCATCTCACCAATCATACTCATTTCAAATTCAGTCTTCATTTCATCAACAAATTTGTCACTAGCTTCATCTTCACCTCTAAAGATAATGTCATCAACAAAAATAACTATAACTAACAACCCATTTTCAATTTATTTTGTGTACAGATTGCTATTAGCTATTCCTTTTATAAATCCCAATTTTAACAAATACTTATCCAGTCTTGCATACCAAGTTCTAGGTGCTTGTTTAAGTCCATATAAAGCTTTCTACAATTTACATACCATGTCTCCTTCTTGAGTTAAATGAAAACCTTCAGGCTGCTTAATGTAGACTTCTTCTTCCAATTCTCCATTTAGAAATACTGACTTCACATCCATCTGATACACTTTGAATTTCTTGTAAGCTGCATATGCCAAAAACATTCTTAGTGCTTCAATTCTTGCAATGGGTGCAAAGGTTTCTTCATAGTCAATTCCTTCTTGTTGTGAGTAACCCTTACATACCAATCTTGCTTTGTTTCTTACTACTTCTCCTTGTTCATTCATCTTGTTTCTGAATACCCATTTAGTTACAATAACATTCTTGTCTTTAGGTCTAGGGACCAATTCCCATGTCTTGTTCTTTTCAATCCGATCTAGTTCTTCTTTCATAGCATTAGTCCAACTTTCATCTTCACAAGCTTCATTAGTAGTCTTAGGTTCAATTTGAGAAATCAAACATAACTGTTCTTGTGCTTTATTTCGAGTAAGAACTCCTCTTTTGATGCTCCCAATAATCTATTCAAACAGATGATTCCTTAACAAACTCTTGCTAGGTGTCACTGTCTTAGATCTCTCTTCGGATGTAGGTTCATCAATAACTTCACTATGGATTTCATTCAATAAATCACTATCAGTTTCATAAAATAATTCAGTAGTTCTAGTGTTAGGTTTAGGATGAGCTTCTTCATCAGATTCATAATCAAGCATTCTTTCCTAAATTTTGAACTTTTCATCAACTTTAACATTTACGCTTTCAACAATAGTCTTAGTTCTTTTATTGAAACATCTATATGCTTTTCTTTTCAAAGAATATCCAAGAAATATACCTTCATCACTTCTAGGATCAAACTTTCCAATATCATCATCTCTCTTTATATAACATTTGCTTCCAAAAATTCTAAAATACTTAACTGAGGGTGCATGTCCAAACCATAATTCATAAGGTGTCTTGTTTGTGTCTGCTCTAAATTGTACTTTGTTCATTGTATACACTGTTGTGTTCACTGCTTCTCTCCAGAATATCTTTGCCAAATCATTTTCAAACAACATAGCTCTTGCTACTTTAGTCACTGATCTGTTCCTTCTTTCTGCAATGCCATTATGTTTAGGTGTTCTAGGGGCTAAATACTATCTTTTAATGCCATTTTCTTCACAAAAGTTGTCAAACTCTCTAGAAGTAAATTCTCCACCTCTATCAAATCTTAAACATTTAATCTTCATTCCAGGTTCATTCTCAACTTTATTCTTAACAATTTTAAACTTATCAAATGCTTCATATTTTTCTTTAAGAAATGCAATCCACATCATTCTTGTAAAATCATCAACAAGAATCATAAAATACCTTTCTCCATAGAATCCTCTAGTCCTTGTACGACCGCTCAAATTTGTATGAGCAATCTCCAGCTTCTCTGTAGATGTAAACTTCTTACTAGGAAAAGAACTTCTCTTTTGTTTAGCCATTACACATTCTTTGCAAATAATGTTAGTAGGCTTCATAATTTTAGGTAAATCTCTTACTACAAGTGTAGTACTTACTTTCACAATGTTATCAAAGTTTATATGACAAAACCTTCTATGCCATAACCAACTGCCATCAATTTTAGTAATTAAACATGTCATCTCAGTAGGATTCAACTGAAATACATTACCTCTGGTTCTAGATCTAATTCCAATCAGATTTCCATCTTTATCCTTTATCACACAAGTTTTCTTAGTAAACCAAACTTGATATCCCTTATCAACTAACTGTCCAACACTTAAAAGATTATGTTTCAATCCATCCATAGAATGAACATCATCAGTATTAGTCTTTCCATCAAGAGTAATAGATCCTATACCTTTAATCAAACAAGGTGCATTGTTTCCAACTCCAACAACTCATCCATCATATTCATTCAACTTTATGAACTTTTTCATATCTCCAGTCATATGATGTAAACAACCACTATCTATAATCCAATCAGCTTTCTTTTCAACTTGAGAAACTAAGGCTTTTTCTTTCTTAACATCAGTTTCAGGATTTTCTTCTTTAATTGCTACAAATCCTATGTCATCATTGTTTTCAGTATCACTTTCACTTAAAGTTCTTTCTATAATAGCTTCAAGATCTTCATCATTAGCATAATAACATTCCTTAGATCTTCTAGGTTTGAAATTGCTTCTGTACTTTTTAACTCTCTTAGGACATTTAGATGCAAAATGACCATATTCTTGACAAGTCCAACATTTAAATATTTTCTTAGCGTCTGGTTCTCTTTTCACAAGAAAGGCAATACCTTCTTCAATCTTCTTGTCTTCTTCATTTCTAGATCTATTGCTGCTAGCATAATCTTTGTTCACACTGATGCTTCTTGACAATGTAGGGTGAACACTAAGAGCACTAAATGTTGTCTCCATTCTAAGTAAGTCTCTTGATAATCTCAAGTTCATTTCTGCTACTTCCAATCTTCCAAGAAGAGTTTCTCTTGTAAAGTTTGTTGTACAAGGTATCACTTCTTGAATCATCTATGTTGTCTACTTAAATACAAGAGTCAATGTCTTCAGAATTTTCCATATCACTTCATTCTCTGTCTTTGTTCCTCCACAAGATTTTATACCTGTAATGATCTCTGACATTCTACCAATATAACTTCTATTAGATTCATCTTGCAACATTCTTATATCTTCAAATCCACATATCCAATTATGTAATCTAACTCATTTTGCATGTTCATCACCTTCAAAAGTAGAGTGTAAAGCATTCCAAATTTCATGAAATTTTTCCAAATATTTTACCTGACTATACTCATTCTCTGGAAGTGCTATGAAAAGTGCTTCTCTTGCAAGTATGTTACACATGAATAGATCTCTCTCTTCTGTTAGAATAAATGAGAGGAGGGTGAATCAGTTATCTAGTGTCCCAAATCAAAATGTATAATTCAAAATAATTTGTTCTCATGAGTAAGCAATAATAACTTTCACTATCAGTGCTTTTATAGATTACTAGTCTAATACTTATAACTGTTTACCGGTCAAATCTAACATGTAATATGCAAAGTACGATAACAACCAAATATAAAAATCAACACATAACACAAGAGATTTAACGTGGAAACCCTATAAAGGGAAAAACCACCTGGGGCTGGCAACCCAAAATTGTTCACTCTTATGAAGTGAGGTCGGTTAAGACCCAACACTGTTAAAGGTTACAAACACACTGTCAGGTGTGACCTTGTTAGAGGATTTTAGACTAGAAGTTATCATCCAACCAGCATTCACTATGGGGTTAACAGGATAACAATGTTCATTCTATGAATGATACACATAAGACTTTCAGAGTCCACTCTATTAAGAGATTTAGACTATATACAATGGTTAAATATGTATCAGTAAAATGACCTACCTTAATACAACTTCAATTGAAAATTAGAGATCAAGATTTAGTCCATACAAATCCTTCTGATCAATATTTCACTTCAGATTCAATACTATATCAACTTACTGTCCTTTGGTAATAGCTCTCTGTAGCTCGATAATTGTTTTGCAGCTCGGTTCTCACTAACTAGTATGATCAGAATGCATGAAAGCTTGTTCATGCAAAATTCCTACTGCTTCTTCTTCTTCACAGCTTCTTACTAAAGAAATTTTTTTCTCTTATATAGATGAGTAAATCATTTTCTTCTCCACCATTAAGTTTTTTCACTTAACCTCAATCATAGATTTTGCTGCTTAAAAATTTCTTGGTACTTATGTCAATAACACGTTTCAATATACTCTGTTATATCTTCCTTGAATTTTGTCAGCCGTCAATCTTTGTAACAAACATTATCTATTACCTCTATGTTATACTCTTGTCAGCTCATCAATCTTATCGGCTAAACTAATCATTTAATTCATTCTGTTTCACTTGGTTAACAAAGAATGCATCGAAGAACACTGCTTGGTTAATATTGCGGTTGGTATACACTACACTCCGTCGGTGTATACTAAAAATGCTTCATTTACCGACAACACTATTTTGTGTCTTTTAGCTCTATACTTTATTATAGATGAATGCAACATAATAAAGTCAATATCATCAAGTCATAGACTCATCAAAAAGTTACTAAATGTGTTCCTTATCCTCATCTATCATGTATATCTTTTCTCATGTAGATTTCTCTGTTCTTCATCTCTTTTCCACTTTTCTTCAGATGTCTCAGTGTAGTAACTTACAAGATAAGTGTTGTCAAACTAGTTGACATCAATGACAACATAATACTAATTTAATCATATTACATATCTAATCAGAAACTTCTCAGTGATCTTGCAATCACAGATCCTTCAATCAGATTCTAAATCAGTTGTAGTCCAACAATCTCTCCCTTTGGCATTGATGGCAACTCAAGTTATATGAAATGCACCATACACATACCAAACATACATTCTACAACTTTGTGAAAAATTTTTGTAAGTCAAATAGACTTAATATGTTTAATCACTACATTACTGAACCAACATTAAATAATACAAATTTACCATTCTATAGTTGTAATCTTTTTAGTTCTCTTGTTCCTGCTTCTGTTCTGTGTAACTGATCTTCAATACTCTATCTCATTCAGATTGTCTCTCCCTTAGATAATCTCATCGGTGCTTTCTTTTCATATTGTTTATTTCTCTTTTTTTTCATTTTATCTCTCCCTTTCATATTGTTTATCTCTCCCTTTGACAACAATGCCAAAGAAACAAATAAACAATCAGCTCTATAGTAGCCAAGTAACTCTCTGTGTTGTCTAGTACTTCCACTGTATCTTTGTATACTGATATCTCATCAGTTCAAGTGCTCAAACTTAATCACAACCTTGAACATGATTCAAAGTGTGAACTATGCTACATCAACATGAATGAGCTTCTGCTAAAAATATGCTAATGCAACAACTATATCACCTTAGTGACTGATAGACAGGGGACAGACCCCAAGTCTAGTCCTCAAGTATTCAAATGTGTCCTTCGGTAGGGGCTTTGTAAAAATATGTGCAAGTTGTTCTTTGGATGTAACAAATTCTAATTTTACTTGCTTCTCTTGCACTTGTTCTCTCAAGTAATGATACTTGATAGATATATGCTTTGTCTTAAAGTGCATCACAGGATTCTTTGAAATATTAATAGCACTAGTGTTGTCATAGTATATAATCACCATGTCAGTGATTACCTCATTCATTCCTTCCAACACTTTTTTGATATATGTAATGTTTGAACAAATAGTAGTAGAAGCAACATACTCTACTTCAGCTGTAGACTGAGAAATGCAAGCTTGCTTTTTACTTGTCCAAGTTACAAGTCTTTCACCAAACAAAAATGCTCCTCCGGTGGTGCTTTTTTTGTCATCCACATTTCCAGCCCAATCAACATCGGTGTAAACTTTCAGTTCAAACTTCCCTTCCTTAGGATACCATAACCCATAATTCTTTGTTTTCTTCAGGTATCTTAAGATCCTTTTTGTAGCTATCATGTGTGATTCTCTAGGACTAGCAAAAAATCTTGCAACTATTCCTACAACATGTGCTATATCTGGCCTACTGTGAACTACATAAATTAACTTACCAATCATGGATCGGTAAAGTGTCTGATTTACCTTGGTAGTTTCATCCTCCTTTGTGAATTTTTATGCAGTAGCCATTGGTTTTCCCATAGGTTTAGCATCTTCCATGCCAAATGTCTTTAGTACTTCCTTTATGTATTTAGATTGTGTGATGAAGATTCCATCACTTTGCTAAATCGCTTGTAGTCCAAGAAAGAACTTAATCTCTTCGAACATAGACATTTCAAATTCCTTTTGCATTTCATCACCAAATGCCTTGCAGACAGGATCTAAGCCTCCAGAGATAATGTCATCAACAAATATTTCAACAATGATAATAGTATCATCAATATCACCTTTCACATATAAATTTTTGTTTTCACTTGTTCTAACAAATCCAATACTTAGCAAGTAAGTATGTAGTCTTTCATACCATGCTCTTGGTGCTTGCTTTAGTCTATATAAGGCTTTATGTAATCTACATACCATGTCTTTATTGTCAGGATCAACAAATCATTTAGGTTGTTCAATGTAGACCTCTTCTTCAAGTATACCATTCAAAAATGTTGACTTCACATCCATTTGATAGACTTTGAATTTCTTATGTGTAGCATATGCTAGTAGCATTCTAACTCCTAATCTAGCAATAGGTGAAAATGTCTCACCATAGTCAATGCCTTCTTCTTGTGCATATCCCTTGCATACTAATCTAGCTTTATTTCTTGTGACTTCACCATTTTCATTTAATTTAATCTTGTATATCCACTTAGTACCGATAACATTCTTATCTTTTGGTCAGGGTACTAAGGACTAGGTTTTGTTCTTCTCTATTTGCTCTATTTCCTCTTTCATTACATTAACCCATTCTTCATTCTCTAATGCAACTTTCACAGTTTTAGGTTCAAATTCACAAATTAAACATGTACCTTGTCTTGTTTTGCTTCTAGTTTTCATTCCAGCATGTCTGTCTCCAATAATTTGTGTTCCAAGATGATGTCTTCTGACAAAACTAGCCAAGACTTGATTTCTCCTTTCTTGTTCATCCTACTCAGGGTCATTTACTTGCTCGGTAGCTTCTTCATGTTCATCAGTTTGTGGTGCCTATTGTACTACATTGTTTCCCTGCTGACCAGCTGTCACTATTTGTGGTGTCGGTAGATACTCTGGATATTCAATGTAAGTGAATCTACCATAGTCTTTGGGTTCCTTTGTACTTTCCTTAGTGTACTCATCATCAAACTCATCAACATGAACATTAGTACTTTTAACAATCTTATTTGTAGCCTTATTCAAACATTTGTATGCTTTACTTGTGGAATATCCCAAAAATATCCCTTCATCTCCTTTAGAATCAAATTTTCCATTTCTTTCATCTTTCAAGATAAAGTATTTACCTCCAAAATTTTTGAAATAACTTATAGTAGATTTGTGTCCAAACCATAGTTCATAAGGTGTTCAGTTTGAGTCCTTCAGTTGTACTTGGTTAAGAACATATACAACTGTGCTGATAGCTTCTCTCCAATATGTCTAAGCAACATTCTTCTGTATCATCAATGTTCTAGCACAGTCAATTATAGACCTATTCCTTCTTTTAGCAATGCCATTTTGCTGAGGTGTCCTCGATGCAGATACCTATCTTTTGATTCTATGCTCATTACAAAAGTTAGTAAATTCATCAGAGGTAAATTCACCTCCTCTATCAGACCTTAAACATTTTATTTCTTTTCCAGTTTCTTTCTCTACCTTAGCTTTATACTATTTAAACATTTTGAAAGCTTCAGATTTCTCTTTCAAGAACATAATAGTCATCAGTATAGTGTAATCATCAACAAAAAGAATAAAATATCTATCACCAGAACAACTCTGAGTTCTCATAGGACAACATAGATCGGTATGAACCAACTCAAGTATCTTCTTTTTTGAGTAGTCTTTTCTTTTAAAACTAGACCTAGTCATCTTACCTCTTTAACATTCATGGCACATAACATGATCATGTTTTATTAATTTAGGCAATCCTCTAACTCTTTTCTTTCTACTAACCTTGATCATGTTGTCAAAGTTCACATGGCATAACCTTCAGTGCCACAACTAAGAATCTTCATCCTTAATTAACAAATAAGAAGATTGATCCATATCAAGATAGAATAGATTACCTCTGGATTGTGTACCAATTATGACAAGTCTTCCTCCATCATTATAAATCTTCACCTATTTGCTCTCAAAAGCCAGTCGATGGCCTGAATTGTTCAGATGAGCCACACTTATCAGATTATAGTTTAGTCCATCTACCCAGTATGCATTTTCACATTGTAATCTATCATTGATCATTAATGAGCCTTCACCTCTTACCATACAAGGTGCATCATTTCCCATTCTCATAGATCCTCCATTATATTCAACAAGATGATCAAATTTTTCTACATCACCAGTCATATGATGTGTGCAGCCACTGTCTATGATCCATGTATCATTCCTACTTATTTTAGAGATTAGTGCTATCTCTTCATGTTTCTGTTCCTCTTCTAGGTCATCTTTCATAGCAACAAATACAACTTATATATCATCATCAGAATTAGATTTAGTTTCAATATCTTTGGCTATGTAACATACTTTTTTTCCTTTTTCATCTTGGTTGTCTTTGTTGTTGTGTCGGTAACCTCTGTTGACTCTTCTCCCATAGTTTCCATTAGATTGGTCTTTGGATCTATCATCATCTTTCTTCTGTGGACATCTAGTAGCAATGTGACCGACTTCTTTACAATTAAAGCATGCTAAAGGTAGCTTGCGTCTATACCTTCCTTTTCCTTTTGGAAATCTTCTGGCCATAAGTGCTTAAAGCTCTTTAAGTTCATCATCAGTATTATCATCATTATCATAATTCTTACTATTCTTGCTATAATTTCCAATCTTTAGAGAAGACATGAAAGCAGATTCAATAGAAGGAACAACACTATTGTCAAAGTTGTTTAATTCAAAGATTGTAAGTTTACCAATTAGAGTGTCAAGAGTAAGGTTGGATGCAGCTCTTGTTTCATGAATTACAGATATTCTGATTGCATAAACTAGTAGCAAAGTTTTGATAATCTTTCTTATCATTGTTTCATCATCAATCACTCCATTAGATGCTCTAATAGCATGTACCACTTCTTTTAGTCTATTTGAATATTGGATGATGTTCTCACCTTCTTTCATTCTTATATCATCAAATCTGCCTCTCAGAATTTCAGCTCGGGCTCTTTTGACATTCAGATCTCCACTGTAGATTTGTGTTAATTTATCCCACATTCCTTTGTCAGTTGTGCATGTCTTAATATCTTCAAATTCAGTGTTGGTACAGGTAGCAACAAGTTCCATCATAGTAACATTGTGTTCATGCTTATCCTTCAGTTGATCAACAGTTAGGGGACCAGTGGGCAGTTGCATGTAGCCATTCTCCATCAGCTCTAGTGCAGAGTTCCCAATTCTAGATATGTGCAGCTTCATTCTGCTTTTCCATACTGTGAAGTTCTCTTTATTCAATTTTAGTACTTCCCTCTTATACATCTTGAGACCTTTATGCTTAAGTCCTTAAAACTTTGTTCCAAGAAACTAGCACTCTGATACCAATTGTTAGAACAAATGAGAGGGGGGTAAATTAATTATCCAGTGTCCCAAATCAAAATGTATAATTCAAAATAATTTATGTTCATTGGTAAGCAATAATAACTTTTTATCTTACTGATTATGAGTCTAATACTTATAACTATTTACAGATCAAATCTAACATGTAATATGAAAAGTATGATAACAACTAAATATCACAATCAACACATAACACAAGAGATTTAATGTGGAAACCCTGTAAAGGGAAAAACCACCTGGGACCGACAACCCAAAATTGTTCACTCTTCTGAAGTGAGGTCAATTAAGACCCAACCTTGTTAAAGGTTACAAACACACTGTCAGGTGTGACCTTGTTAGAGGATTTTAGACTAGAAGTTATCATCCAACTAGCATTCACTATGGGGTTGATAGGATAACAATGTTCATTCTATGAATGATACATCATAAGACTTTTAGAGTCGACTCTATTAAGAGATGTAGATTGTATACAATGGTTAAATATGTAACAGTAAAATGACCTGCCTTAATAGAATTTCAATTGCAAATTACAAATCAACATTTAGTCCATACAATTCCTTCTGATCAATATTTCACTTCAGATTTAATACTATATCAACTTTCTCTCCGTCAATAATAGCTCTTTGTAGCTCGGTAATTGTTTTGCAGCTCGGTTCTCACTAACCAGTATGATTCAAATGCATGAAAGCTTGTTCACATGAAATTCATGCAGCTTCTTCTTCATCCCATCTTCTTACTAAAGAAATTCTATTCTCTTATATAGATGAGTAAATCATTTTCTTCTCCACCATCAGGTTTTGCCGCTTAACCTCATTCATAGATTTTTCTGCTTAAAACTTTCTCAGTACTTGTGTCAATAACACATTTCAATCTGCTCCGTTATATCTTCCTTGAATTTTGTCAGCCATTGATCTTTGTAACAAACATTATTTGTTACCTCGATGTTATCCTCTTTCCATCTCATCAATCTTATCAGCTAAACTAGTCATTTAATTCATTCTATTTCTCTCGATTAACAAAGAATGCATCAGTGAACACTGCTTGGTTAATACTGCGGTTGGTATACACTACACTCCATCAGTGTATACTCAAAATGCTTCATTTACTGACAACATTATTTTGTGTCTTTCAGCTCTATACTTCATTATAGATGAATGCAACATAATAAAGTCAATATCATCAAGTCATAGACTCATCAACAAGTTACTCAATGTGTTCCTTATCCTCATCTATCATGTACATATTTCATCATGTAGATTTATCTATTCTTCATCTCTTTTCCACTTTTCTTTAGATGTCTCGGTGTAGTAACTTACAAGATAAGTACTGTCAAACTAGTTGACATCAATGACAACATAATACTAATTTAATCATATTACATATCTAATCAGCAACTTCTCAGTGATCTTGCAATCACAGATCCTTCAATCAAATTCCAAATTAGTTTTAGTCCAACATCTTCTATAGTACATGTTTCAAGATTGTCCTCTTCAATGATAGTCTTACTATTCTTTGTAATCAACTAATAACCTGGTCCTAAACATAATAGGTGTGTCTTCATCTTTTCTTTCTAGCTATCAAAATTTACTCCATCAAACTTGGGGCTTTCTTTCCTGAAATTCACCATGGATCTCCTTAAGCTATTAAACTTCTTTTTCAAGGACTTGCTGCTCTAATACCAATTGTTAGAAAGTAAAGTCCACCAAGATAACTGAGAGGGGGGGTGAATTAGTTATCTGATAATTATAAATTTTATTATCTTCAATAGCATTAAACCATATAATCAATATAATTACCAACCATAGAAAGATATTCATACACAATAACGCAATAACACAAGATATGTTGACTAGGGAACCTCTTGATCAAAGAGTAAACCCCGGTGGGAATGATGCCCACAAAAGAGGTACTAATATGAATATTCCTTGTGAGAGGATGGACTTTGTTAGGAGTCTTATGAATACATTCAGTACATATGAATCCTTTTTAGGAGATTTTTAATCCCTCTTAAAAGATTCTAACCCGGTTATGAGTTATGGAAGATTGAAGGACCCACTACCCAAACAACTTTAGGGTAAGATCACTGAGCACACTATCCAAATAATCTTTGCATTACTCAATAGAATAATATGTTACTTCTTCTCTGACTATGCCAAATCACACTTACTATTACATCAGATCTCAATTTCAAATCTATGTACTCCGCATGTCTTCCTTCACAAATTCACTTTCATACTTAGCTCTTTTCTTCACTTGATGCATATAGCATCACAACCACTGCTACCATATCATAATTACACACTTTCACATTACAACTACATGAAAACAAGGAAATGCATTCCTTCTTTTATACCACACTCAAATAATTACAAATGAGTTGGCATATAATTATAAAATAAAAGTTTCCACAGGCTATACCAAAATTACACAAAACTGTCAGCTTCCAAATATAATAAATCTTCACTCGTGCAACCTTGAAGTCTACGCTATCATCCACATCACTATCAATGTGTCTCCAACTTCCCTTTAACTTTGCAAAGCCAGATTCAATCCCAATTAGGAGATATCATCTGGTTTTCACAAACCGCTACTCAGGAACACTGCCTAAATACTGCTTCCACCAAAATGATCATAACTTCCATGAATACATGAATTAATGTCTACACTCTTAACCATAGACATATGAAATATCAAAGAGTATAACCTTAGCATCACATAGCTCCAACTATAGTAACCCACGTGCGCTAATCCAAACTCTATCTACTTCTCTGCAAGTCTTCCGTAAATCACTGTGCTAATATCAATGGCAATCATAGTCATGAATGCAACAACAACTACTACAGAATGGCTGCCAAACACTTTACCACTCATTCCTAACAAGGGAAACTGATGAACAAGATGGTGCTACCGAGCAAGCACATGAACCTGAACAGGATGAACAAGAAAGAAGAAACCAAGTACTAGCTAGTTTTTTCAAAAGACATCATCCTGAGAAACAAATTATTGGAGACAAACAAGCTAGAATGCAGACAAGAAGCAAAACAAGACAAGGTACATGTCTAGTCTATGAATTTGAACCAAATAATGTGAAAGTTTCATTAGAGAATGAAGAATGGGTTAACAAAATGAAGGAGGAAATAGAACAAATAGAGAAAAACAAAACTTGGTCCTTAGTACCTTGACCTAAAGATAAGAATGTTATCGGTATGAAATGGATATTCAAAAACAAACTAAATGAAAATGGTGAAGTGACAAGAAATAAAGCAAGATTGGTATGCAAGGGATATGCACAGGAAGAAGGCATTGACTATGGTGAGACATTTGCACCTGTTACTAGATTGGAAGGAGTTAGAATGCTACTTGGATATGCTACACACAAGAAATTTAAGGTTTATCAAATGGATGTGAAGTCAGTATTTTTGAATGGTATACTTGAAGAAAAGGTCTACATAGATGATGAAGGGTGCTCCCCTTAATACCACAAACACATCACAGAAATAGAGAAACAACAACAATAATATGCAAGAACAGAAAATTGGCTTCTTATTATCTCCACAAATGTGGAATTACAAACTTTCAGAATTACAATATGCAAAGCCACATGGGCATTCCCTTACAATATTTTATAGGACAAAGCCTCAAATCAATACCCAGATCTACTACCCAGAACTGCCCTAGACAACACTACGGGCCTTCTTTATATAGGCAATTTCCACCGCCTGAGAAGGTTCTAAAAATTTAGCCCTTAGGGCCAACCAAACTTTGAATTATTTTATTTTACAATTGATTACATCACAGTCAGCTAGAAATGAGTTTTGAAACCCAAACAGAAATTTTGAAGAAAAATTATTTTTCGCCATTTCAGGTGACCCAACTTCCGAAGACCATAAGTCATCGCCCGTTGACCCTATTGGTTATTATAACCCCATTCTAGAAATGCCACGAAGTGCTCTATAGGCTTGACCAACACAAAATGCCCGTCACCAAAATTTTCAACCTCATCTGAGGTCCCTAAAGCCTCCAAAATTGAGTTTGAAGTTTCTGTACCCTGCTGCCAATACCAAAAATTGTCAATATCTTCAAAACTACACCTGATCTAGCCATGAAACTTTGCTAGCAGGCTGATATGACTGAGATGAACCTCCATATGTAAAATTAGACATTCTAAGATCGTCAGACCAACTTACTAAAAATAGCAAGTTTCCATAAATAGCAACTCTACACAAGATAGCCCTTATTGAATACAAAAATAGAAATATTTTTCGGTGATGCAAGATTGCTCTTACACCCAAGATGCTCCTGCATCAGACACCTCGGGTAATTTGAGAAGTGATCCTGTCATGACTCAGGTGTGCAGAGGAAAATCAAGATGGTTAACCTCCTCCTTTGTTAGCCATGATGAATCTTCAACAGGTCGTCCTTTCCATTTGACCAAATACTCTTCATATGTTCTGTTCCTTGTGCTTCTGCTAACACGACTATCAAGTATGTCTTCAATCTCTTTGATATTTGAGCTGGCTACTGGAATACTCCACTGTGCTGCTGCAACCTCATCTTCAACACCTCCTTCATGATACTCTATCAAATCTGAAATGTTAAACACTGGTGAAATATTCAGCTCAGTAGGCAATTCTACCTCATATGCATTTCCTAGATCATGCTTCTTCGGTATCTTACATGGCCCAAACTTCTTGATTTTCAACTTGTTATATGTACCAACCAGAAATCGCTCCTTCCGCAAATGAACCATGATGTCATCTCCAACCTGAAATTTCTTATGCCTCCTTTTCTCATCTGCCTTAGCCTTATACTATGCATTCATCTTGGTAATATGCTTCCTCACCTCCTCATGGATGTTCTTCAAGTGTTCTGCAAAATCCTCAGCTTCAGCACTACTTATTTCTCCTTTATCTATTTTTCTCAATTCATATGCATTTCTTGGACTACTTCCATATACAATCTGGAATGGTGATTTACCAGTACTCTTGTTGATAGAATTATTGTATGCAAATTCTGCTTGTGGTAAAATCAAATCCCATCCTGTTGGCTTATCTCCAACCAAACATCTCAGCAGATTTCCTAAACTTCTATTCACCACCTCTATCTGTCCATCAGTCTGTGGATGATGTGATGAACTGAACTTCAAATCTATCTTCAACTTTTTCCACAATGTTCGCCAGAAATATCCAACAAATTTAGTATCTCAATCTGAAACTATGGTCTTTGGCAAACCATGTAGTCTGACTACTTCTTTGAAAAACAATTATGCTACATGAACAACATCATTAGTCTTCTTGTAGGGAATGAAATGTGCCATCTTTGAAAATCTGTCAACTGCTACAAAAATTGAATCATGTCCCCATTGTGTCCTCGATAAACCAAGAACAAAGTCCATACTGATATCCTCCCAAGGATTTTTTGGTATAGGTAATGGCTGATATAACGTTGTATTTTGCTTCACTCCTTTCACCATCTAACATACTCTACAACTCTGTACAAACTTCTTCACATCTCGCTGCAACTATGGCCAATAATAACTCTCACCAACCAAAGCAAGGGTTTTATCATGACCAAAATGTCTAGCCAATCCTCCACTATGCTTCTCTTTGATTAGATTCTCCCTCATAGAACTTCTTGGAATGCACAACTGACTCCCTCTAAATAGCATATCATCCTGATGATGAAATCCAACCATTTCGTCCTGTCTAGAGTAACAGGTTCTGTAAAAGCTTTCCAAGCTTCACCAAAATTAGGATCCTTTGGATAGAAATTCTTGAGTTCCTTGAACCCAACCACTTCAATCTGCATCTTTGTTAGAAATAGTTGCCTTCTGCTAAGAGCATCTGCAACCCTATTAGACTTTCCACTCATGTGTTTCAAAACAAATGTATAACTCTCCAAAAACTCAACCCATTTCAAATGCCTCTGATTCAACTTTCCTTGACTATTCAAATATTGCAAAGTTTGATGATCAGTATACAAAAAAAACTCCTTAGGAAGCAGATAATGTCTCCACTTCTTTAATGCTTGAACTATAGCATAAAATTCCTGATCATAGATAGAATATTTTCTCTTGGCATCATTTAACTTCTCACTGAAATAAGCAACAAGTTTACCTTCTTGGCTCATAACAGCTCCTATTGCAGTACCACTAGCATCACAATCTACTTGAAACACCTTATTAAAATCTGGAAGTGCTAAAACAGGTTGTTCTGTAACTTTTTGTTTCAACAATTGAAAACTCTTTTCTGCCCCATTAGTCCACTTAAACTCTTTTCTATCCTCTCTCATTGTTTCAGTCAAGGGTCCACAAATACTGCTAAAATTTCTGATAAAATCTCTATAAAAGGTAGCCAAACCATGAAAAGATCTTACCTCAGTAGCACTCCTTGGAGTAGGCCATTCAAGGATAGCCTGTACCTTCTCTGGGTCTATTTTTAGGCCTTCTGCTAAAACTACAAATCCCAAATACACTAACTCTTTCTTCACAAAACTGCACTTCTTCAAGTTAATCAATAATTTCTCATCTCTCAGTTTCCCAAAATCCATATGAATATGCATCATATGCTCCTCCAATGTCTTGCTAAAGATCAAAATATCATCGAGGTAAACAATGACAAACTTACTCAGAAATTCTTTTAGAACCTCATTCATGAGGCCCATGAAAGTGCTCAGTGCATTGGTTAACCCAAAAGGCATCACTAACCACTCATATAGTCCTTCCTTTGTCTTGAAGGTAATCTTCCATTCATCTCCTTCTCTGATCTGAATCTGGTGATATCCACTCTTTAGATCTATCTTTGAGAAATACACAGCTCTACTCAAATAGTCCATAATATCATCCATTTGTGGCAATGGAAACCTATACTTGATTGTGATCTTGTTTATTGCTCTGGAATCTATACACATCCTCCATTCTCCATTCTTCTTTGGTGCTAATACTGTTGGTACAGCACATGGACTTAGGCTCTCCCGAATCAATCCCTTTTGTAACTACTCATGTACTTGTCTGTTCAACTCTTCACATTTTGCTGGTGTCATTCTGTGTGCTGCCTTGTTTGGAAAACTGGCTCCTGGAATCAAATCTATTTGATGGCTAATCTTCCTTACCAGTGGTAATCCATCATGTACATTATCAGATATAATATCTTGAAACTCATTCAACAAATCTGCAACCTCTACAGTTACATCCTCTACTTCTTCTTTACTAGCTTTTGGAATTAAAGCAAAACACACATGCTCATGCCTCATACCATCTAGGAATTTTCTTCCATCAACAAAAGTTATTCTTGCATTACCACATACCTTTTCTTTGGTCTCCTTCAATGGCTTTAGCTTATGTCACACTCCATCCTTTGTTAGGGAATAGGTATTCGCATGACCATTATGTACAACACATCTATCAAACTGCCACGGTCTACCCAACAGCATATGACATGCATCCATAGATATTATATCACATAGTACCTCATCTTGGTACCCGCCGATCTAAACTTTACCAGGCAGTGTTCACTGACTGTGACCTTGTGGTCATCCTACACCTAGGCAATCCGATATGGATGTGGGTGTTTCTATCTCTTGAGCTTCAACTTTTTCACCATCTCTTCTGACACCAAATTGTCAGTGCTTCCACTATCGATAATCACATCACAACATTTACCCTCACACTTGCATCTAGTGCGAAACAAGCTCCTCATTTGTTCAAGTTCATTCTCACCACTCAATAAGACTCTTATGTTAATCAGTGTTTCTCCTCTTTTAGCATCTTCAGAATTTGATGATCTAGCATCTTCATCAACATGTGCAACTCTAGCCTGGCCTTCATTTTTCCTGTGTATTCTACCTTGGTGCTGAGGACATTCAAATGCCTTATGACCTTCTTCTCCATCGTGAAAACACGTTCCACGGAAGCCTCCTCTTTGTGAACCTTTTCCTTTTCCTCTTCCTCTCTGATCTCTATTATTCTGATCTTGGAAATGATTGGAATTGTTTCCTCTCTGATTCTGACTGCTACTAGCCTCATCCTTCTTTTTCAGATCTTCATTTTAGCCACCATATGACCATTCACCAGATCTTCCACCATGACCTCTTCCATTTTGTCTGCTCTCAAACTTCTTGTTCAGCTTTTCCTCTACTTTTAGGGAAAACTGGTATGCCTCCTCAATACTCTTCATTTGAACCAGATTCAACTCCTCCTGAATGCTTGGCCTTAACCCATTAAGGTATCAGGCAACTTTCTCCTTATCAGCTTCTGCATGACCTTTTTTGATGAGGAGTCGATAGAACTCCTCTGTATACTCCTAAACAGATCTTCCTGCTTGCTTCAAACTTTGCATTTTCTTTAGTAAGTCAAGCTCATAATCAATAGGAATGAACTGTCACTTTAATTTATCCACCATCCGATCCCATCTTGTGATTTTATCTTCCCCTCTTCTATTTCGCACCAATTGAATCTCTTGCCACCAAATCTTCGCATGACCTTTCAGTCTGGCCTTCGCAAATTTGACCCTATCAAGATCCTCAATATCTTCATACTCAAAATATTCCTCACATTCATTGATCCAGTAGATCAATTCCTCTGGGTTAAGATTTCCAAAAAATGTAGGAACTTCAATCTTAGGTCTTTTTGCAATCTTGGAAATCACCTGAAAAAGTCTTTCTTCCTCCTGGTTCACAACTTCGGCTTCTCCTTCTTGATATTCTTCTTCAGCTTCATCCTTGCTTTCATCTCTGACATTAAGATTCATTCATCTGCGAATCTTTTCTTGCAATGCTCACACTTGTCTCTGTAGCTCTCTAACCTCAGGTGTCACAGCACCAACTCTTCCGCCACGTTCTCTTCGTGGAGGCATTTTCACGATGCGCGCTAAAACCCTAACCATGATCCTGGTGCAAAATGCCTCACAGTCAGTGATCTATTTACACACTCAGGAAAACCTGCTATGATACCACTTAATGAAGGGTGCTCCCCTTAATACCATAAACACATCATAGAAATAGAGAAACAACAACAATAATATATAAGAACAGAAAATTGGCTTCTTATTATCTCCACAAATGTGGACTTACAAACTTTCAGAATTACAATATGCAAAGCCACATGGGCATTCCCTTACAATATTTTGTAGGACAAAGCCTCGAATCAATACCCAGATCTACTACCCAGAACTTCCCTAGACAACACTATTGGCCTTCTTTATATAGGCAATTTCCACCGCCCGAGAAGGTTCTAGAAATTTAGCCCTTAGGGCCAACCAAACTTAGAATTATTTTATTTTACAATTTATTACATCAAAGTCAGCTCAAAATGAATTTTGAAATCCAAACAGAAATTTTGAAGAAAAATTATTTTTCGCCATTTCAGGTGACCCAACTTCCGAAGACCATAAGTCATCGCCCATTGACCCGATTGGCTATTATAACCCCATTCTAGAAATGCCACGAAGTGCTGTGTAGGCTTGACCAACACAAAGCGCCCATCACCCA
Source organism: Chamaecyparis obtusa (assembly GCA_027943335.1). Taxonomy (NCBI): domain Eukaryota; kingdom Viridiplantae; phylum Streptophyta; class Pinopsida; order Cupressales; family Cupressaceae; genus Chamaecyparis; species Chamaecyparis obtusa. The sequence goes on from BSBK01008441.1 coordinate 60,368, forward strand.
AATTTTCAACCTCATCCGGGGCCTCTAAAGCCTTCAAAATTGAGTTCAAAATTTCTATACCCTACTGCCAATACCAAAAATCTTCAATATCTTCAAAACTACACCTGATCTAGCCATGAAACTTTGTTGGCAGGTTGATATGACTAAGATGAACCTGCATATGTAAAATCAGACATTTCAAGATCGTAAGACCAACTTACTAAAAATAGAAAGTTTCCATAAATAGTAACTTTGCACAAGATAGCCCTTATTGAATACAAAAATAGAAATATTTTTGGGTGATGCAAGATTGCTCTTACACCCGGGATGCTTCTGCATCAGACACCTAGGGTAATTTGAGAAGTGATCCTGTCATGACTTAGGTGTGCAGAGGAAAACCAAGACAGTTAACCTCCTCCTTTGTTAGTCATGATGAATCTTCAACAGGTCATCCTTTCCATTTCACCAAATACTCTTTATATGTCATGTTCCTTGTGCTTCTGCCAACAGGACTGTCCAGTATGTCTTCAATCTCCTTGATATCTAAACTGGCTACTGGAATACTCCACTGTGTTGTTGCAACCTCATCTTCAACACCTCCTTCATGATACTCTGTCAAATCTGAAATATTAAACACTGGTGAAATATTCAGCTCAATAGGCAATTCTACCTCATATGCATTTCTTGAATCATGCTTCTTCAGTATCTTACATGGCCCAAACTTCTTCATTTTTAACTTGTTATATGTACCAACTAGAAATCGCTCCTTCCGCAAATGAACCATGACTTCATCTCCAACCTAAAATTCTTTATGCCTCCTTTTCTCATCTACCTTAGCCTTATACTATGCATTCATCTTGGTAATATGCTTCCTCACCTCCTCATGGATGTTCGTCAAGTGTTCTGCAAAATCTTCACCTTCAACACTACTTATTTCTCCTTTATCTATTTTTCTCAATTCACATGCATTTCTTGGACTACTTCCATATACAATCTGGAATGGTGATTTACCAGTGCTCCTATTGAGAGAATTATTATATGCAAATTCTGTCTGTGGTAAAATCAAATCCCATCCTGTTGGCTTATCTCCAACCAAACATCTCAGCAGATTTCCCAAACTTCTATTCACCACCTCTGTCTGTCCATCAGTCTATGGATGATGTGATGAACTGAACTTCAAATCTATCTTCAACTTTTTCCACAATGTCTGCCAGAAATATCCAACAAATTTAGTATCTCGATCTAAAACTATGGTCTTTGTTAAACCATGTAGTCTCACTACTTCTTTGAAAAACAATTCTGCTACATGAACAACATCATTAGTCTTCTTGTAGGGAATGAAATGTGCCATCTTTGAAAATCTGTCAACTACTACAAAAATTGAATCATGTCTCCATTGTGTCCTCGGTAAACCAAGAACAAAGTCCATACTGATATCCTCCCAAAGCTTTTCTGGTATAGGTAATGGCTGATATAACCCTGTATTATGCTTCACTCTTTTTGCCATCTGACATACTCTACAAAACTGTACAAACTTCTTCACATCTTGCTGCAACTGTGGCCAATAATAATTTTCACCAACCAAAACAATGGTTTTATCACGACCAAAATATCTAGCCAATCCTCCACTATGCTTCTCTTTGATCAGATTCTCCCTCATAGAACTTCTTAGAATGCACAACTAACTCCCTCTAAATAGCATATCATCCTGGATGATGAAATACAGCCATTTCGTCTTGTCTAGAGTAACAGGTTTTGTACAAGCTTTCCAAGCTTCACCAAAATTAGGATCCTCTGAATACAAATTCTTGAGTTATTTTAACCCAACCACTTCAATTTGCATCTCTGTCAGCAATAGTTGCCTTCTGCTAAAAGCATCCACAACCCTATTAGACTTTCCACTCTCGTGGTTCAAAACAAATGTATAACTCTCCAAAAACTCAACCCATTTCAAATGCCTCTGATTCAAATTTCCTTGACTGTTCAAATATTGCAAAGCTTGATGATCAGTATATAAAACAAACTCCTTAGGAAGCAAATAATGTCTCCACTTTTTTAATGCCTGAACTATAGCATAAAATTCCTGATCATAGATAGAATATTTTCTCTTGGCATCATTTAACTTCTCACTGAAATAAGCAATAGGTTTACCTTCTTGGCTCATAACAACTCCTATTGCAGTACCACTAGCATCACAATCTACTTGAAACACCTTATTAAAATTTGGAAGTGCTAAAATAGGTTGTTCTGTAACTTTTTGTTTCAACAATTGAAAACTCTTTTCTACCCCATTAGTCCACTTAAACTCTTTTCTATCCCTTCTCATTGTTTCAGTCAAGAGTCCACAAATACTACTAAGATTTTTTGATAAACTTTCTGTAAAAGGTTGCCAAATCATGAAAAGATCTTACCTCAGTAGCACTCCTTAGAGTAGGCCATTCAAGGATAGCTTGTACCTTCTCTGGGTCCATTTTTAGACCTTCTGCTGAAACTACAAATCTCAAATACACTAACTCTTTCTTCACAAAACTGCACTTCTTCAAGTTAATCAATAATTTCTTATCTCTCAGTTTCCCAAACACTCTATGAATATGCATCATATGCTCCTCCAATGTCTTGCTAAAGATCAAAATATCATCGAGGTAAACAATGACAAACTTACCCAGAAATTCTTTCAGAACCTCGTTCATGAGCTGCATAAAAGTGCTCGGTGCATTGGTTAACCCAAAAGGCATGACTAACCACTCATACAGTCCTTCCTTTATCTTGAAGGCAATCTTCCATTCATCTCTTTCTCTAATCCAAATCTGGTGATATCCACTCTTCAGATGTATCTTTGAGAAATACACAGCTCCACTCAAACAGTCCATAATATCATCCATTCGTGGCAATGGAAACCTATACTTGATTGTGATTTTATTTATTGCTCAAGAATTTGTACACATCCTCCATTCTCCATTCTTTTTTGGTGCTAATACTGTTGGTACAGCACATGGACTCAGACTCTTTCAAATCAATCTCTTCTGTAACAACTCATGTACTTGTCTATTCAACTCTTCACTTTCTACTGGTGTCATTTTGTGTGCTACCTTGTTTGGAAAATTAGCTCCTGGAATCAAATCTATCTGATGACTGATCTTCCTTACTAGTGGTAATCCATCAGGTTCATTATCAGATATAATATCTTGAAACTCATTCAACAAATCTGCAACCTCTACAGGTACATCCTCTACTTCTTCTTTACTAGCTTTTGGAATTAAAGAAAAACACACATGCTCATGCCTTAGACCATCTAAGAATTTTCTTCCATCAACATAAGTTATTCTTGCATTACCACATACCTTTTCTTCGGTCTCCTTCAATGGCTTTAGCTTATGTTGCACTCCATCCTTTATTAGGGAATAGGTATTTGCACAACCATCGTGTACAACACATCTGTCAAACTGCCATGGTCTAACCAACAACATATGACATGCATCCATAGATATTATATCACATAGTACCTCATCTTGGTACCCACCGATCTTGAACTTTACCAGGCACTGTTCACTGACCATGACCTTGTGGTCATCCTGCACCCAGGCAATCCGATATGGATGTGGGTGTTTCTATCTCTTGAGCTTCAACTTTGTCACCATCTCTTCTGACACCAAATTGTCAGTGCTTCCACTATCAATAATCACATCATAGCATTTACCCTCACACTTGAATCTAGTGTGAAATAGGCTCCTCCTTTGTTCAGGTTCATTCCCACCACTCAATAGGACTCTTCTATTAATCAGTGTTTCTCCTCTTTCAACATCTTCAGAATTTGATGATCTAGCATCTTCATCTACATGTGCAACTCTGGCCTGGCCTTCATTTCTCCTATCTATTCTACCTTGGTGCTGAGGACATTCAAATTCCCTATGACCTTCTTCTCCACAGTGAAAACACATTGCATGGAAGCCTCCTCTTCCTGAACCTTGTCCTCTTACTCTTCCTCTCTAATCTCTATTATTTTGATCTTGAAAATGATTGGGATTGTTTCCTCTCTGATTCTGACTGCTACTGGCCTCATCTTTCTTTTTCAGATCTTCATTTCAGCCACCATATGACTGTCTGCCAGATCTTCCACCATGACTTCTTCCATTTTGTCTGCTCTCAAACTTCATGTTAGTTTTTCCTCTACTTTTAGGGAAAACTAGTATGCCTCCTCAATATTGTTCATTCGAACCAGATTCAACTCCTCCTGAATGCTTGGCCTTAACCCATTAAGGTATCAGGAAACTTTCTCCTTGTTAGCTTCTGCATGGCTTGTTCTGATGAGGATTCGATAGACCTCCTCTGTATACTCCTGAATAGATCTTCCTGCTTGCTTCAAACTTTACATTTTCTTTAGTAGGTCAAGCTCATAATCAACAGGAATAAACTGTCACTTCAATTTATCCACCATCTGATCCCATCTTGTGATTTTATCTTTTCCTCTTCTATTTTTCTCCAATTGAATCTCTTACCACCAAATCTTTGCATGACCTTTCAGTCTGGCCTTCGCAAATTTGACCCTATCAGGATCCTCAACATCTTCATACTCAAAATATTCCTCACATTCATTGATCTAGTCGATCAATTTCTCTAGGTTAAGATTTCTAGAAAATGTAGGAACCTCAATCTTAGGTCTTTTTCACATCTTGGAAATTGCCCAAAAAAGTCTTTCTTCCTCTTGGTTCACAACTTCAGCTTCTCCTTCTTGATATTCTTCTTCAGAGTCATCCTCGCTTTTGTCTCTAACATTAAGATTCATTCTTCTGTGAGTCTCTTCTTGCAATGCTCGCACTTGTCTCTGCAGCTCTCTAACCTCAGGTGTCACAGCACCAGCTCTTCCACCACGTTCTCTTCATAGAGGCATTTTCATGATGCGCATTGAAACCCTAACCATGATCCTGGTGCAAATTGCCCCACAGTCGGTGATCTATTTACACACTCAAGAAAACTTACTCTGATACCACTTGATGAAGGGTGCTCCCCTTAATACCACAAATACATCACAGAAATAGAGAAACAACAACAATAATATGCAAGAACAGAAAATTGGCTTCTTATTATCTCCACAAATGTAGAATTACAAACTTTCAGAATTACAATATGCAAAGCCACATGGGCATTCCCTTACAATATTCTGTAGGATAAATCCTCAAATCAATACCTTGATCTACTACCTAGAATTTCCCTAGACAACACTACGGGCCTTCTTTATATAGGCAATTTCCACCACCCAAGAAGGTTCTAGAAATTTAGCCCTTAGGGCCGACCAAACTTAGAATTATTTTATTTTACAATTTATTACATCAAAGTCAGCTCAAAATGAGTTTTGAAATCTAAACAAAAATTTTGAAGAAAAAGCAAGCATCGAGAGCATGGTATGAAAGACTGCATTCTTACTTGTTAAGTATTGGATTTGTAAAAACTAGTGAGAACAATAATTTTTACATGAAAGGTGATAGTGATGAAACTATTCTTAGTGTTGAAATTTTTGTTGATGATATTATTTTTGGAGGTAAAGATCATGTATGTAAATCTTTTGCTGATGACATGAGGAATGCATTTGAAATGTCTATGTTCAGAGAGATTAAATTCTTTCTTAGATTACAAGTAATTCAGCAGAGTGATGGGATATTTATGACACACTTCAAGTACATAAAGGAAGTCTTGAAGACATTTGGCATGGAAGATGCTAAACTTGTAGGAACACCGATGGCTACTAGAAGTAACTAACAAAGGAAGATGAAACTACAGAGGTAAATTAGACACTTTACCAATCCATGATTGGTAAGCTAATGTATGTAGATCACAGTAAACCGGATATAGCACATGTTGTGGGAATTGTTGCTAGATATTCTACTAATCCTAGAGAATCACATATGATTGCTACTAAAAGGATCTTAAGATATCTGAAAAAGATAGAGGATTATGGATTATGGTATCCTAAGGAAGGTAAGTTTGAGTTGAAGGTTTATACCAATGCTGATTGGGCTGGAAATGTGGATGATAGAAAAAGTACCACCGAAGGAGCATTTTTCTTTGGTGAAAAAATTGTAACCTGGACAAGTAAAAGTAGGCTTGTATTTCTCAGTCTATAGATGAAGAGTATGTTGTTGCTGCTACTAATTGCTCAAAAATTTCATATATCAGGCAAGTGTTGGAAGGAATGAATGAGGTAAGCATTGACCCAGTGATTATATACTATGACAACACAAGTGCGATTAATATTTCAAAGAATCAAGTGAAGTTAGAATTTGTTACATCTAAAGAACAACTTGCAGACAATTTTACAAAGCCTCTACCAAAGGACACATTTGAATATTTGAGGACTAGACTTGGGGTCCATCCCCTATCTATTGGTCACTAATGTGATTTGGATGTTGCATCAGCTTAAACTTATCATAAAATCACACATGTTGATGCAACATAGTTCACACTTTGGATATTGTTCAAGGTTGTGATTAAGTTTGAAGAACTGAAATAGATTGGGATATCAAAAAATTAAGATACAGAGAATGTAATGGACAAAAAAGAATTACTTAGCTACTACAAGAGCTAATTGTTTATTTGTTTCTTTAGCATTATTGTTAAAGGGAGAGATAAATAATATGAAAAGGAAAAGGAGAGATATGCACCAATGAGAACTATCTAAGAGAGAGATAATCTAAAAGAAAGAAACAGGAACATGAACCTGAGAGCTGAAAAGATTATATCTACAGAATGAAAAAGCTATATTTTATAATGACGTTGAGTAATGTAGTGATTAAACATATTAAGCTAGGGAGAGCTTGTACATCATTTGATCACAAAGTTTTAGAATACTTGTTTGGTATGTGTATGGTACACTTCATATTACTTGAGTTGCCATCAATGCCAAAGGGAGAGATTGATGAACTACAACTGACTTAGAACTTAAATGGAGAATCTATAATTCAAGATTACTAAGGAGTTGCTGATTAGATATGTAAGATGATTAAATTAGTATTATGTTGTCATTGATGTCAACTAGCTTGATAGTACTTATCTTGTAAGTTACTATACCGACACATCTGAAGAAAGGTGAAAGAGATGAAGAACATAAATATCTACATGAGGAAGATGTATATGTTAGATGAGGATAAGGAATACACTGAGTAACTTGTTGATGAGTTTATGACTTGATGAAATTGACTTTATTATGTTGCATTCATCTATCATGAAGAATAGAGTTAAAAGACACAAAGCAGTGTTGTCGGTAAATAAAGCATTCTAGTATACACCGACAGAATGTAGTGTATACCGAGCATAGAATTAATTGAGCTTGTGTTCATTGATGCATTTCTTTGTTAACTGAGAAAAACATCAAGGAATTAAATGATCAGTTTAGCTGATAAAGTGATGAGCTGTAAAGTGTATGAAATTGAGGTAATGGATAAGGTTTGTTATGAAGATCGACGACTAACATAAATCAAAAAGGATCTAATGGAGCTGATTGAAACGTGTTTCTGACACATCAACCAAGGAAGCTTAAAGTGGCAAAATCTATGAATATGATTAAGTGGAAAACTCTGATAGAGGAAAAGAAAATGATTTAATCATCTATATAAGAGACATTGGTTTTATTGTTGAAACATTGGCGGAAGAAGAAGATATTGCAAAATTATTGTGTGAACAAGTTTTCATGCATTCTGATCATACTAGTTAATAAGAACCAAGCTGCAGAACAATTAACGAGCTACAGAGAGTAATTACTGATAGATAGTAAGTTGATATAGTATTGAATTTGAAGTGGTATATTGATCAGAAAGATTTGAATGAGCTAAACATTGATCTGTAAACTGCAATTGAAGTTGTTTCAAGGTAGATCATCTACTGTTACATATTTAACCATTATACATAGTCAAATCTCTTAACCGAGTGGACTATGAAACTCTTTTGATGTTCATTCATAGAGTGAAAATTGTTATCCTATCAACCTTAGAGTTACTGTTGGTTGGATGATAACTTCTAGTCTAAAATCCTCTAACAAGGTCACACCTAACAGTGTGTTTGTAACCTTTAACAGAGTTGGGTCTTCACTGACCTCACTTCAGAAGGGTGAACAATTTTGGGTTGCCGGTCCCAAGTGGTTTTTCCCTTCATAGGGTTTCCATGTTAAATCTCTTGTGTGATGTGTTGATTGTGATATTTGTTTGTTATCATACTTTGCATATTAAATGTTAGATTTGATCAGTAACTATTATAAAGTTTAGACTGACAATCGGTAAAAACATAGACAGTGAAATTATTTTATGTGTACCGAGTAGCAAAAGTAGAAGAATTGTTTTGGATTATACATTTTGATAGTGGGACACTGGATAACTGATTCACCCCCCTCTCAGTTATTCTAACAAAGAGAGTTCCCATTGGGCTAGGGTAGATTGGTTGCTGACTTGATAGCGCACCCTCGATGGATGGCATGGGGCCCAGCCATCCTAGCAGACATGTAGCATGAGTTACATGAGATAGTCTATAGGGAGAGCAAGAAATGGGCATGCGGTGATGTTCTAGCACAGGTATGGGCATGGGAGAACATCGCCATTGTGCACCCACATGTGTAGCCTAGGGAGTGGAGATGCCCCTATATCTATAGGTACAGAGGTTTCATTAGCCAGCCCCATAGCAAAGACCTCACGTACTATAGGAGGCTCCTAGATGAGCTCACATCTTTTGAGTGGAGACCATACAGGGCTTGTGAGCAATGGAGTGATAGAGTGAGAGCTTAGGTATATGTTGTGTAGCTAGCCACTATTAGGCTACCACTTTGAGATAGTTGAGAGATTTGTGATGACTCAAGTTTGGAGGTAGTTTGGATGGCAGTAGAGGGTACCTATAGAGACTACCACATATGCTCAAGCCAAGGATGAGGAGGGATAGGGATGGCTGCTGATGCTGGACTACTAGCAGGCATTACAAGAGACTACAGGTATATGCAAGGAGCCATGGGATTACCTTCCTGATATGGTGGATGTAGGTGTAGATGCAGCCTACAAGGCAAAGTGATGGAGACATCCATTTCCATGATTCATAGTTCCTAATGCACAACCGCTGGCACAAGGTGATGATGGTAGTGACAGGGACGAGGGAGATAGGGAAGGGAGGGGAGTGGATAGGGGACATGGATCTAGTTCAGGCAGCCAAAAATGGTCACAAAGATAGGTTACTAATGGTGAGGAGGATGATGATGCAGTGGGATTAGTTTGTCGATGGGTGGATGCAAGATAGGACCAGCCTGCAAAGAGGGGAGGAGGGGATCTCAAGGCTAGAGTGTAGGTTTTGGAGATTGAGAATTAGTAGCTCAGGATCACCATTTTTGTGCAAGATCAGAAGTTGATAGATGCACAAGTTGAGATAGATCAGTAGGAGAGGGAAGCATAGGCCGATGCGGTAGAGATCCAGAGAGAGGTAGCATGAGCAGCCTACTATCATGGATTATATATAGCAGTCATCCCTATGGCATAGAGAATGCCACTCTACTCTAAGAGGGTAGGTAGATTTGATGTAGTACTGGATAGAGCAGTAGCCCCACCTCCATCACCACCACATGATGGGGAGAGTCAGACTTAGGTCTAGGTTTAGATGTATAGAGTCATATCTTGGGACATCATCTAGATTTTGGATCCCACATTGTAATTTGTATCAACACACACACACACACACACACACACACATATATGAGATTTACTTGATTTGTGATGTATCTTGTCTATTTTTCCCACTTGTGGTAGATTTTTGAGTTATATTGCTCAAATGTATGATGTATGCTTATATATGCTCATGGATAGTCTCTCTCATAGATGTATGTTTAGTTCTCATGTTTATGATGTAGACTCATGTTTCTAAAAATGATCTTTTTGATATAGATATGATGATCCAATTAACCCCTTGTGATGATAGGAAAAGGATGTGATGTGAAATACAAGGAGTGAAAGACATGATCTAGAGAAATTGAAAGGTGAGCGCAATTGACCGACAAGTCTGTGAAAGATGAAAGGAGAGCTCTCTCCATATGCAAGAAGCAAAAATAATCTAACATGAACCTTAGAATGCAAGTGACTATGAAAAGTGGTTTACTTGCAAGGTTACAAAGCCATTAGTCTCTAATATTCATCATCGAGCATTATCAGTAGCATTGCAAGATCATACAATAAACACTAGTATAACTATGTGAATCTGAATATGATCTATATTAGATAGGTATGTGAGAATCCCACCTAGGCACCAAAGACATGTAGGTCAAGATGACTAGTGCAGTGAGACTCCCTAAGTTTGGTATAGTAGGATTATGCTTGTATTGAGACATAAGAAAGTCAAGATGACTACAAGCATGCACTTGTGAAAAATAGTCAAGGATAATACATTGTAGATCCTAGTGTCAAGTGGAACAATCATAAATGCTCATGATAGTTAAGATCAACAAAATATACCCACAAGTAGAAAAAGAAATAAAACATGTCCTCATGCCCCCAGTCTTCTAGCTCAGCATCATCGAAAACTATTAGGGAGAGAACACTCATCAAAGAAATCATCATAGACAACACACAAAGAAATAAAGTCAAGTCTCAGTGAGTCAAGTGTTTAAGTGCGTGTGTGTAGGTCATAGAATCAATCTTTGAGTATCACATCTACCAATGGAAAATATCATATCATGGTAGACTCTGGGTAGGATATCTAATAAGTGTTGAGAAACACTTTGATGCTAGGGCAGTGTTGAAAAACATAGTTGGGGTGGTGTAGAAAAACACAGTTGGGGTGGTGTTGAAAAACACCATTTGCAAGGTGTCCTAAAGACTAACGCATCCAAGAGATCAAAGCTAACATAGTTATTCCCCCTAAACAAAGACAAAGACCAATTCCAAACCAAGGCAATAAGGACAAGGCATTATGGAGAAAGGCTAAGTGTCAAGGACGTGTGCTAAGAAACAAGGGTGCAAAGGCTTTAGGTAGCGCATGTTTCTAGGTTTTCACCACTTGATAGATTTTTTTATTTTTTATTTTTTTCAAAAAAAATTTCTATTTTTTTGTATTTTTTCTACCAAGATGCCTGTTTCCAGGTTTTCACCAAGGCACTTTTTCTATTTTTAAAAATTTTTTGCAATTTTTTCTAATTTTTTTGTATTTTTTTAAGGACTTTATATGCTTTTTAGGATTTTTTCAGCATCATATATGAATTTTTTTCAAGATCCATAAATATGTACAAAGGATGCCCCAGACAGAATATGCATCATGGATAGAACTTCTTCAGGTGCAAGATATTGATAGGATCAGGGAGCGATTCTCCCTCTGTAGTAGATAAAAAATAAGCACCTATCCCAAAAGCAGTAGTAATGATATAAGGTCCAAGCCAATTAGGTTTGAATTTTCCCTTTTTCTCTCTATGTTGTTGGTTCTTAGGATTTTCTCATAAGACAAGATCTCCCACTTGGAATTCTCTAGGATGAAACTTTTTGTTGAAAGCTTTGGACATGCACTTTTGATAGACCCTCATATGGTCAAATGATGCTTTACATTTCTCATCAAGAATTTCTAACTCCTGGAGTCTCATGGCATAGTAGTCTTCATCTGTAACTAGACCTTTGAGGGAAACTCTAAGTGAAGGAATCTCCACCTCCAAAGGTAACACTGCTTCAGCACCATAAGTAAGGGAAAAAAGAGTAGCCCCTGTAGGCATAAGAATACTTGTTCTATAGGCCCATAAGGCTGGATTTATATGTAGATGCCAATCTCTACCATTCTTATGAACTATTCTATGGAGAATTTTGAGAATGGTTTTATTTGAAGCCTCTACTTGACCATTTCCTTGCAGGAAGTAAATGGTGGACCAATGTTATTTTATCTTGAATTATTTACAGAGTTGCTTTAGGTCCTTATTTTTTAGTAGACCTCCATTGTCAGTGATAATCTCAAATGGTATGCCATATTGATAGATGATATGGTTCAGGATGAAAAGAGAAATTATCTTGCCTGAGGCAACATAAAGTGGAATAGCTTCTACCCATTTGGTAAAGTAGCCAGTAGTAGTGATGATAAATTTGTGTCCACCTCATGAGTTGGGATGAATGTGCCCAACAAGGTCAAAGGCCCAGTGTTGAAATGGCCAATGAGAAATAGAAGGAATAAGCTCCCTGCCTAGAGCATGTATCAGGTGACCATGTTTTTTACACTTTTCATAAGATTTTGCAAAAGCTACTATATCTATCTGCATGGTAGACCAATAGTACCACACCCTAAGCAACATTTGGGTTATGGCAAGACCATCAGAATGCCCCCCATAGATGCCCTCATGAATGTCAACTTGCACTTGATCAAATTCCTCCTTTTCTAGGCATCTAAGAAGTGTCCCATCTAGACCCCTCCTATAGAAATCACCAGAGATAAGGGTATGGTGAGAGGCATTTCGAGTAAGGTTTCTTCATTTAGAGCAGTTAAAGGTGAAAGGGATAATGCCATCATGAAGGTATGAGTAAATGGCACCATATCGAGATGAGTCACAACCAACAAGGGTATAGATGACATGGCTTTCTTATGAGTCATAGATAGGATAATATAGCTCTTCCACCAGGAATTCAAATCTAGACTCATGTTATTCTAACTGGAGGAGTTGTTGGTGTCCAAAATGATGCTTATGCTCTAATAGGCTGCCAGTATACCCTCAGATGGATTTTAGGAATGGTTAACTCCAAAATTGCTATGAGGTCTTAGGGTAATTGGACCAACTATAGGGACAAGACTGCCCTCTTCTGCTTCTGGTTCTGCAAAACCAAGGTGGGTGCACCTAACCTAGTATAAAATGTGCTTCATACACCAAGAACTAGGCTTGAATAATAGATAATAGGATAGTAAGAGAGTGCTAAGTGTTAACCACACACTCATTGACTCTCCATTACTATAGGTAGAACCACACACAATGAAATACTGAAAACTTAAGGAATGGTTCTTAATTTATGCTTTTGAGATCATAACAACAACAATCAACATTTGTTGATAATGAGATAATCATTTAGGTTAGTGCCTCATCCATTGGGCAAGATCTCCTAGAACAAGAATGCTACACACACCAGACAATAGCTAAGATTCAAAGCCATAAACACACCTACAATCCCCTTTAATACTTATAAGATATCCTTAAATAGACAATTAGATAGATCTATGTCCCATCTAAAGCATCATTTCATCTAATCCTGGATTAGAACTTAAGAATGGATACATACACATGAAACAATATGTAGAGAACTAGAAAGTTTAGAACCTATCTAAGTTGACACAAAGGAGAGATAAGAGTCATGTATTTGTATTTAAGTTTGAAGAATCCTTAAGTATAAACAATCAAACCAGAGGATTGAAGCCTACAAATTACAGCTTAGACCTGCAACTTTTTCTCTATCATCAACAAAATACCAAATGCCAAAAAAAATGTTACAATCTTGACTGGGCAAAAGACTCACAACAGGAAAAGTTTTAATTTATCTAACTCCCAATCCTTAAAAAATGATCATGAAAATCCCTTTATACTAGGGTTACATTACAAGCACAATGATCATTTGAAATTCAAAATCCACCTAACCCCCTCAAGGAGTAAACACAGATAAGACAGGGACTGAACCACAACATGTAAACTCAAACAGTCAAAAAATAACAGTCAACTAGCCTTGTACTAGTCCAAGTACCAAATCATCATCAAATCCCCAAGGAATTCGGCCAAAATGACCCTTGCAACACTTCAGGATACTATTTCATTTATTCCTTCATGATAAGGCATTCCTCTGCAATGATCATCGCGACCAGGATCACATTGGATCGGCAGAGAAGATCAATCTCACCAACTCTGGCCCTTTTTGTTATCAATTTTAGTCCTTACAGGCCACTGGAAACATCTCTGAGATTCAAATTTAAACTCCAACGGCTAAGTCTTAGTGCTAGCAGCACATCAGTGGTCCTGATTCAATCAAAGATCAGCAATTAAGTCCTAACTGTAGATCCTTATCCTTCTCGAGCTTCACAATTCTAACTCATCCAGGCACCTCAGGTCAACATTTTGTGAACTGGCGACAAGGCGAAAACCTAGTCTCGGGATGAAAAACTGAACTCTAGCTAAACTCTATGAACACACAACTGCACGTGTTAAAAAATCCACTTAAGTCATCTGGCGAACTGGCAGCAAAGGAACCCTCACCAATTCATGGAATACTTCTTGCCTCCGCTAAAAACTCTAGTGACCTTGTGACTACCCTTCGCTGAATCACCAGACCAACTAGTGAATCTCCAAATCATCTCGCAAACTAGCAACAAGAAGGAAATTATCAGGCCGCTAAACTTTATCCACTCCGCCAAGCCTCAGACCCCACCATTAACTCTACAACCACAATGCTTAATGCCATCTATCACCATGCCATAGACCTAGGCCCACCATATGCCACATGTCACATCTCCATTCGCTACAACTACCCAATCATACTTGTCACAGGACCCACACCCTGCAAGCCTCTGAAATCAAATGGTGGGCGCATGATCACAAGGGGTCTGACACCTCCCATGAGATCATGCGCCAACCACTAGATCTGCCATGCCATCCACTCCATAGAATCTCCCAGGCTCACTGCAAACAAAACCCTTGACATCAAATTAGACGGTGGGTGCATGATCACAAGGGGGAAGAATATTCTTTGCAATCGCACGCCAACCATAGATTGAAATCATTAACACAAGCCCCACTGAGACATCTAACCATCACCACATGGACAAATAGGAAGATGCCACATCACCACTTTGCACGACCACCAAACTGCAACCACCCTGACAACGGACCCACTGTCAAAAGCCAAGTCACCACTCACCGGCCAATCAGGAACGCTCATGTCATTGGAAACACCGGCCCCACAAACTAACTTCCTAGCATTTAGCGACTATGTGACTAACCATTCGCCAAGTCGTTAGATGTTAGTAGATAACTACCAACCTTTTAGAGATCACGCAACTAACAGTCGCTGAGTCATTGGATGCTAGCTACATAACCACTAGAATCAGGAGATCAAAAGATAACTGCTAGTCACCAGGTCACCGAATAAGAAGTAACCGCCAGATAGCTGAACAATGCAAAGTATTGGGACCACGTGAATAGGTGGCAGGTGGTCACATGATCGTATGTCAGAAAAGACTGACATGTGGCCATGTGATAGCCAATTAGGAAGAACTTTTGAAGGCCCGGGCCCACCTGTCATCGCACTTGCGCACTTGAGGGAATGGCAGCAAACAAGAAACTATGAGGTTGAAAACACATAGGGTTTTCGACGCCAAAGGATAAGCGCACAAAAGTAGGAAGCACAGAGTTGAAAACAATGAAGGCCAAAAACACACAGACTGAAAACATCATGGATTTTTGAAAACACTATAGGTTTTTGACATTGTGGTAGATTTTTAAATTTTGTTTCCTCGCAGACCTTAGAACTTGAATATCTTTCTAGATCTTTCAATTAGCACGTGAAACCTAGACCAGAGCAAGGTGACAACATGGAGAACACAAGGCAGAAGGCAATGAAAAACACTTGCAAGTAAAATAGGCCATACTCATAAGATTTTTGCTATGATAGAAAAATTGCCTAACAGTGGCTCTTTCTGGGGACATGTATCTCCTACAGATACAATGAGAAAATAGAATCTACTGGAAGAGTAGACCACAAAATTTTGAACCAAAAAAATCCCTAAGAGACCTAGGGAAGAAACCTAACTACTGCTCATGGAAAAGATACTTCAAGAGAAGTAAAACTTTAGGAATTGTCCATGAACAAGCAATTCCAAAGTGCCACCAGTTAGATCTTTTAGAATATATGAATCTGTTCCCCACTTGCTCTCAATCAGATAAGGGCCCAATCAAATAGGATCAAATTTTCCATACTTTCCCTTATCGTCCAGCCTTGCATTCCACATCAAGAGCAGATCATCGATCTCAAAACTCCTCTGAGTTGCTCTCTTATCAAACAAATTTTTACACTATGTCTGAAGTGTTTCATTTCTTTCATGTGCATCTCTTCTTACCTCCTCCAACTAGATTAACTCATCCATCCTTAGTCTCATTTCATCATCTAAGTCTTCATCATATGCTTGGATGAATTTATACATTTGCAATAGATTGTTCTGAGGTAACCTAGCTCCAATCCCGTATACCAGGTCAAATGGGGCACAACCTATGGCTTTCTTTATAGTCACTTTGTTAGTCCACAATGCCCAACATAACTTTGAGTCCCATGCTTTCTTATTTCTATCCAACACCCTTTTGAGAATCTTGATAAGGCTTTTATTACTGGATTCTACCTGGCCATTCTCTTGTGGATGGTATGGAGAAGAAAATGAAATGTGTATCCCATATTGCTGATAAAAATCACCAAACTCCTAAGATCTAAAACACATTGCATTATCTACCACTATTGTTTTTGGACATCCAAACCTAGTGAGAATATTCTACATCACAAAATCAATTACCACTTTACTAGTAGCCCTTCTAGTGGGAATAGCTTTAACCCATTTAGTGAAATAGTCTGTTGCCACTAATATATAGGAATGTCCACCACTAGACTTGTTTAGAATCTCACCTATGAAATCAATACCCCACTTCTGAAAAGGGGCATGAACTGAGACAGGCCTGAGTGGCAAATTCCCATTGAATTTTAACTTTCCTGCAAACCTCTGGCATGCATCACATTTCCTCACAAACTGATGTGTGTCCTTAAAAACTGTAGGCCACCAAAATCCAGAACTAAGAATCTTGTGGGCTGTGGTCTTTTCCATATAGTGTCCTCCACACACACCTTGATGCACTTCTTCCATTAGAGTCCTAGATCTTTCATGATCCACACATTTCAGCAATACTCCTTCATTTCTTCTCCACCACAACTCACCATGAATAATGGCATACCTTGTTGACTGTAACTTGATAGTCCTCCTCTTATTTTCATTCATGTCAAGGGGAAGAAACAACTTGTGCAAGTAATTGATGACATCTTTATACCAATCACAGTAATCCATATCATAAATATATGGCCTCTCTTCCTCCTCTAGTATATTCACATGATTAACAATCAGATTACTTTGTGCCATCAACTTTGCAAGGCCTAGGCCTCTTACCAATTTTTTAATCTGGATGTCTATATTGAATTCTTGGATCCTGTTTATCCATCTTCATCTTTTTCCTGATACCTCTTGTTGCACCAATATGTCTTTAACAACAACACTAGGGACATAAGAAACTACCTTAGCTCCCACAAGATAACACCTAAAAGCCTTGACTCCTTTGACTAAGGCATAAGCCTATTTTTCAGTGATGTCATATTTCAATTCTACTACATGTAAAGACTTGCTAAAAAAAATATAGGTTTCTCATATCCATCTAAATTCTTTTGTAATAAGACTATTGCAACCGTATGATAAGAAGAAAAAGAGAAAATCTTCTTGGGCTTACCATAATTAGGGGTCTTCAAAATAGGGGCATCTTTAATGGCCTATTTGATACTTCTAAAAGATTCATCTGCTTCTTCATTCCATTCTACCTTTGCATCTTTTTTCAACATTCTAGAGATGGGAATACAAATTTCTGTAAAATTTGTAACAAATATTCTTAGAAAATTTACTTGCCCAAAGAAAGACTATACTCCTTTAACATTTCTTGGTGGTGAAAGCCTGTCTATTGCCATAACCCTTTCTGGATCAACTCTCACTCCATCCTTAGACACAATATGTCCTAAGAGCTTGCCTTCTACAACACCAAAAGAACACTTCTTTGGATTCAAAAAAATCCCATGCTCCAGAGCTCTGATGAAAATCTTTTCAAGGTGTTCACAATGTTGATCCTCCTTCTCTGAATATGTTGTAAGATCATCTCAGTATACCACTAAAAACTTGTTTATGAAATCATCAAAAGCTACATCCATAGCCCTCTGAAAAGTTGCTCCTACATTTGTCAAGCCAAAAGGCATCCTAACATAAACATATGTTCCCCAAGGAGTGGTAAATGCAGTCTTGAATTGTTCTGACTCCTTGACCATGACCTAATTATAACTAAAGAAACCATCCATCATGGACATTAACTCTAACCCTGTGACTCTCTGCAGCATATTTTCCATATTAGGGAGACCATAGTTGTCTTTCAAAGAATTGACATTTAGATTTCTAAAATCAACACACAACCTAATGTCACCATTCTTTTTTCTAACTGGAACCAAGTTTGACATCCAAGTAGAATGTCTAACAGGCTTTATAATACCAGCATCCATCATCTTTTTGAGTTCATCTTGCATTTTCGGTGCCAAAGTAGGGTTCACAGGCCTTAATTTCTACCTAAAGGGTTTAGTTCCTTCCTTCAATGGTATCTCATGTTGAAAGAGATCTTCTCTATATGCCTTCAAATCTTCATAAGGCCATGCAAAGACATGTTTGAATTTTTTGAGAAGATCAATCAGATTTCTTCTAGTTCTTTGAGATAAACATTTACCCATGTAAATGTTCTTTGGTTCTTGGCTTGTCCCCAGATTTACTTCCTCCAAATCACTTACCTTGTCAGCAAGTCTAGCTACACAAGCCCTCTCTTTATCATCAAATGCTCTCTCAAGAGCAACCAATCCCCTTGAAATCCTATTTGACTTCAATTGCAGTACCTCCTTCCCTAGGACACTTTCCTTTCCATTTCTGATATCAACATAGGTACTGAAATCCATCTCCTAACCATCAAAGTGAGATTCACATTGCAAGAATCTCAATATGTCCTGATCATCAGAAAAAACTTGCCAATTCTCAATATTATCTGGGATAGAAGGCCTGGACTTACACTCAATTTTGGATATCCCTACAAAGGTAACATCCTCTAGCCTTAAGGCTATGTTTTCTAGTAAATCCACCATCCTATTCTAGATTCTATCCACCCAATCAATCCCAAAGGCATTGAAACATTCAATTTCATCCCATACAACATTCCTATATTGTTTTAGCCTTTGGTTTTTTGATGCATACTTTGATCTAATCTAAGAAACTATTAACTCAGAGTCACCAATTACCCTAAGATGTTTGATCCCATGTTTTGATGCTTGTCTCAAAATAATCAATAGGGCTTCATATTCAACAACATTGTTTGTGCAAGAAAACAAGAGAGTGAAAGAAAACTTAAAAGTCTTACCACTCGGGGATACCAATAACACTCCTTCTCCAACACCTTCTCTATAACTTTCTCCATCAAAATATAATGTCCATAAGACATTACCCTCTACCATGTTACTCTCATCATCAGCCAAAAGGATAGGCCTGACCTCTTCTTGCATCTCATTCCTCTGAACTTGGAATGAACCAATGTTAGTGTCAACAAAACAATTCATGCTATCCTTTTCATTCTCCTCAATCATATGTGGAGTTCTAGCTTCCCTTGACACCTTCACATTTTCTCCTTCAATGTCAAAAGTGGCAAAAGATAGGTCACATTGAATAATTCCTCCCATAGAGGCACTCCACTTTCTAGATAAAAACATTCCATATTGAGGAGGAATGTCAACTACAAGAACACTCATAGTCAACTGTTTATTAGGAAATGCAGCTGATTTATAAGACAAAGCCTTAATGGTACCAATAACCAACACTTCTCTTGAGTCCATAGCTTGGCATCTCCCATGAGGTGTATCAACCTTCAGTCCTAATGATTTCATGATCTTTGTAGGCATAATAGTGTTTGATGCTCCTGAATCAATCATGCAGTTCTTCAATACTTTACCATTAATAACTAGAGACAAGAAGAAAGGATCAACTTTCCCTGATGCACTGTTTACAATATTTGTATCCAAGAAGATTTGAGGGATCTTAGAAACAATTTCTTCACTCTTACTGTTAGGTGTGTCTTCCAAGGAAGCCACATGCTTGTCATTTCTATTCACCTCCTGGATTCCTGCAGAAGAAACACCATTTACCCAATTCAAAGCCTTGACCTTGTGTTCTTCTATTCTCATCATTTCCAAAAGTGGAACCTTGACAGTGATCTGTGAAAGCAACTTAGACATATCTATTGGAACATACTTTTGGTTATTCATGTCTTCATCAAAAACAGTGACAACTTTATCTTTTGTGGACTCAAATTTGTCCTTGAGAGAGGATTCCTCTCCCTTATGAAAGGTAGGAACAACCACATCTGATGTCTTTGCTTTGTTCCTAGGTGCTATAATAGGCATAATTTTCTTTTTTACCTTCACTTGGTTAGCAACACAAGAACCCTTTCCCTTTTCTTCATGTTGTTGAGCACTATTTTTTGTCCTCTTGATGAACATACTACCCGGTTTACCAGCTGCATTTCCAATTGTCGTATTTCTCAAATTGTAATTGCTTCTGGCTTGAGTGACCATGTCTATAGTGATTTGAGCAATTTCTTCATCTGATGGTCTTCTTAAAGAAACTTTCTCCTCACCCCTTATTGCACCACATCCAACATCATCAAACTCTTCTTCTTCATCACTAGTAAAGTCAGCTTCATCCCACGCATGTGAAGAAGTCATTCCACATCCTTCCTTATCATACTGCTCCTAATCTTCTTGATTATCAGGTAAATTTAAAGAAATGAAACAATGCTCTAGACTATGAGGAGACTGACAAGTAGCACACCATGGAACCTCATCAGCTAAATTCACTGAATTTCTCTACAAAGGATCAGGGATCCTTCCATCAGGCCTTTCTTGCTTGGTTGGGAAAATGGGCTTGCCATCTTTCCACTGAGTGTTGTAAGGATAATTCTACATCCTTGGCTATCTACTAAAGTTGTTTAGAGCTGACCTCTCCATAGTCACAGCCCTATTGTTTCCCTTTTCTCCAGGCTTTAAACCTTCCAAAGCCTTTAAAATCTATTTTAGATTGTTATCCTCTTTGGGTTTAGAGTCAGCAGACCTTCCCATTTCTTTCTTACTCTGCATTTGAGACCTGCAATCATCTCTTCTTCCTATCTTTCCTAATATTATTATATTGTTTGCTATGTTGATGGCCAATTTGTAAGCCTCCCCAAGACTTCTAGGGTTCTTATCTCTCAAGAGATATCCCATCTTTGCATCAAAAGCATTGAAGTATGTCACAAGACATACCTTGTCATCTAATCTGATAACTTGCAAGAGCCTATGCATGGCCTTTTGGAACCTTATGTTGAATTCAAAGACCTCTTCATTTTGATTTTTCTTTATATTATTGAATTCATTTAGGATAAAAACCTCATTAGTCTTATCACCATAATGTTCCTTAAAACAATTTTTAAATTCATTCCATGACCCTATACTAGCATGGGGTAACCCTCTAAACCAATCCCTAGCATCTTCAATTAGGGATTGTACAAATAGCTTCATTATAACATCATCAGGCTCTATATTATAATCATCTATTACATCTATGAAAATTTTTAGATGTTCTTCACATGTGATGACATTATTTCTAGTAAATTTAGGAAGCTTCTTTCTAATTTCATTAGGGATTACATTAGGATAGCCAAGAATACCAAAAAAAGTAAGTTGTTTGTACCTTTCATGAATCGGAGCTCCATGCAGTGGATCCATTCCTTGAGATGTAGACGTTCTTGTGTTAGAACCATCAGGAACTCTAGTAGCACCCGACACACCATTTGCTTTAGCTACATTGTTACCCTGATTTCCACCTTGCCCTAAGAAGGAAGCAGCAACATGTGAAGGTCCTGAAGCATGCTTGAGAAAATCAATCTTTTTCCTAATTTCTATAGTAGAAGCCTCCAACTCAGCTTTCTCTAATTCTTTGTCCAATATCTCTATCTTCCTTCTTGCTATCTCAAGGTTTGAATCTAATCTCAGTCCTAGATCTGATGTTCTATCAACAACAAATTGTTCATTGATCTGAACTCCAATGGCCTTCTGCTTTCCTTTATCCTTTGGCCTAGTTTCCTCATGTGTCCTTTGCACAATAGGCTATTCCTCTAATCTCTTAGGCTCTGGGACAAAATTAATTGCCTCCAAATCTAGTAACTGCCTCTTTAGTTGATCAGCCCTTATCATGGCTTGTCTTACTTTATCCTCTTTATCCTTTTCTCTCTGCTGCCTAATGGCAAGTTGTTCCTGAACTCTTCTCTCTAGTTCATAAACCTCTTCAAAGATCTCTTCTAATTCAGGGAGTGTGGTTTCTAACTCATCATCTCCCACTTGAAACTCTTCCTCATATTGGTTCAATCCCAAGTCAACAGTAGCCTCTTCATATTATGAATTGTCTTCTTCTTGACTAGGCCTGGCTTGGATTTCTTATCTGGTATCTTCCTTTCCTCCCCTTGTCTGACTAGGTCTTGAAGTACTTGGAATACCTTCTTCCATTATGTCTTTAGGATACTTCTTTCTCTAGGACGTAGTAGCTTTATAACTCATTCTATAAAATAAATCACTAACCAATACTGGTACCAAAATTTTGAGTCACCACCCAAGTGTATTGGGAATATTACAATGAAACTTTTTGACCTCAGAAAATGCTCCAATGAGTTAAAGAGACAAAGGACAAGGATAACCCTCTTTTCCAATGATGACCTACTAGTTTGGATAGGCATGAATAACATTCCCCAGTAGAGTCGCCATCTTGTTGGTGTCCAAAATGATGCTTATGCTCTAATAGGTTTCTTGTATACCCTTAGATGGATTTTAGTAATGGTTAACTCCAAAATTGCTATGAGGTCTTAGGGTAACTGGACCAACTATAGGGACAAGACTGCCCTCTTCTACTTTTGGCTCTGCAAAACCAAGGTGGGTGCACCTAACCTAGTATAAAATATGCTTCATACACCAAGAACTAGGCTTGAATAATAGATAATAGGATAGTAAGAGAGTGCTAAGTGTTAACCACACACTCATTGACTCTCCATTACTATTGGTAGAACCACACACAACCAAATACTGAAAACTTAAGGAATGGTTCTTAATTTATACTTTTGAGATCATAACAACAACAATCAGCATTTTTTGATAATGAGATAATCATTTAGGTCAGTGCCTCATCCATTGGGCAAGATCTCCTAGAACAAGAATGCTACACACACCAGACAATAGCTAAGATTCAAAGCCATAAACACACCTACAATCCCCTTTACTACTTATAAGATATCCTTACATAGACAATTAGATAGATCTACGTCCCATCTAAAGCATCATTTCATCTAATCCTAGATTAGAACTTAAGAATAGATACATACACATAAAACAATATGCAGAGAACTAGAAAGTTCAGAACCTATCTAAGTTGACACAAAGGAGAGATAAGAGTCATGTATTTGTATTTAAGTATGAAGAATCCTTAAGTATAAACAATCAAACCAGAGGATTCAAGCCTACAAATTATAGCTTAGACCTACAACTTTTTCTCTATCATCAACAAAATACCAAATGCCAAAAAAAATGTTACAATCCTTACTGGGCAGAAGACTCACAACCGGAAAAGTTTTAAAATCTAACTCCCAATCCTTCAACAATGATCATGAAAATCCCTTTATACCAGGGTTACATTACAAGCACAATGATCATTTGAAATTCAAAATCCACCTAACCCCCTCAAGGAGTAAACACAAATAAGATAGGGACTAAACCATAGCATGTAAACTCAAATAGTCAAAAAATAATAGTCAACTAGCCCTGTACTGGTCCATGTACCGAATCATCATCAAACCCCCAAGGAATTTGGCCAAAATGACCCTTGCAACACTTTAGGGTACTGTTTCATTTATTCCTTCATGGCAAGGCATTCCTCTGCAATGATCATGGTGACCAGGATCACATTGGATCAGTGGAGAAGATCAATCTCACCAACTCTAGCCCTTTCTATCATCAATTTTAGTCCTTACAGGTCACTGGAAACATCTTTGAGATTCAAATTTAAACTCCAATGACTAAGTCTTGGTGCTAGCAGCACATCAATGGTCCTGATTTGATTAGAGATCAGCAATTAAGTCCCGACCGTAGATCCTTATCCTTCCCGAGCTTCACAATTTTAACTCATCCAGGCACCTCGGGTCAACATTTCGCTAACTGGCGACAAGGCAAAAACCTAGTTGCGGGATGAAAAACTCAACTCCAGCTAAACTCTGTGAACACATGACTACACATGTTGAAAATGCCACTTAAGTCATCTGGCAAACTAGCGACAAAGGAACCCTCGCTAATTCATGGAATACTTCCTGCCTTCGCTAAAAACTATAGCAACCTCGTGACCACCCTTCGCTGAATCACCAGACCAACTAGTGAATCTCCAAATCATCTCACGAACCAGTGACAAGAAGGAAATTATCAAGCCACTAAACTTTATCCACTACACCAAGCCTCAAACCCCACCATTAACTCCGCAACCATGATGCCTGATGCCACCTGTCACCATGCCATAGACCTAGGCCCACCATACGCCACATGTCACATCTCCATTCACTACAACCACCTAATCATACCTATCATAGGACCCACACCCTGCAAGCCTCTAAAATTGAACGACAAGTGCATGATCGCAAGGGTTATGACACCTCCCATGAGATCATGCGCCAACCACTAGATCTGCCATGCCATCCACTCTATAGAATCTCCCGAGCCCACTGCAAATAAAACCCTCAACATCAAATCAGACAGTGGGTGCATGATCACAAGGGGAAAGAATATTCTTTGTGATCACATGTGAACTATAGATTGAAATCATTAACACAAGCCCCACTGAGACATTTGACCATCACCACATGGACCAACAAGAAGATGCCACATCACCACTTTTCACGACCACTAAACTACAACCACCCTGACAACAAACCCACTGTCAAAAGCCAAGTCACCACTCGCCGGCCAATCAAGAATGCCCATGTCACTGGAAACATCAGCCCCACCAACTAACTACCGAGCATTCAGTGACTATGCGACTAACCGTTTGCCAAGTCATGAGATGTTAGTAGATAACTGCCAACCTTTTAGAGATCATGTGACTAAGAGTCACCAAGTCACTAGATGCTAGCCACATAACCATCAGAATCAAGTGATCAAAAGATAACTGCTAGTTGCTAGGTCACCGAATAAGAAGTAACCGCTAGACAGCTGAATAGTGCAAAGAGATGGGACCATGCAGATAGGTGGCAGGTGGTCACATGATCGCATGTCAGAAAAGTCTAACATACGGCCATGTGACAGCCAATCAGGAAGAACTTTTGAAGGCCCAGGCCCACCTGTCATCACACTTGCGCACTTGAGGGAATGCCAGTAAACAAGAAACTGTGAGGTTGAAAACACATAGGGTTTTCGATGCCAAAGGATAAGTGCACAAAAGAAGGAAGCACAGGTTCGAAAAAAACGAAGGCTGAAAACACACAGACTGAAAACATCATGGATTTTTGGAAACACTGTGGGTTTTTGACATTGTGGTAGATTTTTGAATTTTGTTTCCCCGTAGACCTTAGAACTTGAATATCTTTCTGGATCTTTCAATTAGCATGTGAAACCTGGACCAGAGCAAGGTGACAACATGGAGAACACAAGGCAGGAGGCAATGAAGAACACTTGCAAGGAAAATAGGCCATACTCATAAAAAAATTTCTATGACAGAAAAATGACCTAACAGGAGTGAAGCAAGTGTAGCCATAGCATCGAATGCTTTATTTTCTTCTCTAGGGATTTGCTGAAATGTGACAAATGTGAAATACCATCTCAATGAATCAACCATTTTCTTGTAAGGTACCAGTTTTTCATCTTTTATTTGATATTCTTCATTAACCTAGTTGATTATCAGCTAGGAATCCCCATAGATATGTAGCTCTATGATTCTCCATTATATAGCCATTTTGAGCCCATTTGTCAAAGCTTCATACTTCACAATTTTGTTTGTACATGGGAATAATAGTTTGTATGACTTAGGAATTGTATAACCATGAGGAGAAACAAACAACACTACAACTCCTCAGCCATTTTCCATAAAAGAGCCATCAAAGAACTTCTTCCATGTTCTCTCTGTCATGTACATGATGTGCTCATCTAGAAAGGCAACTTGAATTGGTACACTGTCTTGAATTGGGAAGTCACCCAATTGATCTACAATGGCTTGTCTATTTATAGCTTTATGCTCAATGTATTCTATGTCAAATTATGAAAGAATCATCATCCATTTAGCAATTCTACCTATGAGGGCAGCCTTACCGAGCAAATACTTGAGAGGATCAATTTTTCTATGAGGTGTATTGTGTGTGCAAGCATGTAATGTTGCAACTTTTGGGAAGCAAACACCACTGCAAGGAAAGCTTTCTCAATACTAGTGTAATTAACCTCATATTGAACAAGAGTTCGACTGATGTAATATATGGCTCTTTCTTTCCCATTTTCATCAAGTTGAGCTAGTAATGCCCCCAAAGAAGATTTTGTTTCTGAAACACATAGAATGAGTCATTTTCTTGGGATAGGAGGCATTAGCATAGGAGGATTTGCCAAGTATTGTTTGATTTGGTCCATGCTCTTCTGACAATCCTTGTTCTAGATAATTTTAACTCCATTATGCAAGTTCTTATTTAGAGGTTGAGCTCTATCTTCTAGTTGTGAAATGAACCTCCTTATTGATTGAAGATGTCCCTAAAGACTCCTTATTTGGCCAATTTTTTGGGGAGGTGGCATATCCAAGATTTCTTGTACTTTCTCTGGGTCCACATCTATTCCTTTGGTTGAAATGATAAATCCTAGAAGTTTTCCAGAGGTGACAAAAAATGTACACTCTTTAGGATTTAATCTCAGTTCAAACTATTCCATACGATCTAGGATGACTTCCAAATCTCCTAAGTGTGTATCCCTTTTTTTAGATTTTGCCAAGGTGTCATCCACATAATCTTCCATATTCTTATGCATCATGTCATGGAAGATATTTGTCATAGCTCTTTGGTATGTAGCTCCTGCATTCTTTAATCCAAATGGCATAACATTCTAGTAGTAGGTACCTCATGTGCAAGTGAATGTAGTCTTTTCCTAGTTTTTAGGAGCTATCTTGATCTGATTATACCCAGAAAAACCATCCATTAATGAATAGATTGTTAGAGATTTGCCAGCAGGCCAGTACTGACTGTATGTTTGTTATTGATGACAACATATGAAAAGTAGCATATGTGGAAGTTTTATCTAGTAAGCCTTTAGTATATGATGCATGGACATGATATTAGAATGATATCATGGGCATAGAGGTTAACTATAAGTACATACAGTTATATAGTAGCTTATGTTAGCAGTGTTCCTAATAGAGGTACAGGCAGTGTTCTATGTATGGTTGTCCGTACAATTGTCTTATGGGCATGTGCCCTAGGATATATGTTGAAGACATGTTAGTGATGTTTTAGTTATGAACAGATAGTCTAATGATGAACACAAGTGAAGCTATGTAGTCGCTATTCACTAGTAGTAGTTTCATGTGTTTGTTCAGAAGAGCTGATAGAGATTTTATTGTTTCTTGAGTTGCGCTTATCTTGAGGATATGCACCCTTCAATTTAAGCTTGGATAAGTTTTATTGATGTTTAGTTATGAACACATAAGTTAATTCAGCTTATAGAGAAAATTTTAGTTGTTTTGGTAGAGTCGACAGTGTGTGGCGTGCGTCTATAATTATTTTATTAGATAGGTCTCAGAATGAGTTGTGTGCATAATAGAGCTGATAGAATGTTTGTTGGAGTTTATTATGGTTTCTCTAATATGATTTCAAGGTGGTTCTAATAGGCTGACTTGATTATATCATTTGGAGGAAAGATATTTATAGGTAGTCATTTGTGATTTCTTGAGTGTGGTTCATGGTTGATTAAGCTGAGCAGAGTAGAGTGTGCGAAGTGTTGAACCATCAGAAGAAGGTCTATGTGACCAAGTAGAGTATGTGTGCTATTCATTGGAATTGATCCAGATAGAAGGTCAAAGCACAGTTCACCAAGATCCATATATAGTGTGTATCTATTATTCAAAAGGTTGTAGCTTTCACCCATTTGAGCAGTGAGCTCTCAGATAGTACGTCCTCTCCCCTAATAGGGACAATTGTAAAAGAATCTTAATAGGGTCTGACCCTTAACTAGGTCTACTGTACTTAATATATTGTAAAGCTACTCCTAATAGGGTAAAGGATCTCCTAGCAAGGATCATTATACACTAGTATAGAATATTAGTGGGTATCAAGTCCCACCAGGGTTTTTACCTATTTGAGTTTCCCCCTAACCAAAATATTGGTGTTGTGTTTATGCTTTATGTTTAAGTATACTTGATTGGATAAATAATTGAAACTTGTAGATAACTAATTCACCCCCCCCCTCTCAGTTATCTCTTGGGACTTTTCCTAACAATTGGTATCAAAGCGAAGTGCCTTAGAGAGAAATTTTAATAGCTTGAGGTTGATTAGATGGCATACTTCAAGAAAGAAAGTCCTAAGTTTGATGGAGAGAATTATCTTGATTGGAAGAACAAGATGGTGACCCATTTGCAGTGCAATGCTTTTGAAGTTTTTTAATGTAACCATCCAAGTAGCCAAGATTCCTAAATTAGAAGACCTTGCAAAAGATGATGCTACTAATGCTCAAAAGGAATTGTTTCATCAGAATGCTATTGCTAAAGAAGCCCTTATCAGCACCCTATCTGATGGTGAATTTTTAGATGTAAAAAAGATAGATACGGCCCATAAAATTTGGAAGCACCTTGAAGGCATTTTTAAAGGAGACAAACAAGAAAAGGATGCACACAAAAAGACATGGAAGAAAAGATACAATGCATTAGAGATGCTACCTAAATAAAATATTAGAGCTTACAATCAGAGGATTAATGAAGCAATTGCTGGAATCAAGAACAATGGTGGAGAGATTTTTGAGGAAGAAATTATGGACAAGTTGATGACTGCTCTTACTCCAAAATATGAAAGCAAGATTAACATCTTTGATGAGACCATGCAGCTTACATCAAATTTCAAGAGAGAGACCTTGATCAGAAAAATCTTAGCTTTTGATATTTCAAGATTGAAGACAAAACCAAAGAGTGAGACAACTTTCAAAGCAACAGTTCATGGTAAGAAATCTGCAAACACTTCTGGTAATTTTGATGATGATGATGAAGGTAAAACACTAGATGATTTTATTGCTATGATTTCCAAAAGAGAAAAGAAAGGAAAAGGAAAATATGAAGCTTAATTACCATTTAAGTTCTTTTCATGTAATAAGATTGGTCACTTTGCATCTAAGTGTCCCACTAGAGCTAGAAAGTTTAAAAAGGATTATAAGCCTAAGTATTCTAAGGAATGCTACTATGATAGAAATGGAGTCTTAGTTGAAGAATAAGGTGAAGAATAAATTGGATTCATTGCTATTGTAGACAAAAAAAAATATTAAGTGAGTTCCTAAAAATGAGAAAGTGAATCAAGAGCTAGCATTGATTTCCCAAGCAGATATAAGAACAGACTGGATTATAGATAGTGGTTCACATCACATGACAGGTGATAAAGGTAGGTTTGTTCATTTGAACAAATAAAATGGAGGTATGGTCAGATTTGGAGACAACACTCCTAAACCTATTGTTGGTAGAGGAGCCATCACTTTGGATTAAAAGAACAATACTGATGATGTTCTTTATGTTGATGGTTTGAAACATAACCTTCTCAGCATTGGACAGTTACTTAGTAAAGGCTATTAGTTGGAGTTCAAAGATGACAAATGCATCATCAACAAAAAATATTGTGTTATGATTGCATTAGGCACAAAGAAAAGAGGTAATTTTTTTCAACTCAATTCAGAAGCAAGTTGTTTTGTTGCTAAAGTTTATGATAGTTGGTTGTGGCATAAAAGACTATGTCATATCAATTTTGATAACATAGTAAAGATAAGCAATGTTAAAGAAGTAAGAGATCTACCTAGCATAGCAAAGATAGTTGATACTATATGAAGGGAATTGTTAGGAATGAATGCTGAAGCTTTGGCAGTCATTCTGTAGTAGTGGTTGTTGCATTCATGGCTATGATTGTCATTGATGTCAACTCAGTGTTATTCTGCAGATTAGCAGAGAAGCAGTCATAGTTTTGTTTTGTGCATGTATTATATTGTAGATTGAGTTATGTGACATTAATGTTATGTTCTTTGGTGTGTTATTAGCCTATTAAGAGTGCAAAAATAAATTCATTTATTCATGAAAGTTATAAGCATTTTGGTGGAAGTAGTATTCTGGCAGTGTTCCTGAGTAGTGGTTTTTGGTAATCAGAGGATATCTCCTAATTGGGATGGAATCTAATTCAGCATAGTTAAAGGGAAGTTTGAGACTCATTGGTGGTGATGTAGTTCATAGTGAAAACTTTGAGGTCACACGAGTGGAAAGTTACAATATCTGGAAGTCGACAGTTTTATGTAATTTTGGTGTAGCGTGTTGAAATTATTATTTTGTATTTGCATGCCAACTCATTTGTAATTATTTGAGTGTGGTATAAAGGAAGGAATTTTTTCCTTGTTGTAAAAAGGATGTGTGATGGTTGTGATATGGAATTATGATATTGGGATGCGAATGTATGCATGAAGTGAAGAAAAGAGCTAATTTAGTGATGAAGGAAGACTTGTGAAGTATAGAGATCTGGATTTGTGGTATTGTGTAGAAGAGAGTGTGGTTTTGGCACAATGTGAAGGAGGTAACATATTTCATATTATTCTATTGAATAATCCTAAGATCTATTGGATAATGAGTTCAAAGATCTTGCCTTGAAGCTGTTTGGGCAGTGGGTCCTTCTGTCTTCCATAACTCCTAACAGGGTTAGAATCTTTTAACAAGGATTCAAAATCTCCTAACAGGGATTCATATGTACTAAATGTATTTCATAAGAATCCTAATAGGGTCCATCCTCTCACAAGGAAATTTCATATTAGTGCATCATTTTGTGTGCATCATTCCCACCAAGGTTTACTGTTTGATCAAGAGGTTCCCTAGTTAACATATCTTGTGTTATTGTGTCATTGTGTATGATTATCTTTCTATGGTTGGTTGTTGCATTGATTATATGGTTTAAAGTTTTTGAAGTTGATAAATGGTTTAATTATCAAATAAATAATTAACCCCCCCCTCTCAGTTATCTTGGTGGTCTTTACTTTCTAACAATTGGTATCAGAGCGGCAGGTCCTTGAAAGGAAAGTTTAACAGCTTAAGGAGATCCATGGAAAATTTCAAGAAAGAAAGCCCTAAGATTGATGGAGTAAATTTTGATAGCTAGAAGGAAAATATGAAGACACATCTCTTGTGTTTAGGACCAGTCTATTGGTTGATTACAAAGAATGAAATGACTATAATTGAAGAAGATGATCTTGAAACAAGTTCTAAAGATGAGGTAGATCTATTCATGTGTAACATACTTGCAAGAGAAGCACTCTTGATAGCACTTCCAGAGAATGAATACAGTCAGGTAAAATGTTTTAAGAAATCTAATGAAATTTGGAAAGCTTTACACTCTAATTTTGAAGGTGATGAACATGCAAAAAGAGCTAGATTACATAATTAGATATGTGCATTTGAAGATATTAGAATGATGGAAGATGAATCTGTTAGAAGCTATATTGGTAGAATGTTAGAAATTGTTGCAGGGATAAAATCTTGTGGAGGATCAAAGACAGAGAATAAAGTGATATGGAAAATTCTAAGGACATTAACTCCTATATTTAAGTAGACAACACAAATGATTGAACAAGTTATACCTTCTACTACAAACTTTACAAGAGAGACTCTTCTTGGAAGATTGGAAGTAGGAGAGATGAACCTGAGGTTATCAGGAGACTTACCTAGAATGAAGATAGCATTCAGTGCTCTTAGTATTCGACCTACTTTGTCAAGAAGTACAAGTGTGAATGGAGATTATGCTAGTAGTAGTAGATCCAAATCTAAAGAAAATAAGAAGATTGAAGAAGGTATTTCCTTGCTTGTGAAAAGAGAACCAGATGGTAAGAAAATATTTAAATGTTGGACTTGTCAAGAATATGGTCATTTTGCATCTAAGTGTCCTACGAGAGTTAAGAAGTATAGAAACAATTTCAAGCCTAGAAGACCTAAAGAATGTTATTATGCAAATGATGAAGAAATTGAAGCAGGAATTGAAAGACATTTGAGTGACAGTGATAATGATAATCTTGATGACATAGGATTTGTATCAATTAAGGAAGAAAATTTTGAATCTGATATTAAAGAAGAAAAAGCCTTAGTTTCCCAAGTTGAATAGAAAGCTGATTGGATTATAGACAATGGTTGTTCACATCATATGACTGGTGATAAAGGAAAGTTTAGAAAGTTTAACAATCATGATGGAGGAGTTGTTAGAATTGGTAACAATGCACCTTGTTTGATTAAAGGTATAGGATCTAGTACTCTTGATGGAAAGACTAATACTGATGATGTTTACTTTGTGGATGGATTGAAACATAATCTATTGAGTCTTGGATAGTTAGTTGATAAGGGATATCAAGTTTTGTTTTTTGAAGAAACTTATGTGATTAAGGATAAAGATGGAAATTTGATTGGAACAGGATCTAGAACGAGAGGTAATATATTTCAGTTGATCCCTACTGAGATGACATGTTTGATGACTAAGATTGATGATAGTTGGTTATGGCATAGAAGGTTTTTTCATATAAACTTTGATAATATTGTGCAAGTGAGTTTTACACTTGTAGTAAGAGATTTACCTAAGATTATGAAGCCTAGTAACATGATTTGCAAGGAATGTGTGATGGCTAAGAAGAAAAGGAGTTCATTTCCTAGCAAGAAGTTCACATTTACAGAGAAGTTGGAGATTGTTCATACAGACTTGAGCGGTCCTACTAGGACTAGAGGATTATATGGAGAAAGGTATTTTATGATTCTTGTTGATGATTTTACAAGAATGATGTGGATTGCATTTCTAAAAGAAAAATTTGAAGCATTTGATAAGTTTAAGGTGATTAAGAATAAAGTTGAGAATGAATCAAGAATGAGGATTAAATGTTTGAGATCTGATAGAGGAGGAGAATTTACATCTAAAGAGTTTAACACTTTTTGTGAAATGAATGGTATTAAGAGATAGTTTTCAGCCCCTAGAACACCTGAACAAAATGGTATTGCAGAAAGAAGGTACAGATCAATGACTGAAGTAGCAAGAGCTATGTTGTTTGAGAGTGATTTGGCAAAGACATTTTGGAGAGAAGCAGTGAATACAATAGTATATACAATGAATAGAGTACAAATCAGAGCAGACACAGACAAGACACCTTATGAATTGTGGTTTGGACATGCACCCTTAGTTAAGTATTTTAGAATTTTTGGAAGCAAATGTTATATTAAGAGAGATGATGATATAGGAAAGTTTGATCCTAGAAGTGATGAAGGAATTTTTCTTGGATATTCTTTGAAAAGCAAAGCTTATAGATGTTACAATAAGAGAACTAAGACTATTGTTGAAAGTGCAAATGTGAAAGTTGATGAGAAGTTTAAAATTTAGGAAAGAAATCTTGATTATGAATCTGATGAAGGAATTAACCCTCAGCCTAATATTGCAGCTACTGAACAATTTTTTGAGACTGACAGTGAATTGTTGAATGAAAGTCATGCTGAATAATCTAGAGAAGAATCTACAAATGAGAGAAGATCTGAGACTATGACACCTAATAGGTATATTTCAAGACATCATCCTGTTGAATAAGTTATTGGAAGTTTAGACAGAGGAGTTCTTACTCAAAAGAAGGTACATTTATGTTTGATTTCTCAAATTGAACCTATATCTACTAATGAAGCATGTGAAGATGAACATTGGGTTAAAGCTATGAAAGAAGAATTGGATCAGATTGAAAACAATAGGACATGGGAATTGGTCCCTAGACCTAAAGATAAAAATGTAATTGAAACTAAATGGGTATTCAGAAACAAGATGACTGAACAAGGTGAAGTAATTAGAAACAAAGCAAGATTGGTATGTAAGGGATACTCACCGCAAGAAGGAATTGACTATGAAGAGACCTTTTCCCTTGTGGCAAGACTTGAAGTAGTAAGAATGTTTTTGGCCTATGCAACATTTAAGAAATTCAAAATATATCAGATGGATGTGAAGTCAGCATTTCTGAATGGTGAAATAAAAAAAGAAGCCTACATTGAGTAGCCTGAAGGTTTTCCTTTGACTCAAGAAGGAGACATGGTATGTAAACTAAAGAAAGCACTATATGGATTGAAACAAGCACCTAGAACTTGGTATGCAAGACTAGATAAGTATTTGTTAAAGTTGGGATTTACAAAAGGAACAATCGATAGTAATTTGTATACAAAAGAAATTAAGAATGGATTGTTAGTTATAGTTATTTTTGTTGATGACATTATTTTTGGAGGAGAAGATGAAGCTAGTGACAAATTTGCTAATGAAATGAAGAAAGAATTTGAAATGAGTATGATTGGAGAAATGAAATACTTTTTGGGATTATAGATAACACAAAACAAAGATGGTATATTTGTAAGTCAGAAAAAGTACTTGAATGATTTGTTGAAAATATTTGGTATGGAGAATTGTAAACTAGTTGGAACACCTATGGTTATAGGATATAAACTATCTAGTAAAGATGAGACACCAGCAGTTGAGCAAAAGAAATATAGATCTATGATTGGAGGATTGCAGTACTTAACACATACAAGACTTGATATAACACATTTAGTTGGGATTGTGGCTAGATTTCAAGATGAACCTAAAGAATCACATTATTGCAGCAGTGAAGAGGATACTGAGATATCTTAGAGGCACAATGGACTATGGATTGTGGTATGAAAATTTTGATGATTTTACCCTATGTGCATATACTGATGCTGATTGGGGAGGTAGTATTGATGATAAGAAAAGCACCAGTGGTGGATCCTTTTTTCTTGGAGGAAGATTAGTTTCTTGGTTGAGCAAAAAGTAGAATTGTATCTCATAGAGTATAGTAGATGTAGAATATGTAGCAGCAGCAAACAATTGTAATCAGATAATTTGGATGAAGTAGATGTTGATGGACATTGGAATCAAGATTGATGAGCCTATTGTCATACATTGTGACAATACAAGTACAATTAGTATGTCAAAAAATCTAGTTTTACATTCTAAGACAAAGCATATAGAGATCAAGTATCATGTTGTAAGAGAGAAAGTTGCAGATAAAGAAGTCAAATTAGAGTACATTAGCACAAAGGAACAGATAGCAGAAATATTTACAAAGCCCTTGCTGAAGGATACATTTGAGTATCTAAGAGGTATGCTTGGGGTTATGCCCCAACCTACTCTTGAGTAAAGATGTAGATGGTTGCATCCATCCAGTGGTTTATGCACCTATCTTTCTTCTGGACTGGATGTTGGTACTTCCTTTATGGGGGAGTATGTGTATCTGAGCTGAGTCATTGAGGACTCTAGTGAATTTTTTTTTTTTCTGAATAATGTCTTTTGACATTGAGCTATTGTCTGACATAGTGATGGAATTTCTATCATTGATGTCAATGGGGGAGAGAATCATGAAAAACATTGAGAAACTACATTTGTTGGAGAGACTGAATAGCAAAGCAAGATTTGATTGATGAAGAGAAGCAAAGCAGTTGAGCAATAGTGATTGGATTTTTAGAACATTAGATGTTTTTCATCTATGTTTCCATCAATGCCAATGGGGGAGATTTTTAGGAATGAATGTTGAAGCTTTGGTAGTCATTCTGTAGCAGTGGTTGTTGCATTCATGGCTATGATTGTCATTGATGTCAACTTAGTGTTATTCTGGAGATTAGCAGAGAAGGAGACATAGTTTTGTTTTGCACAGGTGTTATATTGTAGATTGAGTTATGCAACATTGATGTTATGTTCTTTGGTGTGTTATTAGCCTATGGTTAAGAGTGCAAAAAGAAATTCATTTATTCATGAAAGTTATAAGCATTTTGGTGGAAGTAGTATTCTGGCAGTGTTCCTGAGTAGCAATTTTTGGTAATCGGAGGATATCTCCTAATCAAGATGGAATCTAATTCTGCATAGTTAAAGGAAAGTTTGAGACTCATTAATGGTGACATGGTTCATGGCACAAACTTTGAGGTCACATGAGTGGAAAGTTACAATATCTTGAAGCTGACAGTTTTATGTAATTTTGGTGTAGCATGTTAAAATTATTATTTTGTATTTGCATGCTGACTCATTTGTAATTATTTGAGTGTGGTATAAAAGAAGGAATGTTTTCCTTGTTGTAAAAAGGATGTGTGATGGTTTTGATATGGAATTATGATATTGGGATTTGAATGTATGCATGAAGTGAAGAAAAGAGTTAATTCAGTGATGAAGGAAGACTTGTGAAGTACATAGATCTAGATTTGTGATCTTGTGTAGCAGAGAGTGCCATTTTGGCACAATGTGAAGGAGGTAACATATTTCATATTATTCTATTGAATAATCCTAAGATCTATTGGATAGTGAGTTTAGAGATCTTTCCTTGAAGTTGTTTGGGCAGCGGGTCCTTCTATCTTCCATAACTCCTAACAGGGTTAGAATCTTTTAACAGGGATTCAAAATCTCCTAATAGGGATTCATATGTATTGAATGTATTTCATAAGACTCCTAACAAGGTCCATCCTCTCACAAGGAAATTTCATATTAGTGCATCATTTTGTGGGCATCATTCCCACCAGGGTTTACTCTTTGATCAAGAGGTTCCCTAGTTAACATATCTTGTGTTATTGTGTCATTATATATGATTATATTTCTATGGTTGGTTTTTGCATTGATTATATGGTTTAAAGTTGTTGAAGTTGATAAATGGTTTAATTATCAAATAATTGATTCACACCCCCCCCCCCTCTTAGTTATCTTCGTGGTCTTTACTTTCTAATAGGAATGTGTGATGGGGAAGCATGTGAGAAATTCATTTAGGAGCACAGTAGAGAATAAGTTGGATCTGATTCATACAGACCTATGTGGACCAACTCAAACAAGATCATACTATGGTGAAAGGTATTTTATTTTATTTTTTGATGATTATACTAGGATGATGTGGGTTGTGTTCTTAAAAGATAAGTCAGAAGCTTTTGAGAAGTTCAAAATATTCAAAGCTAAGGTTGAGAATGAATCTAGATTAAAGATAAAATATTTGAGATCACATAGAGGAGGAGAATTCACCTCTAACAGATTCTATGAGTACTGAAAAGAACATGGCATAAAGAGATAGTTAAGTGCACCTAGAACACCTGAGTAGAATGAAATTGCAGAGAGAAGGAATAGGATCATTATTGATACAACGTGAACCATTATGATAGAAGGAAAAGTTGCACACACCTATTGGAGAGATGTGGTGAATACAATAGCCTATAAAATCAATAGAATTCAGTTAAGGCCTGGCACTAAAAAAACACCTTATGAGCTATGGTTTGGTAATGTTCCCACTATAAAATACTTCAAAATCTTTGGAAGCAAGTGCTACATCAAGAGGGATGAATCAGTAGTCAAGTTTGATGCAAGAAGTGCTGAAGGTATTTTCCTTGGTTACTCTACTAAAAGTAAAGTTTATAGATGTTTCAATTTAAGATTGAAAAAGATCATTGAAAGTGCTTATGTAAAGATTGATTAAAAGTTTATGATTCAAGAAAGTGTTGGCATTAAGTAGGATTTCCACTAGTGACAACACTTATTTGCATTCTGAGTGCAAATCGAGCAAAACAGTGCAAACCAAGCAGAACAGTGCAAACTGAGCAGAACAGTGCAAACCGAGTAGAATAGTGCAAACTGAGCAGAACAGTGCAAACTGAGCAGAATAGTGCAAACTGAGTAGAACAGTGCAAACCGAGTAGAATAGTGCAAACTGAGTAGGATAGTGTAAACTGAGTAACATTATGTCTACCGAGTCACCAGTATTTACCAAGTTCAAAACCTACCGAGTGGTTAGTATGAATCGTGCCTTCATTTCTACCGAGTGCATGACGATGCCGAGTAATGCAGTGGATGTCGAGTATCAGAAAGTCACCAAGTTAGTTTGCAGGAACCATGTAACCATACTTGGGCCGACTTAGTAGCACTTATGTTTATTTGTCAAGCCGACTTTGTAATTGTAATTGTAAT
Organism: Chamaecyparis obtusa; assembly: GCA_027943335.1. Lineage (NCBI taxonomy): Eukaryota > Viridiplantae > Streptophyta > Pinopsida > Cupressales > Cupressaceae > Chamaecyparis > Chamaecyparis obtusa. The sequence continues at coordinate 98,439 of BSBK01008441.1, forward strand.
TAATTGTTTAGACTTGTATATAAACAATGTTGTAAAAATACCAAGAAGTAATTAGAAATGAGTATGAATGTGAAAAAGAAAGAAAGGTAGACATAAGTGAATTACAAAGGGCTACAACAATATAAGGAACAACAAAGACAAATTCATCACAGAAGGTGATTAGTACATCAGCGAATCTCATTCAGCAATCTAGTTGCAAAGCAAGAGATCTACTATTTCATCCTAACAGGTGAATCAGTACTAAAATCCTTTAACCAGGTAGACTTAATAGTCTTTTGTAAAATCTCTTTACTGAGTACATACTTCTTTGTAAGTTTGTAAAAATCCTCTAACAAGGTGGACCTAGCAGTCCTTATTGCTCCTAGTAGGGCAGATCATCAGAAGTGATCAATTGTAAGCCTTAACTGGCCAACTTTATACTGCAGTACTAAAGCTTTGTGGGTTTCATCCCCACCCCAGTTTTACTTTCTTTTTGGAAGGTTTTTGGGTAACCAAATCTATGTGTCATTATTGTGAATGCTTTTAAGTTTCATGTTTTCTATATGCAAAAGGATAAAGTAAACTATATGTTAATACATTTGTAATTGAAAGAAAATTTGGAGTTACTGATTCACCCCTCCCCTCTCTCTAACTTGGTTAATTCCTGAATATTTCCAACAATTGGTATCAGAGCAGTATTGGTTCTCAAGATAAAGCTTAACTAGCTTGAGCAAAGATCTAGGAAAATGGAGGTATTCAAACTAAACAAGGTGATTGAAAATGAAAAGCTAGACCTGGAAATGGCCATAGCTAAACTTAAAGAAGAAAAAGAACATCTTTCCCAATCCCTAAGAAGAAGGAAGGAACTTGCAAATCAGATGAATGATCAGAATTATATTGAAGAAAAGATTGAAGATCTTTTTCCCTCAGATAGCTCAGATGAAGCAAACAATGCTGTCAAAGAACTCCTAGAAAAGAATGGGTCTCTGCAGGAAGAAGTGAGAAAATTAAAAAGAGAACAAGAGCTACACTCAACAAGATTTTGTGAGATCTTAGAAAAAAGAAACAAGTTGAAAGATGAATTAGATGAAAGGAACAATGAAGTCCAAAATAAAACCCTTCAGCTAGAAAACCTAATTGATCAGATCTCCCATACAAATGAGGAAATTCTGAATCTAAGATCAGAAATAGAAAGCACTAGAGAAGAATTAAGATCTGAAAAGAAATCAATCAAAGATTGGTGGATGACCTAAACACCGAAAAACAAATCAATGAAAGAATGCTGAAAAGCCAAGAAGACCTAGATCAGTTGTATAATCGAAATCTTTATAGGCAAAAAGGAAAAGCAGGACTTGGATACAATGGAGAAGGTGAATCTTCTAAGTAAGGTACTCAAAGAAATCAGAAACCTACTTGTAATCATTATGGTAAAATAGGACATACTTCAAATAAATGTTGGAGCAATGAAAAAGTAGAATTCAATGGAAAATGCTACAACTACAATCAGCATGGTCACAAAGCTAATGAATGCAAGGAAAAACCAAGATTCAAAGGTAATTGTCACAAATGCAACAAACAAGGTCACAAGGCATTCGAGTGCAGATCCAAAACATTCAATCCAGTAGAACAAATTATGAAAGCAATGTTTGGATGGGATTACAACACCTGGTGTAGATGTCATTACTGTGGAGAATATGGACACATTGGCATGAACTACATAAAACATCATCTAAGGAAAAGAGATACTACCATAAGATGCTTCAAATGCACTAAACTCAGTCACATAGCCAAAAATTGCATGAATGCTAGTGAAGTTGAAGATGGAAAGAAGAATGAAGCAACTAAGGTCAAGAAAAAGGTAAGACAAAAGTGAATTCCTAAATCTACCCAAAAAACCAGTCCAAGTAATGGAATGGGTGGCTCTACCGACTCAAACTAAATTCCCAAAGAGAGCACTGGAACTGTATTCTCACAGACAAATTTCAAGCAGTTCTAGAACTGAATTAAAAGAAAGATCTAAATCGGCATACAAGATGCAATAAGATCACAGGAAGGTCAGTATTAGTTTTCACCGAGCAAGGTCGGTACCAGTCTTTACCGAGTGAGGTCGGAGCAATATGAATTCTCGAGTTCACCGAGTTGCGAAGTCTTTACCGAGCAATTAATTCTTAGTGGGTGAAAGTCTGTCAGAATTCATACCCTAATTCATACTGAGCATTAATGATAGAGTTGTAAACAAAAGGCAAGAAATCAAACTCATTCTTCAAAGCGAACTTTAGCACTTTGAGAGAAAAAAATTTCAAGAGCAATCCGGTGATTCAAATATTTTTGTGAATAGAATTTTTTGTGAGCTACCATGGCATCATCCAGCACTTCAGTGAAGAAAGGATCAGAAATGTTAGTCCAAGGGGAATGGAGTGCACCAGATTTCAAGCTCGTGCTCGCAATTGCAGCAGCCCTAGATCTGAACGGAGCTCAATCTCATATTCCTCCTAAGGTACTACTTGTTAACAATATTTGCAATCATTTCAATTATGCAATTCAAGAAATGGGAAACCTAGAGCTAGATATTGTGTGTGAGGAACTATGTGTGGATGGTACTCTAAAACCTGAGCACAAACATCTAGAAGACAAGGGATTAGTTCACATTGCACATTTACCTTGAAACTTTCGGGAGAAATGGGTTAGATACATTCTCAGCCGTGTACATGAAGGCAAGATTTGGCTTGAGCAACCCATAGAGATCACTAAGAAGATGATTCATCAAATCACCGGTCTTCCCATGTTGAACAAAGCTAAATCTACCAAAACCCTAGGTCGGCCGGAACTGGAGAAGAAAACCCTAGCCGAGTGGGACGGTAGAGGCATGAAAGTAAGCAACATTACTGATGTTGAACTGAAGTTTGGTACACACATAATTGCCCATAAAATATATAGTTCAAGTTGACAGAATAGTGTCTCCTATGAAGCTATAGACCTAGCATACAAAGTGGTCAAGAATAACTTATCATTTGACCTTGCAGATTTATTGTTAAAATAGTTTAGCAAGAACATGGAAAGCATTCAAACTTCCAAAAACAATCCATGTAAGTTTGGATCTTTACTGGTCTGTTTATTCTTCTATGTTCAGAAATTCTTCCCTTCCAAAGGAAAAGTAGTATGGAGAAAAGATGTGCCAGTTCTTTATGAAATAAATGAATATATTTCAGAAATGGGTGAAAATTTTGAGAGCATCATGGATAGTTATTTTGAGTCTTTCAAAGAGAAAATGAATGATAGATTCTGGATTCCAAAGAAGTTGGTTGAGGATTATAAGGATGACATTTGTTTCATGGTGGACTGTGACAGAGTATACATTCAAGCAGCTAAACCAAGGATTGTACATGTAAAACCTCTTCCTTATGAGGTAAACATTGATGAAACAAAGAATATCATTGAAACCCTTCTTAATCAGCCTGTTAATCCCAAAGCTCCATATTTTGGAACATATGATGAAGCTAAGGTGAGAATTGAATTAAACATAAAGCTTCCACAGGTGGTAAATAAAGGAAAGAAGAGGATAGCCAAAATGCAAATGCTAACCGAGGACAAAGGAGAAGACACTGAAGAAGAAAAGGAAAAGGATGAGAAAACAGAGGAACCAGAACCTGCAAAGAAGAAAGGAAAGGTATTCATCACTAAGGCACCTAAGCCTCCCACTGTTGTATTTACAAGGAGAAGTGCAAGAGGTAAGGCAGATAAGGCAGACACAGATATAATATTCAAAAGGCCTCCTCTAACCTTTCAAGAGAAGATCAAACTTTTTTAGAGAAGGATCAGGATGTGGAGTAAGTAATATAAAATCTTTTAAATATGAAACCAGATCAGAAATAGAACAAAAGGAAATAGAATATGCTATTATTGAAAAGATGGGATAGTGGAAATACTCTCCTGATGAAATAGCCCCACAGGTTCTAGCAGCTTTATTAGATCCAATAAAAATGAGATGGACCAATGCCAAGCAAACTGTAAAAGACATATTTGATCAAACCTTGAGACAGTTAATGCCGAGTTTGAAAAATGATGAAATAAAGAAGGCATTGAAGGAGAATGAAAATAAGATGACACTGAAGTTCAATACTTGTTTGATTTTGATTAACAATATTGAATCGGTTGTGAAGGCTGCAAATGCCACATGGAAGAACATATACCATCTTCACCAACCGAGTATTGAAACAGTTATAATAAAAGACATTGAAGATGACAGTGATGAACAGGAAGAAGCCACTGAGGTAGATGATACTATGAGGATAGCAGTAGAAGTCATTGCATCACTTCCTACCTCTCCAGTAAAAGTTACTACATCTAGCCCGGAGACACCTTCAAGCATGGTTGTGACAACTTCAACATTTGTCCAATCACCTATAGCAACAACAGAAGCAACTACCATTTCTTCTACCGAGTTGCAGTCTCCTACTTCATCAAGTTTTCCAACAGTAAGTATTCTAGTTTTTTATTCTACATGTGTAAATACTTCAAGTTCTCCAGTAGACAGTATACCAGTCTCTATAGCCAATCCTACTATGTCTACTGTCACTACTACTAAGGCATTAAGTACAAATAAGCCTAAGGCTCAACTGAGTATTAGATTTTTGGGCAAGAATATAGTAGAGGATATAGACCTAGATGAAGAAATAGAGATTCCAACATTGGATTTTGCAAATCTATCAGCGGATCAAATGCAAAATATAGGTGAAATCCTCCAAAGGAAAGCGAAGCAAAAGAAGCTTAAAGAGGAGAGAGACAAGGAATATCAAATCATTAAGGATGCTAAGGACATTTTGTCTGAAGCATTAGGTATTAAAGTAGACTCCTCTCAACATGTTTTGTTACAATTAGCAGAAGCAGTAAATAAATACAATGAGGATTCATCTGGGAGAGAAAACTTAGTTGAAAAAGCCAAGAAGAGATTCAACAATAAAGTGCTTGAGCACATTGCTCAGCACATAGCTATTAATCAAGTGGAATTGTCTTCAGTTTTGTCAAACATTGAATCTTCCTATTCGAATGTTACCTCTCTTTTGGCCAGACTATGCAATGTTGCCGAGTTCACCAAGGATGTCAAGGATAAAATGCATAAAATTGATGAGGATTTGAAGATTAGCATACAGAAGTTGCAACTTGAACCAAGTTCAAGCTCTACTCATCACATGAAAATCTCATATCTATCAAATATGCAGTCAAAACTACTAAAAGAAGACACAAGGATCCTGTCCACACTGCTAGACATTCAGAACATGATCCTTCCCATCATGAATACAATGTATAATCACATTGAACATTCCAAAACATTGATTCATGACAATTAGTTCTCAATAGTAGATCACATGATTGAACTCTCTGCAGAAGTCCAAATTGCAATCCAAACATGCAAGATTCTGCAAGAAAATTGGGACAGAACCCTGGCACTGATAATGAAGGTACATTCTGATTTTCTATCAAATTTTGGATTCTCTCTGTAAATCACTTGTATATACACCTTTGGCATTATCATCAAAAAGGGGGAGATATGTATAGAAGGAGATATGTATAGAAGAAAAGTTAGCACATTGAAAGGGGGAGATAATTTACAAAGAAAAATTTTGAAAAATCAAAATAAATCTCAGCATGGTTCATGTATATAAGTTTTGGGCAATAAGTGTTTTTGTCACTAATGCCAAAGGGGGAGATTGTTGGCATTAAGCAGGATTGCCACTAGTGACAACACTTATTTGCATTCTAAGTGCAAACTGAGAAGAATAGTGCAAACCGAGCAGAACAGTGCAAACCAAGCAGAACAGTGCAAACTGAGCAGAACAGTGCAAACCAAGTAGAACAGTGCAAACCGAGTAGAACAGTGCAAACCGAGTAGGACAGTGTAAACCGAGTAACATTATGTCTACCGAGTCACCAGTATTTACCGAGTTCAAAACCTACTGAGTGGTTAGTATGAACCGTTCCTTCACTTCTACCGAGTGCATGATGATGCCGAGTAATGCAATGGACATCGAGTATCAGAAAGTCACCAAGTTAGTTTGCAGGAACCGTGTAACCATACTTGGGCCAACTTAGTAGCACTTATGTTTATTTGTCAAGCTGACTTTGTAATTGTAATTGTAATTAATTGTTTAGACTTGTATATAAACAATGTTGTAAAAATACCAAGAAGTAATTAGAAATGAGTATGAATGTGAAAAAGAAAGAAAGGCAGAGATAAGTGAATTAGAAAGGGCTACAACAGTATAAGGAATAGCAAAGACAAATTCATCACAGAAGGTGATCAGTACATCAGCGAATCTCATTCAGCAATCCAGTTGCAAAGCAAGAGATCTACTATTTCATCCTAATAGGTGAATCAATACTAAAATCCTTTAACCAGGTAGACTTAACAGTCTTTTGTAAAATCTCTTTATTGAGTACATACTTCTTTGTAAGTTTGTAAAAATCCTCTAACAAGGTGGATCTAGCAGTCCTTATTGCTCCTAGCAGGGTAGATCATTAGAAGTGATCAATTGTAAGCCTTAACTGGCCAACTTTATACTACAGTACTAAAGCTTTGTGGGTTTCATCCCCACCCCAGTTTTACTTTCTTTTTGGAAGGTTTCTGGGTAACCAAATCTATGTGTCATTATTGTGAATGCTTTTAAGTTTCATGCTTTCTATATGCAAAAGGATAAAGTAAAATATATGTTAATACATCTGTAATTGAAAGAAAATTTGGAGTTACTGATTCACCCCTCGCCTCTTAGTAACTTGGTTAATTCCTGGATATTTCCAACAGAAAGATATCATGATTAATCACCCATGATTGAAGAAGAACCTAGACCCTCCACTAGTGAGATAGTTATTGAGGATATGTTTGATAGCATTGATGTGTTGTTCAATGACCTTGAGACAAGTGAAGAAGGTACTCCTAAGGTTGATGAGTCAGCATTACCTAAACTTCCAAAGTTTACATCAAGAAATCATTCCAAGAAAGACATCATTAGAGATCAGAGCAGCAAAGTCTTAGCAAGATCACAAGCAAAGAACTCAGCTAGCAATGATGCGGTATGTTTACTATCTCAGATTGAACCTTTAAGTATTGAAGATGCTTGTAAGGATTTAGATTGGCATGATGCTATGAAAGAAGAACTTGATCAGATCATTAAGAATTACACTTGGGAACTAGTCCCAAGACCTAGTGATAAGAATGTGATTGGAACAAAGTGGATATTTAGAAACAAGATGAATGAAGATGGTATAGTAGTAAGAAATAAAGAAAGATTAGTATGTAAGGGATATGTACAAAGAGAAGGCATTGATTATTCAAACACATTTGCACCTGTGAGTAGATTACAAGCTATTAAGTTGTTTTTAGCTTATGCTACAATTAAAAAATTCAAATTTTATCAGATGGATATCAAATCAACATTTTTGAATGGAGACTTAAAAGAAGAAGTATACATTGAGAAGCCTGAAGGATTTACCTTATCAGATAGACCTGATATGGTATGCAAATTGAAGAAGGCCCTCTATGGACTTAAGAAATCCCCTAGAGCATGGTATGAGAGACTAGATGGATACTTACAAAGATTGGATTCAAAAAAGGAGCAACAGATTGTAATCTATTCATTAGAGAGACATCTGAAGGTTTATTACTTGTAGCTATATTTGTTGATGATATTATCTTTGGAGGTAATGACAAACTCAGTGTTGAATTTGCCAAAGAAATGAAAAATGAGTTTGAGATGAGTATGATTGGTCCTATCAAGTAATTTTTGGGATTAAATGTGCAGTAAACAAAAAAAGGGATTTTCATTAATCAATCAAAGTATGTGAAAGAGATACTGAAGAAATTCAAGATGGATGATTGCAAGCTAGTAAGAACCACAGTGATTACTGGATGCAAGCTTACAAAGGAAGATTACTCACCAGTAGTTGATATAACATTGTATAAGTCTATGATTGGTAAATTCATTTATCTTACTCAGACAAGACCTAACATTTCCAATGCAGTTGGTATAGTTGGAAGATTTGCAGTAAAGCCTAAACAAAGTCACCTTATGGAAGTAAAGAAAATATTCAGATACCTGTAGGGCATTATAGATTATGGTCTATGGTATTGTAATTCAGAAAATGTTGAGCTTCATGGGTACACAGATGTAGATTGGGCAGGATGTGTTGATGACAGAAAAAGTACTTCAGGTGGAGCAGTGTTTCTTGGTGATAGACTTTTCACTTGGACAAGCAAGAAATAAAACTATATTTATTAGTCAATAGTAGAAGCAGAGTATGTTTTAGCAGCCTTGAATTGTTCTACAATTGTTTGGATCAAGCAGATGATAAAAGATTTTGGAATTCATATTGATTATCCTATTTTTATTCACTATGATAACACTAGCACTATCAATATGTCAAAGAACCTTGTGATGCATGCAAAGACAAAACACATTAAGATCAAGTATCACTTCCTAAGAGAGAAAGTGACATAGAAAGAAGTCAAGTTGGACTATGTGAGTACTAAAGAATAGTTGACATATATATTCAAAAAGCCCTTGCCTAAGGGTACTTTTGAGTATCTCGGGGGGAACTTGGGAGTAATTCCCTTCCCCAATTCTTCTTAGAAGGAAGTAGGAATTGTTGGAAATTTGGCTAAAGTGAGTACATAGATGTTGTCATTATGGAAACATATGATCCACATTAAGAGCGCATAGGTCAGAGAGCAAGTATGGCAGATCGCAATACAAATTTGTCTAAGTGTGAGACAATGTTTTCACAGTATACCAAGATACAGTTTTGGTTTGCGACATTGATTGGAGCAAGTTCAATGCTTGCACACTTGAACATAGATGCTATGATGGCTACTAATGACCCATATTAGAGTGCAAGTTAGTATAGAATGTACGGAATTAGTTATGGCAGTTTTACTGAAGACAGTGTTAAGCCGACAGGTCAGAAAAAGAAGATAGAATTGATAAAGACTTAAGGGATTATTTTGTTTACCAAAATAATGACTTAATAATATAGAGGGATGACATCCTAGATGTTAACTCTTAGATAAAGATATATGGAAGCTAACCATGTAAAGTTATTAGCCTTAATAGCTTGTATATATGTAATTGTAATTGAAAGATGAAAAGTGAAGTATAAGAAAATGGTAATGATATGATATGATGAGAATGTAAGAACAACGAAGAAGATTGATGCAAGCAGTATAAGGTTATGTACCTTAATCAATTATTGTAATCAGTATACATATTATATTACTTTTTTGTGCAATGGGCTCATCTTGTAATCAAATTTTGTATCTACAACTCCTAACACGGTTGAGGCTTCTAACAAGGCCTATAGTCCCTTAACCAGGACTGTTACACTATACATATGTAATAGACTCCTAACAGGGTCAACATCCTTAATAGGATATTTTTGATTAGTGGATCTTTGTGGGTACCATCCCCATCGGGGTTTTCCCTTGGCCAGGGTTTCCTCGAGAACATATCATGTGTTATGAGTTCTTTATTGTTATGCATATTGTTTAGTTTCTTATGTTATGCATGTATAAAGATAATCTGTTATATCTATAATTAGGCAAAAGATAAATTTTTTAGAATATTGATTCACCCCCCCCCTCTCAGTATTCCCTATTTCTAACAATTGGTATCAGAGCTTAGTTACTCAAAAAAGAATCATTCAAGGAAAGCCTAGCAACTTGAGTAAGATCTCTATGGATATGGATCAACTACAGAAGAATCTTGATGAAGCTCTTGAGCAGATTTATATGCTTACTAATGAAAGAAACACTCTAAAAAGGAAATATGATAATGCAAATAACCTTATTGAGAAATTGAAAAACAAGATAGAAGATCTGAGATCTGAAAAGGAATCTAAAATTCTTATTGAAGATTGTGATAGAAACTTGGAAAAAGAAAATGAGATCCTTAAGCATGAATTGAAGATAATAAATTTGAAGCTTAGTTTGAAAGATGGAAATAGAAAAAATGAAGTAAATCTGAAATCTGAGAATGAAAGTCTAAAGACTAAAAATGAAGAACTAAAATCTAAACTTGAAAAAGTGACATCCAAATTTGAGAAAGTAAATGTCTAGTATGAGAACATGAGAAGTACAATAAGATTGTGAAAGGTGAACTAACTCAATCCAAACAATAACTTGAAAGGCTATATTCAAATAGTGAGAATATTGATGAATAAGTTTCTTTTGGAAAACCATCATATGATAAGACTGGACTTGGATTTAATATATTCAGAACAAATGATGAAAACAAGAAACCAGATCTGAAGACATCTGAAAGCATAGATGAGAAGAAGCCTGATGAGATCAACAAATCTGAAGATGCACCTAAAGAAGAAGGAAACTCATCAAAGTAAGAGGAATCACCCAAAGGTATGCAAATAGAATTCAAAGGTAGATGTTTTGCTTGTAATACTATTGGTCATATGAAAAGAGATTGCAGAGGTAAACAGTTTAAACCTCTTAATGGTTATTGTTATAATTGTCATGGTTTTGGACATAGAGCTATTGAATGTAGAAGACCTAAAGTTATTGAGAATAATTATGGTAATAGAATGTTTAGGAATACTAACAATGTAGATAAGAAACTTACTGAAGATATGAATAGAAGAAATGAAGTAGTGTGTTATAGATGCAACAAAGTTGGACACATTGCTAGAAATTGTAGGTCACAGATTAATCAACAAGGATAGAGTTATGGGAACAATGGAATTGTTCATCAGATATGCAACAGAGTTGGACATATAGCAAGGTTTTGCAGAATGAACCATGGAACTTATCATCCAAACCCTAACCCTAGGAACAATGCAAGAAGAAATCAAGATACAAGTAACAGACAAAAAGATTATTGTAGCAATATAGATGAAGTTAAAGGAATAGATCAAGAAAGCATATAATCAACATGGAAGGTAATCAGATAGGTGAAGTATTAAGTGGTAAGAATGAATCCTTACCTGACCTATCTTTAAGCACTTAATTTATGTAAATTACAGTAGATTAGGAACTTAGATTTAGTGTAGAAGTAGATTTATGATGAACTAAGTCTTGCATAGTTAATGGAAGGTATATTATGATGTACTAATGCTATGGTTAAGAGCGCAAAAGAAAATGTTGTGTTTTTTGAGATCGCAAGAAGTTTTGAGTTTTGTAAGTCAACAAGAATAACTTTTGAAAAGAAGTGGCAAAGAATTGAATGCAATGTCAGAATTAAGTATGATTGAAGTCATAAAAGGTTATAATCGATGTTATTTGATTGTCAAAGTGAATTAAAGTATCAAGGAGATCAAAAGTAGAGATTGGAAGTGTTTTGCAAAGATTTTGAGAAGGATTTAAGCGTCGAATCTTCGTAAACCCTAGAATCACAAATTTGAGGTATTTATCTTGAAAAATCTTTGAATCGGTATAAAGAATTGGAAGGAAACATGGATACATCTTTGATTCACAACATTAGAGACAAGAAAAGACCTAAATTGAAGAAAGAACTAGTAGAAGCTTTAGAAGTAGACCCTAAGTTTGCTCTATCATCCGTACTAGATAGAGTTTTGCATTTGGGAAATGTAAAGAGTTATCTTGGATGTAAATTGGAAATAGTAAATGACAATGATTTTTTAAGTGAGTATTAGAATATATATAACTAGGATATGTCATTGAAGCAAGGTTATGAACATTTGAAAAACAATGAAATTGTCACGTATGGTTTATAGTATGAATTCGATAATGAAGAGTGCACAAAGATCATTTTAAGTAGAATTCACAATGGGAAGTTTTGGTTAGAAGACAGAGTGATTGACATCATAGCTAACCTAATTCATGAAGTCACCGGTTTATCCAAACTTGGTAGTATCCCTTTAAATGAGAAAAACATGAGGAAAATTGTAATTGACAACACTGGATCATCCTATAATGGTAGAGGTATTGTTATCAGCAAGATTAGACAAAATGATGTAAGATATCTATGTAAGATTTTGACTACAAAGTTTTGTGCTAATTCCAGAGAAGATGACATGGCAGCTGGCATGGTTCACATTACCTATTTGATGTGTGTAGACAAAGTTTCTATTGATATGTGTGAGATTTTGAGGATTCAATTGTTTGAGAATTTGGAGAAGATTAAGAAGTCTAAATTTGCACAATTTAGATTCTCATCTTTGATTACATATATGTTTTTCCACCTTTTGAGAAGATTTCCTTACACAATTGGTAATGATTGGAATGATGGACAGTCTACAATGGAAAGAATAAACAAATTTTATAGAAATCATGTTATTGATAAAGTTAATGAGAGTGTTGTGTTAGTTTTAAAGACATTTCAGAATTTCGTATCTAGCAAATGAAGGATTCCATAGTCACTTGTGGACAAATATAAGAATGATATTTGTTTCATGATTGACATTGACTTTACTTACATTGAAGCAGTAGAACCCAAAGTTGAATTCATAGACCCTCTTGGCTATGAAATTTCTGAGATTGAGATAGAAGGGTATGTTGGAAGATTGTTGAAGAGTAAATTGGACACCCAATGCAGTAGGTTTGGAACTTATGAAGAAAAATTTAATTTTTTTAAAACTAAAATTGAAGAGAAACAATCTAAGAAAAGAGTTGACAGTACCATAAAGAGAATATTGAAAGACACGGGGATGATAGAAAGATAATTTTTGGTAGCTAAACAGATAGTAGCAGCATTGAGAGATGTTGGATAGGGAGAAGTCTTGAGTGTACCACCTTTATCTAGTGCAGTACAGATAGATCCTACACCAGTTAAAGTGAAAGTAGAAGAAATAGAAAAGGAACAAGTAACACCGAGCAAGAGAAAGAAAGAAAGTGCTACTGAACTAGGAAAGAGATAGAAGATTATAGTTCAACCATTAACAAGAAAGTTTGTAGAAGTTAAAGATGTTAGTAAGAAGAAAGCTTGGAAACCAAAAGTTAAAAAGCTAAATGAGTAGATTATTGAGAATGGAGATTTTGCAAGGATGAATAAATATTATGATCTTTATGATTATACTAATAAACTTAACTTGGAGAATTTTATTGTGAAACATATGATTTTGACAGATAAGAAATTTGACTCTATTCAAGGTCAAATACTTGATGAATTGTTTACTAAACTTGTTAATAGGAAACAAAGAGCATCTGAGGAAGACAAAACTATATGAGAGAATCTTGTGAGAAAGCTTTGTGAAGTGAAAGATGATCATTTGAAGTGGATTATGAAGCCCCTTGACACTCTTTTGAGGACTAAGAGGAGAACCATTCAGATCATGGCAGGACAGTATGAGCAAGTGAGAACAGAAATAGAGCAAGAAATAATTAAAGTAATGACAAAAATTGTTGGAGAAACAACAAAACATGCAGTTAATGCTAAAGAAGAGGATATTCCCTCTCTTTCAGCTGTTAACATTGAAGATGATACAATGGAGTTTGAAGGTACTATGGTGACCTTGGACACTGAAGATAATGTATTTAAAAATTTAGATAACATTGTTGACAATTCCGCTCTTGATGAATCAGATAGGATTGAAGAAGCAGTGCAGACTGAATTGGTGAGTGACGAACCTAAAGAGATAGAAGTTCATGCACCCACTCCTAAGGCAAAGAAGAAAGAAATTGGAACCTTTTTTGAAGACTTAGGTAAAGAAGTTGATGATGATGATCAGCTAGAGCTGATTAGTTCTTTGAATAAGATTATTGGAAAGAATAAGAAAGTAAAGAATCTAGAAGGAAGTCTGAAGGAACTGGCAGAGAAGTTGCAAAGTATTGTAACTACACATATTTCAGAAGTAGATCCTTTGGAGAAAGCCAAAAAGGTATTAATTACTTTTGATGATGAGTTTACCAACTTATCAGACATTGCTAAAAGTAAGAGCTCAAGTAGCATATGAAGTTGAAATGCTTTTAAGTATGATTTAGAATATCAAAAATGATATTGTTAGTCTTGATGTTTGTATCAAGAACTTGAGGAAACATTTAGAGACTGGAAAGCTTTGTACATATAGTGTACAAAACCTAAGATTTTGACAGCAGCAGAGGAGCAAAAAACCAAGGTGAAGGAAGCTGAGATTCAAAATGAATCTAATCTTCTTTTTGGACCCCATGTAAAAGTAAGTGATGTTGAGAAGAAAGTTAGGAAGTGCTATGATGAAATAAGATCATTGGAAGATGAAAAGGATAGGAAATTGAGAAGATTTGAACTTCTGAGAGAGCACACGTCTATGAAATTAAGCATTATCGAGGAACAGTTAGAAGAATGTCTTACTGCTAAGACATCATTTCAAAAATTTAATTTTGAGAACCTTCAAGCTTGTCAGATAGCAGTTTATGGATTAAGAACACTTCTAAATGTGGTAGATTATATCAAAAAGTTATGGGAGAAAGAGTTTGAAGCCAAGAAAGTAAATTTTTTAGATTGTGTTGCAAGCCTACTAGCTTTGCAATAAGTAAATGGAGGTATAATCTTTTTTTTGGGTTACAATTTTGTAATCCTCCCTACTTTATTTTGTCATTGTTGTCAAAGGGGAGTGATTGTAGTAAAGCAGGAAATTGTTATGTATATGAGGATTAATACTCTTAGGGGGAGTATTGTATGAATTTTTGTATCAAAAAGTATATTTTGAGGAGTTATAAGGATAGTATACATATTCTATACTATGGCCAGAATTTTGTTATTCTATACTATACCAATGACAAAGGGGGAGATTGTTGGCAATTTGGCTAAAGTGAGTACATAGATGTTGTCACTATGGCAACATATGATCCACATTAAGAGCTCACAGGTCAGAGAGCAAGTATGGCAGATCGCAATGCAAATTTGTCTAAGTGTGAGATAATGTTTTCACAGTATACCAGGATATAGTTTTGGTTTGCGACATTGACTGGAGCAAGTTAAATGCTTGTGCACTTAAACATATATGCTATGATGGCTACTGATGACCCATCTCAGAGTGCAAATTAGTATAGAATGTACGAAATTAGTTATGGCAGTTTTACCAAAGACAATGTTAAGCCGATAGGTCAGAATAAGAAGACAGAATTGATAAAGAGTTAAGGGATTATTTTGTTCACCAAAATAATGACTTAACAATATAAAGGGATGACATCCTAGATTTTTACCCTTAGATAAAGATATATGGAAGCCAACCATGTAAATTTATTAGCCTTAATAACTTGTATATATGTAATTGTAATTGAAAGATGAAAAGTGAAGTATAAGAAAATGGTAATGATATGATATGATGCAAATGTAAGAATAGCGAAGAAGATTGATGCAAGTAGTATAAGGTTATGTACCTTAATCCATTATTGTAATCATTACACATTTTATATTACCTGTTTGGGTAGTGGGCTCATCTTCTAATCAGATTTTGTATCTACAACTCCTAACATGGTTGAGGCTTCTAACAAGGCCTATAGTCCCTTAACCAGGACTGATACACTATACATATGTTATAGACTCCTAATAGGATCAACATCCTTAACATGATATTTTTGATTAGTGGATCTTTGTGGGTACCATCCCCATTGGGGTTTTCCTTTGGCCAGGGTTTCCTTGAGAACATATCATGTGTTATGAGTTCTTTATTATTATGCATATTGTTTAGTTTTTTATGTTATGCATGTATAAAGATAATCTGTTATATCTATAATTATGCAAAAGATAAAGTTTGTAGAATACTAATTCATCCCCCCCTCTCAGTATTCCCTATTTCTAATAGGAATAGCATTAGTCCTTAAGGACTATTGGAAGGTTGACTACTCTATCTTAGGAGTAGTACCGATGCTTAAAATGAGTGGCACCCTTTTCCATTGATGTCAAAGGGGGAGTATATATATAGAGTCATGAAAAAAAAAAGTAAGAAGAGGAGTAATATACTAAGGGGGAGAAACATTCAGCTATGCCAACAGTACAGTTGAGGAAATGGAGAATATTAGAAAATATTTCAGCAGATGGAGGATTCATCTTTGGGGAAGTTTTGAAGAGGAAATGGAGAATTTTATAAAATAAATGTTCATTTGGGTTGATGGTGGTTTTTCATTCCACATGTTGCTATCAATGCCAAAGGGGGAGATTGTTGGAGATTTGCTAGTAGGATAGTACTGACTGTATGTTTGTCATTGATGAAAACATATGGAAAGTAGCATGTGTGGAAGTCCTATGTAGTAAGCCTTTAGTATATGATGCATGGACATGATATCATGGGCATAGAGGTTAACTGTAAGTACAAACAGTTATATAGAAGCTTGAGTCAACAGTGTTCTTGACAGAGTTACAGGCAGTGTTCTGTGTATGGTTGTTCGTACAGTTGTCTTATGGGCATGATCCCTAGGATATATGTTGAAGACATGTTAGTGATGTTTTAGTTATGAACACATAGTCTAATGATGAATGCAAGTGAAGTTATGTAGTCTCTATTCACCAGTAGTAGTTCCCTATGTTTGTTTAGAAGACCTGACAGAGATTTTATTATTTCTTGAGTTGCACCTATCTTGAGGATATGCACCCTTGGAGTTAAGCTTGGAGAAGTGTTATTGATGTTTGGTTAAGAGCACATAAGTTAATTCAGCTTACAGAGAAATTTCTAGTTGTTTTGGTAGAGCTGACAATGTGTGGCGTGTGTCTACAATTATTTTATTAGATAGGTCCCAGAATGAGTTGCGTGCATAATAGAGCTGATAGAATGTTTTTTGGAGTTTATTATGGTTTTGTCTAATATATTTTCAAGGTGGTTCTAATAGGCCAACTTGATTATATCATTTGGAGGAAAGATATTTATAGGCAATCATTTGTGATTGCTTGAGTGTGGTTCATGGTTGATTAAGCTGAGCAGAGCAGAGTGTGTGAAGTGTTGAACCATCAGAAGAAGGTTTATGTGACCAAGTAGATTATGTGTGCTATTCATTGGAACTAATCCAGACCCTTAACTAGGTCTACTATGCTTAATATATTGTAAAGCTACTCCAAACAGGGTAAAGGATCTTCTAGCAAGGATCATTATACACTAGTACAAAATATTAGTGGGTATCAAGTCCCACCAGGGTTTTTACCTATTTGGGTTTCCCTATAACCAAAATATTGGTGTTGTCTTCAAGTCTTCTTTCATTGTGTTTATGATTTATGTTTAAGTATACTTAATTGGATAAAGAATTGAAACTTGTAGATAACTGATTCACCCCCCCCCCCTCTCAATTATCTCTTGGGACTTTTCCTAACATAAATCTCATAACCCGCGGTCATGTCGACTATCATTTCTATGTTAGGAAGTGAAAAATCATCCTTTGGGAATGCTTTGTTAAGATCTCTAAAATTTGTGTAGATGTGAATGGATTTGTCATGTTTTGAAACTAGTACAATATTTGAGATCCATCCGGCATAATCAATAGCTCTTATGAATCCTGCACTGAGGTGTTTTTCTAATTCAGCTTTGACAAGAAGAGCTATGTGAGGATGTATTTTCCTAAATTTTGTTTAGTTGGTTTTACACCTGGAGCTATGGAAAAGTGATGCATAATGAGATTAGTGTCCAACCCTAGCATGTCTGAGTAAGTCCAAGAAAAATTAATTTTCTTCCTTTGTAAGAACTTGGTATATGCTTCCTTTTCTAGAGGTGACAAGGACTGAGCCAAATGCACTATCTGTGGAGCATCCTCTGTACCCAAGTTGACTGATTGAGTTGGCTCTACAAGCACTGAAGATCTATCTTGAAAATAGCTTGGGAGATGATCAAGTACCTCATCCTTAGGTGCCTCAAAGAGGTTTTCACCCTTGGATACATCATTTATTTTTACTATTTTAGGCTCTGACACCACCACATAGTGGTTTTCACCATCAGAGCTCTTATTATTTTTTTCTTTTCTTTTTATTTTTTGACTGAGGTACTTGATGCTAGGCTCTGTCATAATTGTAGTTGGTTCACTAGTGGAATAGACTACAGGTTCAATTGCATTTAGGTAACAAGTTATCTCATAGTCATTCTGGAAAGTTAAGATCTTAGGATCTTGATAATGTTGAGACCAGTCAATGAGGTGAGGATTAGCAAGAGGTAGGTCAATAGCAGGTTTAAGATTGTGGATATGAATGGCATTATCTCTGGTGATTGAAGAGTCAGAGTCTATCAAGTATCCCTCTAAGTCACCTAGATCAAGATTTTTTCTACCAAGTGAGGAATCATCCACTAAAGCAACCTGTGGATTCAAATCTGTAAATCCTACACTTGACTCATTAGCTACCTCAAGATGAGAACTAAAAATATGGACAACATCAATGTCCATGTCAACTATGGAAGAATCAGAGAGAGACTCCCATTCATATTCATATGATTCTGTATCTAAATCCTGACTGGGATGTTTACACCATGCATGTTTTCAAAACCTTGAGGTGGAGGCTCTAATATCACCAAGGGTGACACCTTCTCAAGCACCAATCATGCATTGATGTTCTTGGACAAGATCTCCAATAGTGGATTCCTCTTGTTCTAGGCTTAAAATTGTTGTATGGGCAGCTAAATTATCTAAATCTCCCCAAAGGAGATTGGTGGAAGGGACCCAATCTTCACACCTATCTTGTTGATTTGTCAAATTGGGTATGTAGTTTGATTCACCATCACTATCCATCACAGCAAGGATAGGAGGAGTTTTCTTGTCATGACTTTCAAACCCTAGGCCAACTATCTTCTTAGACTTGCATCTAAAAAGAGCATGATTAAGAGGTTCAGCCTTAGCGTCCAATCTATGACTGAGAGGACCATGTCCTAGATAGCCCATATTTTTGACAAGAGTGTATCCTCATCCATATGCCTTAGGAGAGTGAGGGAAGTTCTCATTATGCTTTTATTTTTCCTCTTTGTAAATCCAATCTCTAACAACAACCTCTTCCTTCTCATCCTAGATAGGGACTAAGGACTCTACAAATGTGCCAAACAAGGTCATGGCTGAAGAGGAGGGTCTCATCTCTTGGGAAGGCTTGCCATAGGACCTGGGTGAAACTGGAAGTTTTGTAAAGGAGTCAAGTTGATACCCTCCGATACCAAGGTCCATTGATTTGAATTTATCTTTGCAATATGCCAGAGTTGCATTGAAATCCTCTGCTTCTCTGTTGAGGGGACCATGAGTCCCTGCTGAAATGGAATTGATAGACAATGTGCTATCCCCAGGTATTCAAATTTCTACTCCATTATAGGGGAACTTAACACATTGGTGGTAGGTGGATGGCACTGCTTGCATCTCATAGATCCATGGCTTACCTAGTAAGATGTTATATGCTAAAGGACCAACATCAAAAATTTGGAACAAAATGTCCTTCTCAACAGGGCCAATCTTGACAGGAAGGACAACCAACCCTTTAGAACTCCTTTCTACCTCATCATAGGCTTTTATTGTGATTTTCTTTCAGGCATCTATCACTTCTTCTGAGTAACCCAATGTTTTCAATAGACTTAAAGAACAAATATTGAGCGCAACACCCCCATCAATCAACACATGCCTAACATGGGTCATGTGGATCATGACTTCAATGTGAAGGGCAAGATTATGCAGATGGCTCAAATCTTTGTTATCATCTTCTGAAAAAGTGAGGTAATGTGGGCTGGCAATATGATTGACCATGCTTTAGAATTAGTTGACATCTATGTTGGTAGGAACATTGGCCGTGCACAAGGAATCCTCAAGGACATGCTTATGTCTTGGGGACAATTCCAAGAGTTCAAAGATTGAGATTTGAGCTGGGGTTCTCTGTAATTGGTCAACAAGATTATAGCTCATTTTAGGATTAACCACTGATTTGGTGGTGACATTCTTGGATGCCACTTGCTTTTGTCTACTGGATTGGTTGGAACTAGGACCTCTAATAACCATAGGACCTTGGCTTTGACTTCTTGTGACAACATTAAGAGCTTGTGATGACCTTTGAGAGTGAGGACCCCTAAGCACCACCATAGGTTATTCATCAAATATAGGAGGAGAGCCTACATCATAACCATAAGGATCCTTTTCCCTCATCATGTTGAGATTTTCCTCCACCATTTCGAGCATATTGACCACATTTTTTGCAGCTGTGTAGGTATAGTTGATTTTGGCCTTGCCATTCTTTGGTTTAGAGGTTTCCCCCTTCTCATATTTAGGCAAAGGCTCCTTGAAAGCCTTGTGATCAGCATTAGTGTTCAAACCATCCACCTTAAGCTTTCCACTCTCAATAAGGTCTTGGATAATATGATTTAGTTTCCAACAATGTTTGATGTCATGTCCAATACCATTATGGAATTTGCAAAAAGATTTCTCCTCCCACTAATGAGGTTTAACATCAGGAATGTGGTGCTTTGCTGGATCTTGAGGATGTGCAAGATTGTTGGCAATGAGCATTTTGAAAACATCCTCATAGGAATCACTGAGCTTTGAAAATTGATGGCTCTCTTTCTTATGCTTTTCTTGGTACCTTGGCTTGTGTTCTTGTTGGTTGGATGTGTTGAGCTTCATTGCTTGAACAACACTAGATAAATGAAGATCTCCTTGATCCTTAGGTTGAGAAGAGTCCACCACTCCATTGTTAACCACTTGCTTGTTCTTATTCTAGTGCAAGTTTTTTCCTTTATCCTTATTAGCATTGTGGTTATTTTGACCATTATTGTTATTCTTATTGTTGGTCCAAATTCCTTTCTCTTTTAACACATCCTCAATTCTGCATGCATTTTCGACCATTGTATCAAAGGATTCAAAGACCATTTTCCTCACTTCATACCACATCTAAGGAATCAAGTTTCTAATGAGAATATCAATCTTCTCCTTCTTAGGAATGGTCCTAGAGTAATGAGAATATTGACGTCTCCATCTTTGCAAGAAAATCACAAATGAATCCCCTTGATTTTTTTTCAAGTTACATAAGTCCAACATAGTGATAGATCTCAAAAGATTGTAGGCAAAGTGTTGGATGAATCTATGAGAAATTTCTTTAAAAGTCTTGATAGGGGGAGTAATGCTGGTAAACCACTCCATTGCTTGACCCTTGAGACTCTTGGGAAACAACCTCATGAGATAGGAGTCATCTTGGTGGAATTCAAAGCTCATAATGTAGAATTGATGCACATGGTCATGTGGATCCCCATTGCCATCATATTTGTCATATTGGGGGATTTCTACCTTCCTAGGAAAGTCCTTCATGCTCACACTCCTGTCAAATGGATTAGGATAGATGGAGTCAAGTGAAAAGGAACTCTTAGGTGCCAACACCTTTTCCATCATACACTTGAGCTGCTTGATCTCCTCTTCTTGGGATGGTCCTTGTTTCTTGATTTTTCTATCCACATAAAAGTTGTAAGGAACCCTAGCACCCTTATTGATCAAGCTCTCTAGGAACTTATCCTTGTTTTGATCTAGACACCTCTCCACTACTTCCTCCATGTTGGGAGCCATGATGAGCTCATTGGGAGGGTTTTCTTGAGTTCCTAGGAGGTGTGTGTCTCCTATTTTGTGAAGTCCTTCCTCTAGGACTAGGAGATATCAAAGGGGTTCTTGAATGCCTTCTGCTTCATGGGGTTCCCAAAGGAGTAGATGGTGGAGAGTTGTTTCCACTATTGGTACCCCTATTATTGAATTGGGCATTGAGTTGTTGGGCTAAAAGCCTATCTTGTTCTTATTGAAATGCTTTTCTTTCCAATTCTAACAAAGCTTGTCTCTCTACCTCTAGAATTCTAAGCTTCTCTTCTTTTGCGGCTTGTTCATCCAAAAAGGCTTTCCTTTCTCACTCAATTCTTTTGAGTCTTTCACTCGCATACCTTGAGGTTGTTTGGAGTGGAGAGTTGGGTCTCGAATGTTTGAACAAGTCATTAGTAAATACTACATTTACATGAGCATCACAAGGTTCGTTGTGGTGGTCTTCATGTTGTAACTGTTCATCTAGGTGAGCTTGTCTATGATACCTTTCAGCTCTTTGATGGGCATCTAGATATCTAGTGTTGATAGGGGGTTATTCAGGTTGATTTTCATCACCAAACAACATGTTGTTCCTATGTCTTTGAAATATGTCATCATGATTTTGATCCATTGCTTCTCTCTCCTTTATGGTCAAGGTGCAACTCATGTCTGTAATCACCCAAAAATGGTCATCTAGACTATTAGCCCCTTGCTAGCATTATTTTCTAAAACCATCAATTGCTTATTCTTGATCAAATCCTAGTTTTATCATTTATTCAATTATTTTCTATGGGCTAACCATTTTATCAAAATTCGATCCACTCTTTGTTTATCTTTTAGAATCCTTTAGTGGGCCTGCTCTTGAGCAATCAAGAGGAATAACCCAAGTGGGGACAAGATTTTTTCTGACTATTCCAACCCACTATAAATTCAAGGCTATCAAGGACATAAAACCTTGGTAGACATAGTACTTTTCTTCGCTTGATGTGAGTACTTGTGGGATTGTGACCATGAGAAAAATGTTGCACAAGAATGCTTAAGGTACTCTTGTAGCCATGAGGTCTATTACTTGCCACAAGGTAAGGAGTCCCTTTGTGGAGAAAGAGGGGTATTATGAACAGAAGCCCTTACTAAGAACCATAGATAGAAGCTACCCTATTTTTCCACTTAACATCTTGGTGTTGAACTACAATTGATTTGGAATCTGATTGAAGGATCTATGATTGCAAGATCACTGAGAAGTTGCAAATTAGATATGTAATATGATTAAATCACTATTATGTTCTCATTGATGTCAACTGGTTTGACATCACTTATCTTGTAAGTTACTACACCAAGACATCTAAAGAAAATTGGAAAAGAGATGAAGAATAGATAAATCTACATGAGGAAAGATGTACATGATAGATGAGGATAAGGAACACATTGAGTAACTTGTTGATGAGTCTATGACTTGATGATATTGACTTTATTATCTTACATTCATCTATAATGAAGTATAGAGTTGAAAGACACAAAGCAGTGTTGTCGGTAAATGAAGCATTTTTAGTATACACCAATGGAGTGTAGTGTATACTGACCATAGTATTAACCAAGCAGTGTTGATCGACACATTCTTTGTTAACCGAGAGGAATAGAATGAATTAAATGATTAGTTTAGCTGATAAGATTGATGAGTTGGCAAGAGTATAACATTGAGGTAATAGATAATGTTCGTTACAAAGATCGACGACTGACAAAATTTAAGGAAGATATAACAGAGAAGATCAAAATGTGTTATTGACACAAGTACCGAGAAAGTTTTAAGCGGCAAAATCTATGAATGTGATTAAGAGGCAAAATTTGATGGTGGAGAAGAAAATGAATTACTCATCTATATAAGAGAACATAATTTCTTTAGTAAGATGCCAGGAAGAATCAGAAGCCATAGGATTATCACGTGAATAAGGTTTCATGCATTTTGATCATACTTTTTAGTGAGAACCGAGCTGTAGAATAATTAACGAGCTACAAAGAGCTATTACTGAGGAGAGTAAGTTGATACAGTATTGAATCTGAAGTGAAATATTGATCAGAAGGATTTGTATGGACTAAATATTGATCTATAATTTGCAAATGAAGTTGTATTAAGGTAGGTCATTTTACTGTTACATATTTAACCATTGCATATAGTCTAAATCTCTTAATCAAGTAGACTTTGAAAGTCTTATGATGTATCATTCATAGAATGAACATTGTTATCCTGTCAACCCCATAGTGAATGCTAGTTGGATGATAACTTTTAGTCTAAAATCCTCTAACAAGGTCACACCTGATAGTGTGTTTGTAACCTTTAACAGGGTTGGGTCTTAATCGACCTCACTTTAGAAGAGTGAACAATTTTGGGTTGCCGGTCCCAGGTGGTTTTTCCCTTTACAGGGTTTCCACATTAAATCTATTATGTTATGTGTTGATTGTGATATTTGTTTGTTATCATACTTTGCATATTACATGTTAGATTTGATAGGTAAATAGTTATAAGTATTAGACTGGTAATTGGTAAAAGCACTGACAGTGAGAGTTATCATTGCTTACCGATGAGCAGAGATTAAATAAATTATTTTGGATTATACATTTTGAAAAGGGACACTGGATAATTGATTCACCCCCCTCTCGGTTATTCTAACAATTGGTATCAGAGTGCTGGTTTCTTGGAACAGAGTTTTAAGGACTTAAGCATAAAGGTCTCAAGATGTATAAGAGGGAAGTACTGAAATTGAATAAAGAGAACTTCACTATATGGAAAAGCAGAATGAAGTTGCACATATCAGGAATTGGGAACTCAGCACTAGAACTAATGGAGAATGGCTACATGCAACCACCCATTGGTCCCCTAACTGTTGATCAACTGAAGGATAAGCATGAAAACAATGTTACTATGATGGAACTTGCTACTACCTGTACTAATGCTAAATTTGAAGATATCAAGACATGCACAACTACCAAAAGAATGTGGGATAAATTAGCACAAATCTATAGTGAAGATCTGAATGTCAAAAGAGCTTGAGCTAAAAGTCTGAGAGGTAGATTTGATGATATGAGAATAAAAGAAGGTGAGAACATTGTCAAATATTCAAATAGACTAAAAGAAGTGGTACATGCTATTAGAGCATCTGATGGAGTGATTGATGATGAAACAGTGATAAGCAAGATTCTTAGAACTTTGCTGCTAGTTTATGCAATCAGGATATCTGCAATTCATGAAACAAGAGCTACATCCAACCTTACTCTTGACACTCTGATTGGTAAACTTACAACCTTTGAATTAAACAACTTTGACAATAGTGTTGTTCCTTCTGTTGAATCCACTTTCATGTCTTCTCTGAAGATTGGAAAGTCTAGCAGGAATAGTAAGAATTGTGATAGTGATGATAATACCAATGATGAACTTGAAGAGCTTGAAGCACTTATGGTTGGAAGATTGCCCAAAGGGAAAGGAAGGTATAGAGGCAAGCTACCTTTAGCATGCTTTAATTGTAAAGAAGTCGGTCACATTGCTGCTAGATGTCCACAAAAGAAAGATGATGATAGATCCAAAGATCGATCTAATGGAAACTATGGGAGAAGAGTTAACAGAGGTTATCGACACAACAACAGAGACAACCAAGATGAAAAAGGCAAAAAGGTATGTTACATAGCTAAAGATATTGAAACTGAATCTGATTCTGATGATGATATAGAAGTTGTATTTGTTGCTATGAAAGATGACTTAGAAGAGGAAGAGAAACATGAAGAGACAACCTTGATCTCTAAAGTAAGCAGAAATGATACATGTATCATAGACAGTGGTTGCACACATCATATGACCGATGATGTAGAAAATTTTGATCATCTTGTTGAGTATAATGGAGGATCTATGAGAATGGGAAATGATGCACCTTGTATGGTAAGAGGTAAAGGCTCACTGATGATCAATGATAGATTAAAATGTGAAAATGCATACTGGGTAGATGGACTAAACTATAATTTGATAAGTGTGGCTTAGCTGAATAATTTAGGCCACCGAATGGCTTTTGAGAGAAAAAAGTTGAAGATTTATAATGATGGAGGAAGACTTGTCAGAACTGGTACACAATCCAGAGGTAATCTATTATGTTATCACTCAAAAAAAAATTCGTGGCTTTTGGTCTTTTCCTTTGCTCTCTATAGTATTTTTTATGCCTCTAGCCTTAAACCCTAAGCAAATAATCAAAAATCTAGCCGTTGCATGAAAAACCCTTTGTTTTACCCTGGCCCTCTTCTAATTTGATGTTAATTTTTTGGGCCACTTAAAACTCCTAAAACACACATGCTTTATATTTTTGGTCGGTCCCTATTTTAAATTTTTCCTAAGTTTTAGCCCCGGCGGCCTTTAATATTTCCTAAGTCCTAATGATTTATTCCTTCCTAAGTCCCTGCGCTAAATTTTTGCTATAGTTTTGACCTTTTATTTCCTGGGCCCGGTTCTTTGACAGCCTCTCAATCCAACGATAGGCATAAGTTCTCATAAGATTTGTCAGAGTCATGAGATCTTACACCAGCCATTGATTCCCCTTTGTGACAAAGATTTTCAAATGGGTGGCTCCGTTGACACATATGCACAAATGGAAGTTCCTCATTGGCTGAGAGAAATGATGATATGGTAGGGTTGTCAGAAGGACCTGTGAGCGAAGAAAAAGTTTCATGTTTGCTTGCCAAATTTTGCGATGTGGCAGTCTCTCATTCATTGGAGGATCTTACGCGGCAAGGTGGGGTCAGGCTTTCATGATGATGGAAAAGATTCAGAATCCACGGTGGGTGCATGATCTCAAAGAATCTTCATAGCCCTTGAGATTATGTGCCAGCTGTCTGATTCTCCATGTGTGTAGGACAATGGTTGTGGGTCCACTGATAGGTGTTCCAATTGGATATTTCTTATTGGTTGTGTCAATGGGACCGTTGCTAGGTTCTTCTGAAGTGTTCATCTCTAATTGGTCCACATTATGTTGATTTGGTAGTTATCAGTGGGACTTGGTTTTCCAGCTTGTCAGAGGGTCCTGACATCTACAGAGGATCAATGGCTTGCGCATGATCTCATGGGTTGTGTTAGAGCCATGAGATCTTGCACCCATCATCCAATTATAAGGCTTGTATGAGTGGATCCTATGTCAGTGGTGATCGAGCAATTTTTGCGAGTAGCGTGATGACAAGTGGCATAAAGTAAGCCCAGGTAGGGGTCTAAAGTCTGGTAGTCTAGATAAAAAGTGTTTAGCAGCCTGAGAAAATTCAAAAGGCTTTGCTCTTTCATGAAGAAAAATAGTGATGTGCTAAAGGGTTTGACGATTCAGTGAAGGAGTGTTTGTGTAACCGCTAAATTAACTGGCGGTAACATAAGGTATTCCCTGAATTGGAAAAGGTCTTCATTCGCCAGTTCACTAAATGTGACTGGGGTCTTTTTAAAAGATAAATCATAAAGCCCATGAAATATGAAGATCTGACGGTCAGGACTTAAAGTTGACCTAAATTTAAATGTGGACTACTAATATGCTGCTGGTGCCATGGAAATGACTGTTGTATTTCAAATTCAAATTTACAAAGGGTTTCCAGTGATAGGAAGTACAAAAATTTATGGTTTTAGTGGTTGTTTTCAATTCATTTGATGGCATTCGTTGTTGCCAATTGATCTGAGGGTCTCTTTGGTTAGTGGCATAATGTTTCTGTACCAGGAGAAGTGCAGTTTTATGCTCGAGGTGTTTTTGCAGGTGGCCGATTTGAATGGTTTTCATGGAAATTCCTTGGTATTCTATATTGTTCTCATAGATTTTGATGATGGCAGATCTATCTGAGATTCATTTTCTCTGAGTTGCCTATGTTTCTTCCCCTACAATAAATTTTGTTGTATTTTTGATTGATTGGGTAGTTGAAACCCTAACCCTAGTCACCCGAATCTTGATGCATCCTCTTTGAGGATTCCAAGGTGACTAGGGGTATAAGTAGTTAGTTTTTTGATAGAGTAAGGGTTCAGTCTTGAGGTTTTGTTCTAAATTTTGATTAGTTCTAGTGGTTGTGATTGTATGAACATTTGAGGAAAGAGGAGCTAGATTTTGGGTCTGTTTCCTATCTTTGTGTTGTTTTGATTGTATATTGATCCTGAATATGTTAATGAGAATGCTATTGAGTTCCAATTTTACATTTGTGTATGTCTTCTTGTTTTGGTTCTGAGCCCATATACGTTAGTATCACAAAGTGTATTAGCATATGGTAAACAAAGAGTATTGTGAAGTCATCTCTGAGTTCCTAGCAAAGTTAGGATTAAAGTCTCCTAGGTGAGTTCAGTGAGTTTACAACCAAATAAGAATTTGATGTCCTAGTGTTTGAGGGAGAGGGGTAATAGGCAAAGCACTTATCCTAAGTCCAAGAGTGTTTGATTTAAGATCTTTAGCTGATGTATGTAATTGGGTAACTCTTTTCCCTAGGTTAAGGCACTGGTCCATTCTCTAGAGGCATTTCATTGTCATCAACCACACACACCAAAATTTAAATGATAATATCTTTCAGTCAGTTAGTAAAACACATAGTTGTATATTGTTTTGAGACTCCTTTGGAGAAGTGAGTCAAGGGTACACCCACCTGAGCATTAAGGCTCAAAGTGTAGGAGGATCTCATTGTTGATTCTTGTTAATTGGCCCTCTTCCTTGTAGACTTTGGAGTGGTGATAGAGTCAAAGTATCATTAAAGTTATCCATCAAAGTATAAATCTACAAGTTGAAGATCAGAGGGAACCCCGAACAAAATGGTGACTCTACTGGGGAGAACAATAATGAAGCATTATATTTGTTAGAATCTCTAGTTGTAGTTATCTTGCAAAGTCAAAATCTTATTGACTAGATTGATTTACCCATCCGAGTCACCAACAAAATGGCGACTTTGTTGGGGAGAGTCTAGAGATAAAATTTTTCAAAGTGCACTCTTGTTTTCCTATTGTATTCAGTTAAAAGATTTCCCACTTTGGTGGGTGATGACTCAAGAGGTTAGAACCAGTGCTATAAACTGTAAAAGATGGACAAAAAGAGGAATACTAGGTCTTTTGTCAAGAAAAATCTAGAGATTGCTCTAGAACAGTTACCTGGAGCTGACAAGAAAAGTTGGATCAAGAGGAATGAAGAGTCTACCAGTGCTCCTGTGAGGGAGAAAAGAAATACCAGAGGTAGAGCACCACTTGCATCCTTTAATGTGGAAGATTCAAAAGACATAAGTTCTAGATCAGATAGTGGCCACTCTGAAGACAAATTTTATTACCCCAGAAGCAGTATTTCAAGATAAGGGTTCATTACTTGGAGGTTAGGATGAACATGGTAGAGAAAAAGGTTATCGGTCGAATCTAGATCCTGATGAGGACATATTCAGAAGGTAGCCCATGGAGCCAAGGCAAGTGCATTTCCCATATAAGCATCCTACTGATGTGGAAGTATCATCAAGCTCTAAAGACAACATGATAGATCCACATGACCTAAATGCACTTAGGTTGTAGTTGGTAGAGAAGGATGAAATATACAAAAGGTTACAAGAGGAGAGAGAGGCTGAAAAAGTAAATGCTCTAATGGAGAGGCAGTCTCTTTTAAGAAAAATTAATGAAATGAAGGAGAGAAACAAGATTCTTGCTTCTGCCCCTAGGGTGTTGCATCATGATGTTTTTGGTGATCTTGAAGCTCTAAGAAGTGAGCAGGAATGCTTGTTGCAAGACCATGAGTTTGATGAAGAAGGCCCTGTGATCAGACAAGTGCAAAGTTATGCTCCTTTGCCTAAGGGTAGGAATGAACATGAGATCACTAGGCCTACTATAGTTATTAATGAAAAAGGAAAGTAGAAGATGGTGGGTGTCCAAATAAGAAAACTAGTGACAATACCAGGGGTCCCACCACCTAAATCAAATAGGGAGACAAAGATAGAAATAAAAAGAAAATAAAATGAAGCTCTAGCTCAAGAGTTGGAAAGAGCTAAAGTTGATGCACTGCTATTATAGAGAAAAGAAGAAAGATCTAGTTCTTGAAGGCTTCATCAGATAATGTTCATGGCCCTTCTGCTACTAAGCTAGGTATGCCATCTATGAACACTACTACTCCACTTAGCAATGCTACTACTAGTAATCTAATTCCTAATGTATCTACCAAATCATTTGTTGATCCTAATAGATAGTCAAATGTGCAAGTGGGTGGGAATGTAGATAAAAATAATAATTCTAGTGGGAACACTAGTTTATGATTTCAAAGGAGACCTATGCAACTAGAAGGCTATAGACAAATTAGTTTTGATGGGATACCAGGCTACCCAAATGCTTTTCCAAATGATATAAGAGATAAGGTACCTAAGTTTGCTAGTAATAATGCTATTAGTTGTGAGGAGCATCTTAGGTTATTTGTTGATATGCTTAATGATTATGAGGTAGAGCATGAGGATGTAGTCATGAAATTATTTATTCAATCTCTAATGGAGGATGCTAGAGATTGGTTTAAGAGACTTCCTGATAAATGTATTGATACTTGGGATTCTTTTAAGAGATGTTTTAAAGAGTAGTATGGTGATAGGCCTAACACTAGTTTCATGTTGAATGAATTCAATACCATAAGGAAAATTTTGAATGAATCTACAGTTGAATTTAATATGAGATTTTAGAAGGGTATGCATAAGTTATTTCAAGTTATGCGGTTAGATGACAATGTTTGTCTAACTACATGCTTCAATGCATTTGATGGAAAGATGGGTTACTTGTTGAGGGACAAGGAACCAAGAACTCTTAGGGATGCTTTTAGGATTTCTGTCAATATTGAGAACAATATGAAGATATCAGGGAAGTTGGGTGGGAAGAGAGATGACCCTAAGTTGTTTGGGGACAAGAAATACAAAAAAGAAAATGATAGGAATGTTGGAACTAGGAGGAAAGAAGAAGATAAATTGGATAAGGTGCTCAATGCATTGAAGGATTTAAAGGCACCTACAAATAGGAACATCAGTGCTCCTACCAATGAAAGGCCTTAGTTCAACAACAATTTCAATAAGCAGAATAGATTGCAGAACTACCCCTACAACACCCAATGGAAGGATGTCAAGCCTATTGTCCCTATTGCAAGAGGAAACAATGATAGAGGTGTCCCTGACCCTTTACAAAAAGATTCAATAAATGTCATGGAGGACATACCTTGGTGTGTTGCATGCCAGTCCCCTCATTCTGCAGAGCATTGTGTGGTTGCACATTCTATGGCTGCAAATCAAGATTGTGGCAATGAGGAGATAGATCAAGAAGAGACTCATGATGATGTTATATGCAACATGGCTACTTCATATCTAGGATATGAAGATGATTCTAATTTTGATGAAGAAGCAGATGTAAATGTGAAGAGACACACTCAGGCCCTTTTTCATCAAGAGGTTTTTTCTGATAGTGAAGACATTGATAAGAAGACATGTAACATGAACTCTTCTTCTGAGCCTATAAATTTAAGAAGACCTTCTAGAGAAGAGATGGATAGGATTACTATAGAAATTATTGCCCAAGTGAAAACTAGGGGCATGGTGGCAAGGGATACAAATGGAAAAGCTATAGGAATGTTTGTAAAGAGTACCAACTCTAGAGAGCCTAATGAGAACAAATCAAAAGGTGATCACATGGTGAAATTCAAGAATGTAAAAGGTAAGAATTGTGAGCCTAAGGGATTTGGAGTTGAAATATTTTCTAGTGAGATTGAGAAGCTAGTTAACACAATGGCGAAGAATGAAAAAATGAGGGTGGCCAATACAACTCATGTATCAGATAAGAAAAAGGATACTAAGGCAATGCAGATTGAGGTCCCTCCCACTACTCCTACTGATATGTTATCTGTATTGTCCCAAATTACAGTTAAGGTTCCATTGTCAGAATTGTTGAGGATCCTTGAACACAAAGACAGAGCTATGGTATGGGTAGATAATGTTCATAATAATGATGTTGCATGCAATGGATCTCAAGATAAAGCTTTGAATGGTGTTGCTACTCAGGGAATTGTATCTCAAATTCCTACTATATATTTGGATAGTTCTATTAATGCTAGCCTTGAAAACATTGATCCAATCTATTTTAAGTGTCCTTGTGAAAGGAATGAAATTAAGAAATTTTATGATTGATAGTGGTGCCTCTAATACTATTATTCCTTTTAAGAGTATGGAAAAGTTGGGCCTTAAAGTTGATACAATTCAAGACAAATGTTGTGCAATGGATCAGAGGGAGGTACCAGTCATTGGGACTATCAATGCAATGCCATATAGGCTGGAAGCATATCCAGAGAAAGAGTTACTAATGAGTGTTTTAGTGGTGGACATCCCTCCTCATTATGGGATGCTACTATCTAGAAGGTGGAGTGCTGCCATAGGTGGAAGTTTATAGTGTGATCTATCCTATGCCACTTTCAAGATTGATGATTAGTTTTACAAGATTGAGCGAGAACCAAGAGTATGCCACATGATTGAGAGAAGTATTGATAATGAAACTACATGTTTTGTGGATACTAATATTAATGCTTTTAGGGTAAAGATCCCTATACTTGAGAAGGAACCTATTTTGTCACCTATCTCTGTTGAGGTAAGTGTTAATTCTGTGAAGGGTGATTTGTGGGTAATGTACTTTGATGGTGCAAATTTCAAGGATGGAGTAGGAGTAGGTATTTTACTTATTTCTCCTAATGGAAACATCTACAAATTTTCTTTCACATTGAATTTCTTTTGTACCAACAATATAGTACAATATGAGGCATTATTGTTAGGACTAAGGCTTGCAAAAAAACATGGTATTAAGTGCTTAAGAGTTGTTGGTGATTCTAAGTTGATGGTGTCCCAAGTTAGGTCAGTATATGCTTCCAAGAACAAAAGGTTAAAACAATATAGGAATGTAGTTTGGGATTTGATTGAACATTTTGATGCCTTCAATATTGAGTGGAAGGATAGGAGTAACAATAAGATGGATGACTTGTTAGCCAATATAGAAATCAATCCCAGTGATATTACATTTACTAGTATCTCTAAAGTTGAAATTTAGGCTAGGCCTAGTGTACCAGACAATATTGAAAATTGGCAAGTTTTTGATGATGATAATGATATCTTGAAGTTTATGAGTTGAGAAGATCAGTATCATGGTCAAGAATTTGATTGCTCAAATTTGGTTGAAACTATAGAAGGAAAGGAGGTTGTCTTTGGCAATGAAGTCATTCAACTTAAAACTAACAAGGTGACCAAGGGGCTTGTTGTTTTGGAAACTGTCTTTGATAACCAGGATAGAGTTCAAAAGAATATCAAAAGAGAAGATTATGCTGATCTAGAGGAGATAAATCTTGGAACACATGAGGCACCTAAGAAGGTATACATTGGTAGGGACATGTCTCACAATGTGAAAAAATCTTTGATTAAGTTATTGAGAAAATTTAGGTATGTTTTTGCATGGTCATATGATGACCTAAAGGTTTATAGATAAGACTTGTTTCAGCATATCATTCCTTTGAGGGGAGATGCTAAACCTTTCCGACAAAAACAAAGGCCTATAAATCCTACTTTGGCACCTAAGATGCAAGAAGAGTTAATGAAGCTAAGAGATGCTAGAATTATCAAGCCTATAAGGCACTCTTCTTGGGTTTCAAATCTTGTCCCTATTAGAAAGAAGAATGGTGACATCAGACTTTGTGTGGACTTTAGGAATTTGAACATTAGCTCATTAAAGGATAACTATTATCTACCCAATATGGAAGCTATGTTGCAGAGAGTGACTAGATCAAAATTGATGTCTATGATGGATGGTTTCTCTGGTTATAATCAGGTAATTGTCAAAGAATCAGAATAGTTTAAGACAGATTTCACAACACCTTGGGGGACATATGTTTATGTGAGAATGCTTTTTGGTCTCACAAATGCTGGTGCTACTTTTTAGAGGGCAATGGATGTTGCCTTTTTAGATTTTATTGATGATTTCCTTATTGTTTATCAAGATGGTTTAACTCCCTATTCCAAGAAGGAAGAATACCACTGTACTCATTTAGAGAAAATATTTGTGAGGGCCTTTGAATATGGCATTTCATTAAACCTAAGGAAATGTGCATTTGGTGTCACTGAGGGTAAGTTGCTTGGCCATTTGGTTGGCAAGCAAGGAGTTAGAATTGATCCTGAAAGGATGGTAGCCATTGATAAGATTCAAAGGCCAGAGAATATTAAAGGAATTCGGTCCTTCTTTGGTTAGGTAAATTTCTTGAGAAGATTTGTAACAAACTTTGTTGAGGTTACTAGACCTATATCCAAGATGTTAAAGAAGGGGTCTTCTATTACATGGGAAGGTGAGCTTGATGAAGCTTTCAAGAATATCAAGCAAGCTATTAAAGATGCACCTGTGCTTAAGGTGCTTGATTATAGTATCCAAATGCATATCTTCTCTTTTGCATCTTTTCATACTATTGTTGTAGTGTTGTTGCAGAAAAATAAGGAAGGTTATGAGCAGCCTATTGCATTCTTTAGTAAATCTTTGCAGGCTATTGAATTGAAATATGACATCAATGAAAAATAAGCCTATGCATTGGTCAAGGCTGTGAAAGCTTTTAGATGTTATCTAATGGGAGCAATTCTGATTGCCTTTGTGCCAAGTGCAATAGTTAAAGATATTTTCTCACAGCAAGAGGTGTCTAGGAGAAGATGCAGATGGATCAATAAGATCCAAGAAGTCAACATTGATATCCAAATTAATAAATTGGTTAGAGCAAAAGGATTGGAAAAATTAATGTCTCAATCCAATCTTGATGCAAATTATATAAATCAAGCTGAAATTGATTATACATGTGACATGGATGATTGTATCTAGTATCAAGATATTATCTACTACTTGATAAATATGAAATGTCTAGCAAACATGGATGACAATAAGAGGAGGACATTGAAATTATAGGCCATCAAGTATGTAATTGTGAAATGTAAATTGTATAGAAAGAATTTAGATTGCATACTTTTGAAGTGTGTTGATGAGGATCAGGCTAACAAGTTGTTAAAGGAAATGCATGAGGGAGTTTATGGTGGGCATTATATGGGTAAAACAATTGCTCATAAAATCTTGAGAGAAAGTTTCTGGTGGCCCACAATCTTCAAGGATGCACAACAGTTGGTAAGGAGATGTGATGCTTGTCAAAGGTTCTCTAGTAAGCTTAAATTTTTAGGCAATGTACCCTTAAGGCCAGTAGAAGTATAGGCTCCTTTCCAACAATGGGGAATTGATTTCATTGGGGAGATACCAAACAAGTCAAGTGGAGAACACTCATGGATCTTAGTTGCCACTAATTACTTTACAAAGTGGGTAGAGGCTATACCTACAAGGAATGCAACTAGTAAGGTGGTAACTAATTTTCTATTGAACAATATTGTTACAAGGTTTGGTTGCCCTGAGAGGATAGTTAGTGATAATGCCATGTGCTTCAGGTCTGTTGAATACAAGGAATTCTACAAAGGTCTAGGAATTCAAATTTATTATTCTTCACCTTATCATCCACAAGGAAATAGACAGGCATAATCTACTTATAAGAGTTTGATTAAGATCCTCAGGAGGATTCTTGAAAAGAATAAGAGGGCATGGAATTCAAAACTGCCATTAGTTGTATGGGATGATAGGGTAACTATGAAAAGGGCAATTGGTTGTGCACCATTTGACCTAGTATATGGAATACATGCAAGAATGCCTCAAAATAATCTATTGGCAATGTATAAATTTGTGCAATTATATGATGATAACATAGATGATGAAATGCAATTGAGGATTGAGGATCTCATCAGGCTGGATGAAACTAGAAGAGAGTCAGCTTCAAGAAATGTCAAGTTGCAATTGCAAATCAAGAACTTGTATGACAGGAAGGCTATGGAGAGAAAGTTTGAGCCTGATGATTTGGTGTTAATTTGGAATGCCAGATTGGAGGATAAGGGAAAAAATGGAAAATTTGATCCCATGTGGTTAGGGCCATATCAAATTCATGAAAAATGGGGCCAGGATTCTTATGTTGTAAAAGAACTAAATGATAATGTTTAAGAATTGCCTGTTCATGGACAATTCTTGAAAAAATACTTCTTTTGAAGTATTATGTCTTCCATGAGTAGTAGTTAGGTCTGTATATGTTGTAAATTCTATAAAAAGTTGCTTGCCCCTACCCTATTTTGTCCTGGTCTATTGGGTTTTGGTCCTATTGCTCTCTGTTGTCAGTTTTCCAGTGGGATGGTCTACTTTAACCAGTGATTCTAAGTCCTTGCTATGCCTACAGGAGGCATACATCTCTAGACAGAGCCACTGTTATCACTCAAAAAAAATTTCATGGCTTTTGGTCTTTTCCTTTGGTCTCTGTAGTATTTTTCATGCCTCTGGCCTAAACCCTAAGAAAATATTCAAAAATCTAGCCATTGCATGAAAAACCCTTTTTTTTACCTTAGCCTTGTTCTAATTTGTTGTTACTTTTTCGGGCCACTTAAAACTCCTAAAATGCACATGCTTTATATTTTTGGTCAGTCCCCATTTTAAATTTTTCCTAAGTTTTAGCTCCAGTGGCCTTTAATATTTCCTAAGTCTCTGCGCTAAATTTTTCCTATAGTTTCAGCCTTTTATTTCCTGAGCCCGGTTCTCTGACAGCCTCTCAATCCAATGATGGGCGTAAGTTCACATAAGATTTGACAGAGGCATGAGCTCTTAGGCCAGCCATTGATACCCCTTTTTGACAGAGCTTTTCAAATGGGTGGGTCCATCGACACGTATGCACAAATGGTAGTTCCTCATTGGCCAAGAGAAATGATGATATGGCAGGGTTGTCAAAAGGACCTATGAGTGAAGAAAAAGTTACATGTCCGCTTGCCAGATTTTGCGATGTGGCAGTCTCTCATTCATTAGAGGATCTTATGTGGTAGGGTGGGGTTAGGCTTTCATGATGATGACAAAGATTCAGAATCCACAGCGGGTGCATGATCTCAAAGAATCTTCACAACCCTTGAGATTATGTGCCAACCATCTAATTCTCCATGTGTGCAAGATGATGATTGTGGGTCTGCTGACAGGTGTTACAATTGGAGATTTATTATTGGTTGTGTCAGTGGGACCATTTTCCAAGTGCTTTTGAAGTGTTCATCTCTGATTGGTCCACATAATGTTGATTAGGCAATTATCAGTGGGACTTGGGTTTCCGGCTTGTCAGAGGGTCCTGACATCTACAGAGGATCAATGGCTGGGGCATGGTCTCATGGGTTGTGTCAGAGCCATGAGATCTTGCACCCACCATTTGATTATAAGGCTTGTATGAGTGGGTCCTATGCTAGTGGTGACCGAGCAATTACAGTGAGTAGTGTGATGACAAGTGGCATAAAGTGGGCCTAGGTGGGGGTCTAAAGTCTAGCAGTCTGAATAAAAAGTGTTTAGTGGCCTGAAAAAATTCAAAAGGCTTTGCTCATTCGTAAAGAAAAATAGTGATGTGCTAAAGGGTTTGGAAATTCAGCGAAGGAGTGTTCATGTAACTGCTAAATTAACTGGCGGTAACATAAGGTATTCTGCGAACTGGAAAAGGTCTTCGATCGCCAGATCACTAAATTGGACTGGCGTCTTTTTAAAACATAAATCATAAAGCCCACGAAATATGAAGATCTGATAGTCAGGACTTAAAGTTGACCTAAATTTAAATGTGGACCACCGATATGCTACTGGCGCCATGGAAATGACCGTTGTATTTTAAATTCAAATTTATAGAGGGTTTCCAGTTATAGGAAGTACCAAAATTTATGGTTTTAGCAGCCGTTTTCAATTGGTTTGATGGCTCTGGTTGTTGCCGACTGATCTGAGGGTCTCTTTGGTCAGTGGCATGATGTTTTTGTACCAGAGAAATGTGGTTTTTTGCTTGAGGTGTGTTTGCAGGTGGCTGATTTGACTGATTTTCATGGCAATTCCTTGGTATTCTATACTATTCTCATAGATTTTGATGATGGTAGATTTGTCTAAGATTCATTTTCTTTTCGTTGCCTATGTTTCTTCCCCTGCAATAAATTTTTTTGTATTTTTTATTGATTGGGTAGTTGAAACCCTAACCCTAGTCACCCGAAGCTTGATGCATCCTCTTTGAGGATTCCAAGGTGACTAGGGGTATAAGTAGTTAGTTTTTTGATAGAGTAAGGGTTCAGTCCTGAGGTTCTATTTTGAATTTTGGTTAGTTCCAGTGGTTGTGATTGTATGAACATTTGAGGAAAGAGGAGCTAGATTTTGGGTTTGTTTCCTATCTTTGTGTTGGTTTGATTGTATATTGATCCTGAATATGTTAATGAGAATGCTATTAAGTTCCAATTTTACATTTGTGTATGTCTTCTTATTTTGGTTTTGAGCTCATATATGTTAGTATCACAAAGTGTATTAGCATATGGTAAACAAGGAGTATTGTGAAGTCATCTCTGAGTTCCTAATAAAGTTAGGATTTAAGTTTTCTAGGTGAGTTCAGTGAGTTTACAACCAAATAAGAATTTGATGTCCTAGTGTTTGAGGGAGAGGGGTAATAGGAAAAACACTTATCCTGAGCCCAAGAGTGTTTGATTTAAGATATTCAACTGATGTATGTAATTGGGTGACTCTTTTCCTTAGGATAAGGCACTGGTGCATTCTCTAGAGGTATTTCATTGTCATCAACCACACACACCAAAATTTAAATGATAATATCTTTCAGTCAGTTAGTAAAGGACATAGTTTTATATTGTTTTGAGACTTCTTTGGAGAAGTGAGTCAAGGGTAAACCCACCTAAGCATTAAGGCTCAAAGTGTAGGAGGATCTCATTGTTGATCCTTGTTAATTGGCCCTCTTCCTTGTAGACTTTGGAGTGGTGATAGAGTCAAAGTATCATTAAATTTATCCATCAAAGTATAAATCTACAAGTTGAAGATCAAAGGGAACCCCCAACATATTCTATCTTGATATGGATTAGTCTTCTTGTTTGTTAATTAAGGACAAAGATGGTTGGTTGTGGCACCGAAGGTTATGCCATTTGAACTTTGACAACATGATCAAGATTAGTAGAAAGAAAAGAGTTAGAGGGTTGCCTAACTTAACAAAACTTGATCATGCTATTTGCCATGAATGTCAAAGAGCTGAGATGGCTAAGTCTAGTTTTAAAAGCAAAGACTACTCAACAAAGAAGATACTTGAGTTGGTTCATACTGACCTGTGTGGTCCTATGAGAACTCAGAGTTATTATGGTGATAGATATTTTATTCTTTTTGTTGATGATTACACTAGACTGATGACTGTTATGTTCTTGAAAGAGAAATCTGAAGCTTTCAAAATGTTTAAATGGTATAAAGCTAAGGTAGAGAAAGAAACTAGAAAAGAAATAAAATTTTTAAGGTTTGATAGAGGAGGTGAATTTATCTCTAATGAATTTACTAACTTTTGTAACGAGCATGGAATCAAAAGATAGGTATCTACACCGAGGACACCTCAGCAAAATGGCATTGCTGAAAGAAGGAATAGGTCTATAATTGACTATGCTAGAACATTGATGATACAGAAGAATATTGCTCAGATATATTGGAGGGAAGCTATCAACATAGTTGTATATGTTCTTAACTAAGTACAACTGAAGAAGGACTAAAACCGAACACCTTATGAACTATGGTTTGGACACAAACCTACTGTAAGTTATTTCAAAATTTTTGGAAGTAAATGCTTTATCTAGAAAGATGAAAGAAATGGAAAACTTGATTCTAAAAGAGATGAAGGGATATTTTTGGGATATTCCACAAGTAAAGCATACAAATGTTTGAATAAGGCTACAAACAAGATTTTTGAAAGTACTAATGTTCATGTTGATGAATTTGATGATAAGTACACTAAGGAAAGTACAAAGGAACTGGAAGACTATGGTAGATTCACTTACATTGAATATCCAGACTATCTAATGACACCATAGACAGTGACAATCGGTCAGCAGGGAAACAATGCAGTACAATAGGCACCACAAACCGATGAACATGAAGAAGTTGTCAAGCAAGTAAATGACCTTGAGTAGGATGAATAAGAAAGGATAAATCAAGTCTTGTCTAGTTTTGTTAGAAGACATCATCCTGAAATAAAAATCATTGGAGATAGACATGCTGGAATGCAAATCAAAAGCAAAACAAGACAAGGTACATGTTTAATTTGTGAATTTGAACCTAAAACTATGAAAGTTGCATTAGAGAATGAAGAATGGGTTAATACAATGAAAGAGGAAATAGAGCAAATAGAGAAGAACAAAACTTGGTCCTTAGTACCCCGACCAAAAGATAAGAATGTTATCGGTACTAAGTGGATATACAAGAATAAATTGCATGAAAATGGTGAAGTCACAAGAAATAAAGCTAGATTAGTATGCAAGAGATATGCACAAGAAGAAGGCATTGACTATGGTGAGAAATTTGCACTTGTTGCTAGATTAGGAGTTAGAATGCTACTTGCATATGTTGCACATAAGAAATTCAAAGTCTATCAAATGGATGTGAAGTCAACATTTTTGAATGGTATACTTGAAGAAGAGGTCTACATTGAACGACCTGAAGAATTTGTTGATCCCGACAATAAAGAAATGGTATGTAGATTACATAAAGCTTTATATGGAATAAAGCAAGCACTGAGAGCATGGTATGAAAGATTGCATACTTATTTGTTAAGTATTGGATTTGTTAGAACAAGTGAAAACAACAATTTGTATGTGAAAGGTGATACTGATGATACTATTATCATTGCTGAAATATTTGTTGATGACATTATCTTTGGAGGCTCAGATCTTGTCTACAAGGAATTTTCTGATGAAATGTAAAAGGAATTTGAAATGTCTATGTTCTGAGAGATTAAGTTCTTTCTTGGACTACAAGTGATTCAGCAGAGTGATAGAATCTTCATCACACAATCTAAATACATAAAGGAAGTACTGAAGACATTTGGCATGGAAGATGCTAAACTTATGGGAACACTAATGGCTACTGGATGCAAATTGACAAAGGAGGATGAAACTACTGAGGTAAACTAGACACTTTACCGATCCATGATTGGTAAGTTAATGTATGTAGTTCATAGTAGGCCAGATATAGCACATGTTGTAGGAATAGTTGCAAGATTTTTTGCTAATCCTAGAGAATCACACATGATAGCTACAAAAAGGATCTTAAGATACCTAAAGAAAACAAAGAATTATGGGTTATGGTATCCTAAGGAAGGGAAGTTTGAATTGAAAGTTTACATCGATGCTGATTGGGCTAGAAATGTGGATGACAGAAAAAGCACCATCGGAGGAGCATTTTTCTTTGGTGAAAGACTTGTAACTTGGACAAGTAAAAAGTAGGCTTGTATTTCTCAGTCTACAGCTGAAGTAGAGTATGTTGCTGCTGCTACTAACTATTCAAACATTGCATGGTAAAGCTGTATTACTTAATGCTGGTTTAGTAATGTAGTGATTAAACATATTAAGTCTATTCGACTTATAGCATTTGTTCACAAAGTTGTAGAATGTATGTTTGGTATGTGTATGGTATATTTCATATAACTTGAGTTGCCATCAATCCCAAAGGGAGAGATTGTTGAACTACAACTGATTTGGAATCTGATTGAAGGATTTGTGATTGCAAGATCACTGAGAATTTTTGATTAGATATGTAATATGATTAAATCAGTAATATGATTAAATTAGTATTATGTTGTCATTGATGTCAACTGGTTTGACAACACTTATCTTGTAAGTTACTATATTGAGACATCTAAAGAAAAGTGGAAAAGAGATGAAGAATAGATAAATCTACATGAGGAAAGACGTACATGACAGATGAGGATAAGGAACACATTGAGTAACTTGTTGATGAGTCTATGAATTGATGATATTGACTTTATTATGTTGCATTCATCTATAATGAAGTATAGAGCTGAAAGACACAAAGCAATGTTGTTGGTAAATGAAGCATTTTTAGTATACACCGACGAAGTGTAGTGTATACCGACCATAGTATTAACTAAGTAGTGTTCATCGATGTATTCTTTGTTAACCGAGCAGAACAAAATGGATTAAATGATTAGTTTAGCTGATAAGATTGATGAACTAGCAAGAGTATAACATCAAGGTAATAGATAATGTTTGTTACAAAGATCGACGACTGACAAAATTCAAGGAAGATATAACAGAGAAGATCGAAATGTGTTATTGACACAAGTACCGAGAAATTTTTAAGTGGAAAAATCTATGAATGTGATTAAGTGGCAAAATCTGATGGTGGAAAAGAAAATGATTTACTCATCTATATAAGAG
This sequence comes from Chamaecyparis obtusa, assembly GCA_027943335.1. Taxonomy (NCBI): domain Eukaryota; kingdom Viridiplantae; phylum Streptophyta; class Pinopsida; order Cupressales; family Cupressaceae; genus Chamaecyparis; species Chamaecyparis obtusa. Next base: position 140,173 of record BSBK01008441.1, read on the forward strand.
AACAAAATTTCTTTAGTAAGATGCTGGGAAGAAGAAGCTGCAGGATTATCACGTGAATAAGGTTTCATGCATTCTGATCATACTGGTTAGTGAGAACCAAGCTACAGAACAATTACCAATCTAGAGAGAGCTATTACTGACGGACAGTAAGTTGATATAGTATTGAATCTAAAGTGAAATATTGATCAGAAGGATTTCTATGGACTAAATATTGATTTTTAGTTTGCAAATGAAGGTGTATTAAGGTAGGTCATTTTACTATTACATATGTAACCATTGTATACAATCTAAATCTCTTAACCAAGTGGACTCTAAAAGTCTTATGATGTATCATTCATAGAATGAACATTGTTATCCTGTCAACCCCATAGTGAATGCTTTTTGGATGATAACTTCTAGTCTAAAATCCTCTAACAAGGGCACACCTGACAGTGTGTTTGTAACCTTTAACAGGGTTGGGTCTTAACTGACCTCACTTTAGAAGAGTGAGCAATTTTGGGTTGCCAGTTGTGTGTGTGAAAATTGTACCTGATCTATAGACACAACACTTAGTAAAACATTAGAGGTTAGCAAAAATCAAAATCGTGCAAAATTGAAATCTAATCTAACCAAGCGATTTACTGCCTTCTAGTAGGTGTGAGATTAATGTTCTCAGATTATTATCGAGATCAGTGACCTAGACGACACCTAAATGAAGGATTTGAGTGCAATTCTAGATATGGAATAAATGCAATTAATCTATTTTTTTGATATTTTCTATGCAATAAGAATGATAAAAACCGATATGAATCTATGCTAGATGAAATTGATATGCAATGCTAATCTAAAAATGATATGAAATATGAATCTAAATGAATGTAAAAAAAATAAGATTGATCTCACAAAGATGTCGATTCGCAAGAGCTTTGATTCTTCAATTCCAATTCTCCAGCGTGATTGTGCAAAATATGAGATGATTTGTGAAGAGCTAAAGCCTTAATTTATAGAAATCCAGGGCTTTGGAGGTGCATGGGTAAAAGCCATAAATCACTCAAATAACTCAACTTGATTTTTGAGTTATTTTTAAATAAAAGATAATTAACTCACAAAAACATGCAAAAGCTAAGTTTTAACTCAAAATAGAGTTTAGCTTTAATTGATAATTGATAGTTGTCTGCTTTTATGATTGTGCATGTTTTATTTATGAATTAATTTAATAATAAAGTGATTTATTTCCAACTTAACTGCTTTTAAAAATAAAACAATTGATTTATGGGTTAATCAATTATTTAATCAAACTTTTATTAAAAACTATATTATTAAATAATGACAACTTGCTTTAATTAATTAAATAAGAATTTAATCAATTATTCATATGATATTAGATTTATTGTCAAAATTAAATAATACAATTAATAATAGATATAATTAAATTTAATTACACAATTAAGTGGCAAATATTAAATCTAATTAATTAAATATGAAAATATTCAATTAATCAAACTTTAGGATAAATGTGATTTATTGCCAAATAATTATAAAATTAAAGATAATTAAGATAATTAGGAATATTACTAGGAATATTCCCCGATGCAAAATTTAAGATAATCAATTAGATTTGATGATGTTTAGATGTGCCTTAGATTAGGACTTTGATGTCGATTTCATATGATTTGATGATGTAGGAGATTAATGAACTTATAGCCCATTTTTGGGGTATTACATTTTGCCCCTCTTTGAATTACTGTGCGAAGCGCAGTGGTTCAAAGATAGTCTGTGTTTGATAAAGATATGAAACTGATTCAAAAGATAAACCGATCTCAAGATAGAAACCGATTGAAAGATATTGAGATAGGAGTTGATTGATATTGAATTGATATGGAGATAATAGGTCTTGAATGACCAAAGATAATGTTCACTGTAGCAGCAAATGAACCTATGATTGCGAAAAAGTGTCAAAATGCCTGATTCTGAACCTTAGGATTGATAAGAAGTGAGTGACCCATTCTAGACTCGATTGTCTTAGCAGAACTAGCAAGTATCACATCCAAACCCTTCAGTTGTCGAAGAACCAAGGAAAGAACACTATGATCTGATGGTTGCAAAAACTGATACAGATTACAAGATTAAGAGAATACCAGATTGATATGGATCGATGAATCTGATATGCCCCAAGTGATGATAGATTTGCCCCGAGCGATGAGGACTTTTGATGAATCAGTAACTAGACGTGATTGTTTGTCTTGATCACTGATGAAAGATATTGATAGACTTGATCGATAGAATTTGATTTACAGACTTTGAATGATGTGCAATACCATGCCCCCTTCAGGATTAAAATTGAAATCTAACAAGAAAAGTCAGCGTTGATAGTTTAGAAGCATGTTAATTGATCTGAGAAGTGGTTATTTACATCCGAGAATGCATTCTGCATCGTTGGAAGGTCCCAAAAGACCAAGTTTGACTAGGTTTGACCATGAGTTGACCATGGTTGACCAAGTTGAAATTTTGATAGTTTGATGTAACATAATCAGTTAAGTTGAATACTAGATTTCTGTGATGATTGAAGGTCGAATATGCAAGTAGTTAATAATATGAATGATCTCAGATTTGAATTTTGATCCCGAAAAAGGATTCTACTTGCTATTTCATTGGAGGAACCTTCGTGTGAGATTCAGCTCTTGTTAGACTGGAAGATGCGATTTGAAGAATCGTTTAAGCATTGGAGTTCGTTTAATCATTGTGAGATCATGCAACATGCAAAATGAAATGAGACATGAAAAATGAAATGCAACCTAAGACCGAGGACCTAGTCACTGATCATATGTCGATTTGTTATCATCATTGAACTTTTAGGTAACCGGATAAATCAATACAATGCCCACTAGCCATGAAACCATAGACATATGAATATCGATTTGTATGCGCAAGAATCAATACAACACCCACTAGCTAGGCAACCATGGACATATGAATATTGATTTTATTTCCGGAATGTCGGATTAGATATAAGCACCAAGGCACAAGCGCCAGGATGACCTGAATATCATGTCCATTTTGATATAGCAATTTGTACAAGCATCAAAACATAAATGTTGTGATGACCTGAGTACGCCTTGCATTACAAACACATCAAATAGTCAAGAGATCATTCTAAATCCAATGTGAATTACCCGTAGTGACCCTTTATCGTTCACATCCTTAGGCAAGATTGCATTCCACAGTAGGAGAAAGAACTTACTCAAAAAGACAATAGTTAGATTAAACTTCCTTGAATTGTCTGGGTATCAATGGTCGAGGTACGCATGGCCATCCAATTCGAGATAGAGGCTCTTATAGTCGGACACCATTTCAATCCGGAATTTCCAAAGTTGTTAGATTTTCACATACAAGCAGAAGACAAAGAAAAGATTATGCCCCCAGTCATCACTCTTTAAATCCTATAAAGGACATCATCGAAGAGCTCGAAGGGACACAATATGCAAAAATCTCAATGCGAATCAGTAAGCATACAAGGAGATAAAAGAATGTAAAAAGCATAGATTGTTTTCAGTTTGTTTTGATGTTTGATTGCGTTGTTGTAGATGTAAAATCCTTTTTGGAGACAAGACTGATTGACTGACTCAACTTGAAGCTTCAAAGGACTCTAAGTGGATATGACACGTCTAAGATACATTGGAGGCCATAGGATATGACATTGATTGCCCCCAAGTTTTAAACATTGATAGGATACAGACGCTTGAGCTAGTTGGTGTACAGACCGACTTATTGAAAACTGGAAATGCAGAAACAAACCGGGAGATATGTACCAACTAAAGCAAGACTGAAAGCTGGGAAAGACCAAGATTGTGCTGATAGATGGAGCATTTTGGAACAAGTGGTGCCCGTTTGCCGAGTTTTCACCATCTTGGTAGAGATTCTATTTTTGCTACCAAGGCGCCTGTTTCCAGGTTTTCACCAAGGCACTTTTTTTTTCTTTTTTCTTTTTTTTCATTTTTTTGTATTTTTCATTTTTTCAATTTTTTTGTACTTTTGATATTTTTTGATTTTTTTGTGAATCATCAAGGCGCCTATTGCTAGGTTTTCACCAAGATGTTCATTTTTTCAGGACTTTTTCAGATTTTTAAGATTTTTTCAGGACATTTACCAAGCACTGAATGCCTTAAGCGTAGAATTTCTTCAGATGGAGAACGTTGATTAGTTCTCGGAGCTGTTCTCCTTCAGTTGTTGAGAGTTGATAGGCACCAGAGCCAAAAGTAGCAGTGATTACAAAGGGACCCAGCCAGTTGGGTTCGAACTTCCCCTTGCGTTCTCGATGTGATTGATTTTTAGGATTTTCTCTCAACACTAGATCGCCAACCTGAAATTCTCTATGTCTGAATTTCTTGTTGTAGCCTCTAGACATTCTTTTTTGATACACTCTGAGATGATCATACGCTGCTTGCCTGCGTTCATCTAGTAATTCAAGTTCTTGTAACCTAGACACTCTGTAGTCTTCATCAGTGACAAGTCCATGCATTTTAATACTGAGTGATGGGATTTCAACCTCAATAGGCAATACCGCTTCAGACCCATAAACTAAAGCGAAAGGTGTAGCCCCTGTAGGTGTTTTGATACTAGTTCAGATACTTGTTCTGATACTCATTCTGATACTTGTTCTGATACTCATTCTGATACTTGTTCTAATACTAGTTCTGATACTGATTCTGATACTGATTCTGATACTGATGCTGATAATTGTTCTGATACTGGTTCTAATATTGATTCTGATACTGATTTTGATAATTGTTCTGATACTGGTTCTAATGCTTGTTCTGATAATTGGTTGTGATACTGGTTCTGATACTGATTTTGATACTGATTCTGATAATTGTTCTGATACTGGTTCTAATATTGATTTTGATACTGATTCTGATAATTGTTCTGATACTGGTTCTAATATTGATTTTGATACTAGTTTTGATACTGGTTCTGATACTGATTCTGATACTAGTTCTGATAATTATTTTGATATTGGTTCTGATACTGATTCTGATACTAATTCTGATAATTGTTCTGATACTTGGGATACTTGATAGCATCTTTTTCCATTACAAACTCCCAAGCAAGATCATATCGTGCAGTCCCAATGTCTAGCAAGGTGGAGAACAAGAGAGATTGGCAAGCTAGTGGAAGAGATGGAAGATAAGAGAATGAAGGAAAATGAAGGGAAGAAATCCTCAAGGGGAAACTCCTCAAGAATACCCAAGCTAGGGAAAAATTGTCATGTAAAGCACATTTGGACAAGCAATGAAAGGCCATCATAGGATAAGTCACAATAGTGTAATGCCAAAGAAGGAAAGGATGTAGTCCAAAAGAGTAGACATGTCAAGAGGCTTTGTAGCATCGTGTTTTACTCTTTCTCTTTTTTTATTAGATCAAGACCAAAGGGGAAAAGGATAGCGATAGGCGAAAATGAATGGAGGAAGATGGATATGAAGGCTAAACATGGAAGGAATGAAAGCAAGATCATCATAAGATAGCTCACAAAATAGCCAAATGTTCGTGTATAGATCAACATTGTCAAGATCAAACAGAGAAGATGAAATGGATGAAATATGTAGAAGAACTACGCATGATGCCTAATTGCTAGGTTTTCATCATGGTACTTATCCAAGGTGCCACAAGGGAGTGGTTTTCACCATAGGATGAATTTATTTCTCTTTATTTTTGCTACCAAGGTGCCTATTTCCAGGTTTTCACCAAGGCACATTTTCAATTTTTATTTTTATTTTTTCATTTCTTTTTTGGAAGAAGGCAAGCTTTTTAGATAATGCTCCTTGAAAGGATAAACCATGATATGCCAAAGATTCAAAATGATATGCTCAAAGATGCTGATAGGGAAAGGAATATGGAGGAGGAAAATGAAGGATAAGGTTTTATGTAAAGTGAGTGAGGTTGGAAGATAGGAGGAATAGGCAAATGAAGAAAAATGATAGAAGGTAGAAGGATAATGCATGGAAGGATTGTGAAAGGGTAGGTGGAAAGGAAGGCAAGATCAACGTCAACACATACCTTGAAGGGTGGTGAGAGGATGGAGGAATCTTGAATGAAGGAATATGTGAAGGAATATGGCGAATGGATAGCAGAGGTTGTGGTTTAGGCACATGGAATGGAAGAATATTTTTGGAGGGAGATGAAGTGGAAGCCTTTGGAAGCTTGAATGTCAACTTCACTTTTTGCTCAACACCAGACTCTTTCAAGAGAGACTTTGGAATCCATATAGCCTTAGGATTTTTATTTCCTTTTGATGATCTAGAGAGAATATCTTGAATGATGGATTTTGGAACCCATACTTGTCTTGTAGTTTTTTTCTTAGATATTTCTTTTGACTTTATGCTTCCATGTCTATGAGAGGAGACATGGTGATATTCTTTTTTTGATGGATTCTTGTATTGCTTCTTTTTCTTGTATTGAACATTCAAGTTACTTCCAAAAGACTTGGGATTTGTGGAAGAGGGGGGCTATGACTCGTTTAGATGGGTGGGTGGATGAAAAGGATTCAAGGGTATGCATCTATGTTGATCTTGAGGAAAGATGGGAGATGGAGGTATGTAAGGACCCAAGATGGATGGAAAATTAGGAGAGTTAGGACGGGAAAGTGAAGGGACATAAGGACCCAAGATGGAAGGAAGGCGTGAAGATCTTAGTAGTGGTGGAAGAGGTCCAAGGATGGAAGTGGAAGATGCAAAAGGATAATCAATAAGTTCATCAACATCTATATGACAACCAAGGATATCAGCATCTTTAGAGTGAGCATTAGAATTTTCAATAGGATCCTGGACATCTTGAATAAGAGCATTTTCTTTGATAGGATCGTTCGAAGCTTGCAAAGACTTAGGAAGAGCAGAAAGCGGAAGTGAACATGGAATGGTAGAACAAGAAGATGGAAGACTTTGATCTTGACAAGGATCTTCGGATAGCATAAGCGCATAATTTTTTATTTTTTTTTCAATAGGCTTAACATTGGAAGTAATAGTACTATTATCAATAAGCTCAACAGTGTAAGTAGTAGCTTGATCTTGCTTAGGAGAAGACTTAAGACATGGTGGAATGCATGAAAAAGGGGGTACAGGATCAAAAGAACCCTGAGGCAGATAAGAGACATTGGGAAAAGGAGTGGATGACATGGAGGGTTCTTGATCTTGATCTTTCTTTATGTTCTTTTCTTTATCATTTTTAGAGTCCTCTTGACATGGAGCCACTTCTAAGGACAAGGAAGCATGTTGGGATTGTATGGATGACTTTGGAAGAGATGGTGGAGGACTAGCTGAAGTAGGTATTATAGCATATGAAGGCTTAGGCTCTTTAGATTTATCATTATTGAAAGTCTTTGCAGCCAAGTGAAGGTTAGCTTGAGTTTCTTTAAGAGGTAGCCCTGGGGGATAACTATAGGGAACCACATGAAAAGTATCAGGGCTTGTGTCAGATGAAGGTTCTATGAAAGATTTGAAAGACTCAAAAGCTTTAGGAAATGTATGGGTATTGGAGGAAGTAGGGGATGGAAGGGAACCATCACAAGACAAAGGTCCAACATTAACATGATCTTGCTTGAGAGTGTAATCTTTATTTTCAGCCTGAGAGTTCTTAGAGGAGAGATCCTTATAGTATTGACGTTTCAAGCTAGCATGATGTATTTTATAGTCCTCAGGAGTAGTAGATGGATCATCATCAAGGTATTGTCCACAAAAGCCATCAAAATCTCTTTCAAAATCAGAATCATATGGATCACCATCACGATCTATCCAATGTGATGGCCCCTTTGTAGTAAGTAGGAATGAACGATGAGGAGGACTCTTAGGAACAGAGGTGTCATAGGTATCATTACATTTTCTGTCATCATAGTCATCATAGTCTTCAAAGCTAGATGTGTCACTCTCTGTGGAAGAGGTATCATATTGCTCAATTTTTTTCCGGGGGCATGGTGACATGTACAAGTCTTTATCAAATGGAAAAGAGTATAGAGGTTCCTTTTCTTTCCCAAGTTTGTCAAGCTGGACTTGCATAGCATGTATCTGTTTCATTATAGTGGCGATCAGAGCTTCTTCCTCTTGTTTATTGATTCTTTGAGACATGTGTACTGATTCTCAATAGCTATTGCTCTATTCCTGACACAATGATATTTTTGACAGATTCTGGAACTAGGCTGGAAACATTGGATATCTTGCAATTTGACAATTTTCGACAACTCTCCCAAATTTTTCCAAACGACACTCTGCAGACTCGTACGACAGTTGGGTATAAATGAAACGATAGTTGACAAAACTTGTACGATAGTTGGGTAGATATGAAACGACAGTTGACAAAACTCGTACGATAGTTGCTAACAATTTTTGGCTTCTTGAATTTTGCTAGTTTGAAAACTCGTACGACACTGGGTTCTTAATCATACGACATATGGGCTTTACTGAAATGACATTTGACAAAAAATCATACAAATTTTGACTTCTTGAAATGACTTTTGACTCCAGAAAGAACTTTACGTCAATTTTTGCAAAATTTAAGGTTTTCAGTTTTGGATTGTTTGCAAATTGTACTGTCCAGATTTTGAAGGTTATACCAGATTTGATCATTTTTAATAGCCAAGTAGATAAATAAGCATGCAGAACAGCAAGCAAGTGATTCCAAGCACATCTGAAAACAATGAACAAGGGCAAAAGCAACCTTGCACATGAACAATCAAGTGACCAAATTGTGTTAATCCCTAAGAGTACTAATTGTGTATGTTCTGAAAAGTTTTGCAATAACACACATATACCTGAGAATGAAAAATTGGCCTCTCTAGGGTTTTTAGTAATGGTTTGACTCTGCAACTTTTATGATTCAAAGGGGTGAACTCCAATCCCGGCACACCAGGGTTTTGACATAGTCCGAGAACTTAATCTTCAAGAGCTGCTAGGGAGATCTGACAACCCAACAATGAACCATACCCGTGGAGATTTCTTCCATAAGGACATTTATATAGCGGTTGTCACTACCATGGCGAAAATGGCTATTACCGCTTGAGGTTCCATCAATGCAGTTTGCCCTGTGAAGGGATTGTCCACTACGGTTAACCCTCTCTAAAGATGACTCACAATAGTATACCACAAGGGGACTTGGCTCCAGATTCAAGGTTTTGACACCTCTTCACTTTTAACCCAAACAAAGCAAACAGATTAATCCGACACGCTAAGACAAAGTTTTGTTCCACCAAGGTCTGTGATATCAACTCCACGTGATCTATCAACCTCTCCGGGGAGAGAATGTATCAATCAATAAGAGAAGATGCACTAACCAATTTTGATTCACCAAAGCTCGTGATATCAACCCCACGTGATCTATCAACCTCTCCGGAGAGAGAATGTGTCGATCAATAAGAGAAGACTCACTAACTAAGTTGAATGTGAAACGCACTAAGTATCCTCCCTACCTACAAGGATTCTATCATCAAGAAAGATTTCGCTAGGAATCCAATCTCTCAAGAATCACAAATAGTGTTCATAGGGCCTAATTACTATGTGAGCACAGATGTATGTTCCGAAAGCAAATCTACCAAAAGCATCCAAAAAGTAGAAAGAGGATCAATTAACGTTTAAAGTGAATATGAGATGAGTCCACAAGGTGGAACACTTAACACCTCACACAAGCTAAAAATGAGTCCACAACTTAGAAAACAAGGGAGTTCCTAAAAGCACAAAAGGGTTGCCAAGTGGAACATTTAACGCTTCTGTCCTGTTGACCCCTCCCCTTTATGGCACTGAGATTGCAACCACAGAGCGGAAATGAGGGGCCGGTGGATTAGCGAGTCCAATAACCCAAGATAGAAATCAAGATCAATCACAAGTATTCTAAGACTACTTAATGAATCCTTAAGGGTTCACAACCTAGTATCAATTATGCAAGTGTGTAGAAATAGATCAAAAGCATGAAAAGATGCACACAAGCTTGACACATAAGAGATTTATTTTAAGTCCCAAATCAAAATATTATTAGATGAAGGAGAATACCTGGGATCCTTGCAACGTGCTTAGTAGATTTTACTTGATTTTTAGCAATTTTTGTTGAGCTTTTCCATGCAAGCAAGTGACGAACTCTCCAACAAGCAAACAAGCAAACAAGATATGCAAAATATATTCAACTTATGAAAACCATAGGGTTAGCTCTAAAAATCAATTATTATCAGTAATAATAACCAGCAATCAACCCAAATGACAACTCATATCATTCATTGAACCATGTAAAAAAAAAAAGTGCATACCCATCACAAAACTTTTTTTTTTTTTTTGCATTTGACCTAGTCAACAAGATCTAATTTTTTTGATATGATTTTGGCCACAAAAATAGAAATTCAGAATAGAGACCCCTACTAAAAAACAGAGAGCTTTCCAAAAATACAAAAATTTTAGAAAAATCTCTTCATTTGTGCCCTAGAGACCCATTTTATAAAAATAGACTAGTTTTTGTAAATTGACTATTTGAGCTATGATATCATGTCCAAATTTAAAACACAAAGAATGGACCCCCTGTAGAATTTAAAGAGATTTCCGAAAATATAAAAATTTTCAAAAAATATACTGATTTGCGTCAGATATTAATTTTTTCAGGAATTTTAAGAAAAAATTATTAAAAATTCAAAACATCTCACAAAATTCTAAATTTTTTACTGTAGCTTCCATGACATGTCACCAACCTGTAAAAAAAAATTTTAGACTAAAATTCTAAGCCATTTGGGAGATAAAATTAAATCTTTGAAACTTTGGGGTTTTAGCTCCCAAAAAAAAATCAAAACAAGCATTCAAAGGTGGGTTGCCCCACGGTGGGCGCCAGAAATGTGTGTGTGAAAATTGTACCTGATCTGTAGACACAACACTCAGTAAAACATTAGAGGTTAGCAAAAATCAAAATCGTGCAAAATTAAAATCTAATCTAACCAAGCGATTTACTGCCTTCTAGTAGGTGCGAGATTAATGTTCTCAGATTATTATCGAGATCAGTGACCTAGACGACACCTAAATGAAGGATTTGACTGCAATTCTAGATATGGAATAAATGCAATTAATCTATTTTTTTGATATTTTCTATGCAATAAGAATGATAAAAACCGATATGAATCTATGCTAGATGAAATTGATATGCAATGCTAATCTAAAAATGATATGAAATATGAATCTAAATGAATGTAAAAAAAATAAGATTGATCTCACAAAGATGTCGATTCGCAAGAGCTTTGATTCTTCAATTCCAATTCTCCAGCGTGATTGTGCAAAATATGAGATGATTTGTGAAGAGCTAAAGCCTTAATTTATAGAAATCCAGGGCTTTGGAGGTGCATAGGTAAAAGCCATAAATCACTCAAATAACTCAACTTGATTTTTGAGTTATTTTTAAATAAAAGATAATTAACTCACAAAAATATGCAAAAGCTAAGTTTTAACTCAAAATAGAGTTTAGCTTTAATTGATAATTGATAGTTGTCTGCTTTTATGATTGTGCATGTTTTATTTATGAATTAATTTAATAATAAAGTGATTTATTTCCAACTTAACTGCTTTTAAAAATAAAACAATTGATTTATGGGTTAATCAATTATTTAATCAAACTTTTATTAAAAACTATATTATTAAATAATGACAACTTGCTTTAATTAATTAAATAAGAATTTAATCAATTATTCATATGATATTAGATTTATTGTCAAAATTAAATAATACAATTAATAATAGATATAATTAAATTTAATTACACAATTAAGTGGCAAATATTAAATCTAATTAATTAAATATGAAAATATTCAATTAATCAAACTTTAGGATAAATGTGATTTATTGCCAAATAATTATAAAATTAAAGATAATTAAGATAATTAGGAATATTACTAGGAATATTCCCCGATGCAAAATTTAAGATAATCAATTAGATTTGATGATGTTTAGATGTGCCTTAGATTAGGACTTTGATGTCGATTTCATATGATTTGATGATGTAGGAGATTAATGAACTTATAGCCCATTTTTGGGGTATTACACCAGTCCCAGGTGGTTTTTCCCTTTATAGGGTTTCCACGTTAAATCTCTTATGTTTTGTGTTGATTATGATATTTGTTTGTTATCATACTTTGCATATTACATGTTAGATTTGATAGGTAAATAGTTATAAGTATTAGACTGGTAATCGGTAAAAGCACTGACAATGAGAGTTATTATTGCTTACTGATGAGCAGAGATTAAAGAAATTATTTTGGATTATACATTTTGAAAAGGGACACTGGATAACTGATTCACCCCCCTCTCAGTTATTCTAACACTTGGTGCAAGGATTGATCCTAGTGGACTAACTTGGATCACCCCAAGATTACTCACCATCTGTGTTCCTTTGGTTGTGTCATTGGCACCTCCACAAAAAAGCCAATATCTATTATGGGAAACCACTTTGTGTGAGGCGATGGGACATCAAGTGTGGGCCAAGTTTTTAAGTATTGAGCCATTGAATTTTTAGGCTAGTAAGTGCTTGAAGTGTTCTCGCTGTGATCTACCTGTGTAAACATTCTCAAATATTAAACATCATGGTAGCATTCATAGGATTTTATTGCTTTGATATCACAATTGCTTGTCTTGGCAAGGTTGCTTTCACCCTTGTGCAAGTGTTTTATGACATGTTTGATCACCTACTATTTGCAAACTTGTCTGATTACTGCTAGTACTATGTTTGGAGTTGAAAAATTGAACCATCAAACTAAAACATTGACCGAATTGCCTTCAAAACTAAGTTTTTTTTATGTTCACTAGTCAAGAGTCATACGATATTGGAAAACCATTGCACACCCTCCTAAGAAATATTATGCAATACTTTGTCACTACTGTTGTATCACTTGCCTATTATACATTCTGTCGCACAGGCTGCCTAGAAACTATCACACTACTTACTCCAAAATATCACCTAAAGAAATTATATCACTCTATTAGCCTTGAAACTATCGCATAGAGTCCTTTTGCTGTCTCACTGCTACTTGCAATCTGAAGTTGATTTGTGTCAATTCTAGTCTTCCTTGGTCAGTCCAGATCTCAGATCTTAGGTACTATGACATGTTGCTCAATATGCAAATAAATTTCAATGGTATCAAATTACAAAAAATGACTCTTAGTCTTCTTTCTTCCACTTCTTCCATGTCTTCCTAGTCTTCCATTTTCATCCTTTCTCTTCTTTCTTCATGATTCTTCCTAAATTCTTCATGTCTTCTTGATTCTTTTCCTCTTATTATCTAATCTACCTTCTTCTATTTCATCTCTTCTATTCATTTCTTCCATGCTTGATTCCTTCTCTTCTACAACCATGAATTTCAACTACCTTGTTATGGAACCTCTCTTGAGAATGGATGATCTCAAACTCATTTCTCAATTCAAAGAATTTTATTCCTCCAATAGTCCTTTTGGATATCTCATGGGTGACAAACTTAAAACAAAAATAAAATAAAAGATGATTGAATCATATGCCTTTGCTAGGATCATAGACATGATCATATCATGACCTCCTTCTTCCAAGCATTCTTCATCTTCTAAGTCTTCTCATTCTTCTTCACATTCCAAATCTTATCATGACTCTTCTAGACATTATTCACATTCTTCATTATCCAATTCTTCTTCCTCCACTAGGTCTTCATTTTCCTCTTCTTCACAATCTCGTTCCTCTTCTACTTCTCCCAAGAGTCTTACTCTTCACTATGAGCAATATGGTATTCCTTGTGATACCTCTTCTATGAAGAGTGACATGCCCATTTTTTATGACCATAATGATGAACAATGTAGTGATGCCTATGAAACCTCTATTCCTAAGAGTCCTCCTCATTGTGTGCTCATGCTTACTAAAGGGTCTTCATATTGGGTAGATCACAATGGTGATCCATATGATTCTAATTTTGAAAGAAACTTTGATGAGTTGTGTGAACAATACCTTGATTATGACCCATCTACCACTACTGAGGACTATAAAATGCATCACACTAATTTCAAATGTCAATATTATAAGAATCCTTCCTCTGAGGACTCTCATGCTGAAAATAAAGATGATATTCTCAAGCAAGATTATGTTACTAATGGACCTTTGTCTTGTGATGGTTCCCTTCCATCCCCTACTTCCTCCAATACCCATACACTTCCTAAAGCTTCTGAGTCTTCCAAATCTTTCACAAATCTTTCATCCAATGAAATTCCTAATACTTTTCATACGATTCCCTATAGTTATCCTCAAGGGCTACCTCTTAAAAAAACTCAAGCTAACCTTCACTTGGCTGAAAATACTTTCAATAATGATAAACCTAAAGAGCCTAAGCATTTATGTGCTATAATTCCTACTTTAGCTAGTTTTTCACTATCTCTTCCAAATTCTTCCATACAATTTCAACATGCTTCCTTGTCCTTAGAAGTGGATCCATGTCAAGAGGACTCTAAAAATAAAGAAAAGAACATAAAGAAAGATCAAGATCAAGAACCCTCCATGTCATCCAATCCTTTTCATGATGTCTCTTATCTCCTTCAAGGTTCTTGTGATCCTCTGTGCGCTTTCTCATTCATTCCACCATGTCTTAAGTCTTCTCCTAGGCAACATCAAGCTACTACTTACACTATTGAGCTTATTGACAATCAAAATAACCTTACTACACTTGCACTTTCCAAAGATGATACTTCCATTAAGGTTATTGAAAATGGTGTTGTTACTTCCAATGTTAAGCCTATTGAAAATCAAGAAAAAAATGATGCGCTTATGCCATCCAAAGCAACTTGTCAAGATCAAAATCTTCCATCTTCTTGTTCTACCACTCCATGTTCGCTTCCACTTTCTACTCTTCCTAAGTCTTTGCAAGCTTTGAAAAATCCCATCAAAGAAGTTTCTCATATTCAAGATGTTCATGATCCTATTGCAAATCCTAATGCTCACTCTAAAGATGGTGATGTCCTTGGTTGTCATATAGATGTTGATGAACTTATTGATTATCCTTTTGCATCTTCCACTTCCATCCTTGGACCTCTTCCACCACCACCAAGGGCTTCACTTCTTCCTTCCATCTTGGGCCCTTATGTCCCTTCACTTTCCCCTCCTAACTCTCCTAATTCGTCATCCATCTTGGGTCCCTATGTCCCTCCATCTCCTATCTTTCCTCAAGATCAACATAGATGCATACTCTTGAATCCTTTTCATCCACCCACCCATCTAAACCATTCATATCTCCCTTCTTCCACAAGTCCCAAGTCTTTTGGAAGTAACTTGAATGTTCAAAACAAGAAAAAGAAGAAATACAAGAATCCATCAAAAAAAGAAGATCACCATGTCTCCTCTAATCAACATGGAGGTAAAAAGTCAAAAGAAATATCTAAGAAAAAAACTACAAGATAAGTATGGGTTCCAAAATCCATCATTGAAGATATTCTCTCTAAATCATCAAAAAGAAATGAAAAGCCTAAGGCTATATGGATTCCAAAGTCTCTCTTGAAAGAGTCTAATGTTGAGAAAAAAGTAAAGTTGACATTCAAGCTTCCAAAAGATTCCACTTCATCTTCTTCCAAAAATATTCTTCCATTCCATGCATCTAAACCACAACCACTGCTATCCATTCACCATATTCCTTCACGTATTTCTTCATTTCTTCATCTCCATCTCTCTCACCCTTCTAGTCTTTCAATCATTTCATTTCATCTCTTTGATGTTTGACTTCATCCTAATCCTATATCATTCTCAGTTAAACCTAGTGAAACTGGGGCATATCTTCACTACTTGATGGCTATTCTCTTATCTTTCATCTTTGATTATGATTTCTACTAATTTCATCATGTTGCTCTTGCTTCTGCATTCCCTCTACTTGATTTTTCTTTTGATCCCGAGGGGGCAGACACATCATATCCTATTGGCTATTCTCTAGAGCATATGCTTGACCATTCCATTTTCTTTGATCGATCTATCTTTGTGTTGACATGTTAGTTCTCATCTCAAGTTCTGATACTATTCATCTCTCTCCTAAGTGTTTAGTATTGTCACTACCAAGCTGACCATGTAGGATTTTCTATCTCTCTGCACTTCATTCTTTGGAGTCAGATCTCTATCTATTGCCTTCTTGGCTGATCTATTCTTTGACGTAATGTGTTCCCAGATTGATCACACATTAGTTAAAGAGGGGAAAATGTAATCACCCAAAAATGGTCATCTAGACTATTAGCCCCTTGCTAGAACTATTTGCTAAAACCATCAATTGCTTATTCTTGATCAAATCCTGGTTTTATCATTTATTCAATTATTTTCTATGGGCTAACCATTTTATCCTAAGTATTTATTTAATAAAAAAGAATTTCCTCCTCTTTTATTAAATAAAAATCCCCCACTTCTCCTCTTATCCTAAGTTGCACAAATAAAGCATTATTCTTGTTTTGTAAAAAGGTAAAAAACACTTTTTGTCTCATATGGGCACAAAAGTCAAATCTTATTTTATCATTGGAGGATACTTGTGCACATAGATTTCTCCTCTTTCAAGCTCCACCCTTGATTAAATCTTTTTCCTCTTAATCTCCATGGTCCATTCTTTCTCATTTCTTATAAAAGGAGAGCTCTCTTCTCATTTTAGCATCCATCTTTTGAATACTAACCTTATGCTACAAGATTTCTTGGAGACTTCAGAGCTTTTTGAAGACATTCTTGCATCCATCTTTCATTTCTTGCATCATAGCTTTGTGTTTATGCTTTCCTAGATTAGCTTCATTTTTATGCTCTAGATTAGCTCACATAGATTAATTATCTTGGATTGTAACACTTGCATCTTTCCTTTCATAGCTTAGCTTGCATTCTCATTTCTAGCATAGTTGCATTCCATTCTCATCTTGATTCTTGAAGATATTGACATTCTTGCCCTTGTGTCCATTGAATCTCCCATTGCATGGTTTACTAGCAAGGTCATAGGCTTAATAGCTCTAGCTGAGAGCACTCTTAATATCCTTGCACTCCATGCCTAGGGAGCTCTAGGTCGATTTTCAAGGTTTCCCATTCATGGATTCCCTTGGAAGCAAAGACTTAGAGAAGTGCACATCTTAATGTGTACAATGTCCATATCTAATTGAGAAGGTGCTAAGGAGGTACTCAACTCACTAGGATTGCTCTTTGTGTCAAACCAAGCTTCTGACTCACTCCTAGGGGATTGATCAAAGATGGGCTCTTTTCCTTTTCACTTTTGACAAGTCTGGAATAAGGGTAACTGGTCAAAGACAACTTGAGGTCATTTTCCTTAATTGACTTGATACCTTTTCATATTTAACATAAAAGAAAAGACCCTTGGTGATAAGATGACCCATTGAACCGTCGATACCAAACTAGGATAGTAAAAGTGTTCAATTGTCCAAAAAGAGATGGTAAGATAGAAAATTGCAAAAGGTGTAAACCAACACTGCCAGAGAGGTGCCCAATCAAAGGATAAGTATTCTAGCACATATGGATTAGGAGGATGGATTTACCCAAATTATATTTGAAATAAAACTAATTTTTGATTGAAGTGAACTGGACAAGAGACTACTAAGACTCTCCAAGTGTGTTACCAAAGAATCTAAAGGTTTACTTTTTCAACAAGGATGGTTTCTAACTTACCGATTCCAAGCAAGATCACTTGTGAAACCAAAGAATACTAATTCAAGGGATCAAAACACAGGAACCCATGGTACAAATAGGCTTCCAACTACAAGGTAAGAGACCTACTAAAATCCAGATCGACCAAAGGAAGACTAAAAATGGCACAAATCAGATAGACAACAAATTTCCTCTATGCAATAGTTCGCAGGGTATTAGGATGATACAATATTCCAAAATGATATTTTGCATGAAGTAGTGTGATAGTTTCCAAGTAGTCAGTGTGATATTTTCTAGGTAAGCTATGCGACAGTTATGTAGCAATGAAGTATCGCACAATAAAACTCAGACCAATGTGCGATGTTTGTTTAGTGTTGTATGATTCTTGACTAGTGGGTGTAAAAATCTCAGTGTTAAAGGCAATTGGTGAATGTTTTAGTTTGGCAAGTTTGATTTCATAGTTTAGAATATAGTAATAGAAGACAATAGATAGGTTTGCAAATAGTAGGTGATCAAACATGTTGTAAAACACTTGCACAAGGGTGAAAGCAACCTTGCCAAGACAAGCAATTGTGATATCAAAATGTAAAATCTTATGAATGCTACCATGATGTTTGATGTTTGAGAACATTTGCATGGGTAGATGATAGTGAGAACACTTCAAGCACTTACTAGCCTAAAAAGACAAAGGCTCAATACTTAACAATTTGGCCCACACTTGATGTCCCATCACCTCACACAAAGTGGTTGCCCACAATAGATGTTGGCTTTGTCATGGAAGTGCCAATGACAAAACCAAAAGAACACTGATGGTGAGTAGTCTTGGGGTGATCCGAGTTAGTCCACTAGGATCAATCCTTGCACCAAGATGCTAAGCAAAAAAATTGGGTAGCTTCTATCTATGGTTCATAGTAAGGGCTTCCATTCGTAATACCCCTCTTGCTCCCCAAAGGGACTCCTTACCTTGCAACAAGTAACGGACCTCACGGCCACAAGAGTACCTTAAGAATTCTTGCTTAGCATTTTCCTCATGGTCACAATCCCACAAGTACAAAAACTAAGCGATGACAAGTACTACATCTACCAAGGTTTTGTGTCCTTGATAGCCTTGATTTTATAGTGGGTTGGAATAGCTCGGTATTAGCTTGTCCCCACTTGGGTCATTCCTCTTGATTTCTCAAGAGTGGGCCCGCTAAAGGATTCTAAAACTAAACAAGAAATGGATTAATATTTGAGGTTCAAGATTTTTGGTTCACCTCAAGGGTGAAGAGTATACTCTCTTATCTCAAAATTCTCTCCCAAACAAACTAAGCAAAGTTCAATTAGCCTCTTGCTTTCAAAATCTAAAGATGGGTCAAGATTTTTGGTTCACCACAAGGGTGAAGAGCATACTCTCCTACCACCAAAAGAATCCTAAAAAAAGATATTAAGTTCCTAATAAAAGAATCAACTAGTATATGCCACACTTAAAAATGAAAGCAATGAACAAGCACTTGGTTGGTTTTATGCTTTGGGCAGCCCTGCAAGAAAGGATTAGTAGCCCTTGTGCATTTAAAGCTTTGACATGCATTCTTTTTGGAAAATATTCAAGCAATGAAAGCACACCTACAAGCACAACTTGTTAGCCCCACAAAGGTTAGCACAATAAAATCAAATAAAATGTGCAAGTAAACCTTTGTTCTACCACAACAAATTAGAAATATGAAGCAAACAAATCAAATCTTGCAAAGAAATTATCAAAATCACTCATTACCAGGCCAGTGCAATAGTTCTATCAAAGAATGAATCATACGATACTTCGTTATATAATGGTGTGATACTTTTGGTCTGAACTATACTTCGCACTACCTACATGCGACAGAGTATAAAACACCAGTGCGACAGAATCCTCCCTGACCATATGATACTTTTCCTGGAAAATTATCACATGGGTATATGATAAACTATTGTATGATACTAGAAAACTATCGTATGAAACTCTGTCAAAAAGTATGGAAAAAAGCCAAAATAGCAAGCAAAATATGAGGAAAAATTGATGGAAATGCATGAAAAGAAGGACAAAATAAGAGTGTTCTACCCCACGGTGGGTGCCAAAAATGTACACACTAAGATGTGCACTTCTCTAAGTCATCACTTCCAAGAGAATCCATGGATTGGAAATCTTGAGAAAGTGACCTAGAGCTACCTAGGCATGGAGTCACAAGGATATTAAGAATGCTCTCAGCTAGAGCTATTAATCCTATAACCTTGCTAGTAAACCACACAATGGGAGATTCAATGAAACAAGGGAAAGAATGCCAATATCTTCAAGAATCAACAATGAAGATGCAATGTAATGCTAGAATGAACAATGCAAAATAAGCTATGAAAGGAAAATGAAAGTATTATAAGCCTTACTAATTAAGCTATGTGAGCTAAGCTAGAACTTTAAAGAAAATCTAAGCTAAGAAAGAATAAACATGAAGCTATGATGCAAGAATGAAAGCTAGAATGCAAGAAGGTCTCCAAGCTCCAAAGTCACCAAGAAATCCTGTAGCATAAGATTAGCATAAAAATTTGGGATCCTTGAATGAGAAGAGAGCTCTTCTTTTATAAGAAATGAAAATCAACAGACAATGGAGATTAAGAGGCAAAAGATTTGATCAAGGGTGGGGTTTGAAAGAGGAGAAATCCATGTGCACAAGTTTCCTCCAATGAGAAAGAAGTGTTGACTTTTGAGCCTCATGTGAGACAAAAAGGCCTTTTCTCCTTTTTATAAATAAGAATAATGCTTTATTTGTGCAACTTAGGATAAGAGGAAAAGTGGGCACTTTTTATTTAATAAAAGGGGAGGGAATTCCTTTTAATTAAATAAAGACTTGGGATAAAATGGTTAGCCCATAGAAAATAATCGAATAAATGATAGAATTGGGATTTGATCAAGGAAATTGATTTGATTCAAAATATTGATTTTTGAAAATATTGATTCAGGGATTTGTTAAATTGCAAGAATGGGGCCCAAAGTCTAGGCGACCGTTTTAAGGTGCATACAAATACTATCACTTTAAATGTAGGTAAAAATGCATATTTTAATCAGATTTATAATGATAAAGGGAAGGTTATATCAAGAATTTCCTTCATGGATAAAAGATCTCCAAATAGATTCACTTCTTTCTTTGATGGGTATTGCTTCATGTGTCACCTATATGGACATAGAATAAGAAATTACAAATATATGTCAAGGAGGCTTTCAAAGTTTCATTTTAATTATTCATTTCCTAAAATGAATGGTCTAAGATGTTACAAATACAATCTCTTTGGTCATGTTTTGAGGAATTGAAAAACCAAGTCATTTCAGAATGATCAATCTTATACTAATCTACAAGTTGATAAAGAATTTGATACTAAAGTGACTAAGATATGGAGGCCTAAGATTAATAAGTCTATGTTTGTGCAAATAGATTTACATTTTGAAGAAAATGACTTGTAGATAATTGATAGTGTTTTTTTTAGACACGCGACATGTGATAAAATAAAGTTTGATAAATTGATTAACTATTAAGGTGGTAGTATGAGTTTTGGTGATGATTCTTTGAGGAAAATTAAAGATTTGGGCTCTTTGATGCTTAGTGATAAAATGTCTATTCATGATGTGTATAATGTTAAAGGATTGAAGTACAATCTTCCAAAAGTGTTAGTCAAATTTATGATAATTGACATGAAGTTATGTTTGATGATCATGGTCATCAAATCAAATTAAAATATGGACAATTGGTTGCATCAGGTAAAAGATCTAAAGGGAATATATACAACTTAAAAGATATCACAAATACTAACAATCATGAAGATGTTTTTCTTATGGGATAGATGAATGAAGTTGTGTAGGATAAAAAGGAAATAAGAATGGATAATACTCTTCTCCAAGATAATGATAATAACTTGAATAAATTAGATAATAAAGTTGAAGAAAGTGAAGAAGAGATAAAAGATTAAATGAGAACACCAGAACCAATAGGTACAAAGTCTACAAGAACAAGATTGAAGAAATATCATCCTCAAGAATAGATTATAGGAGACAAATAGGAAGATTAGTTAGCTGACATATTCACAAAACCTCTCTCAAAAGAAGTGTTTGAAGGTTTGAGAATCACATTGGGAGTTCGAACTCCTTCTCTTACATAAGTTACTCAGTGTGTGATAGGTTTCAGAGGGAGAATTTATGATTATTTTTGCAAATGAAACCTTGGTGTATCTCCTTTGTCATTGATGTCAAAGGGGAAGAACAAGTATTAGGAAAACATATTGTGATTGATATATGAAATCTATATAGGTACATGATGGATTCTATATAGGTGATGATATACAAGTGATACAGGTATATGTAGAGGTTAATATATTTCTATTTATATATTGACATTAAATCTAAAGGGGGAGTATGTTGAACCTTTATTAATTTGGTCTTTTGTTTTGTCATTGATGTCAACAAGACATGTCAAATCTCTTAGTTAGTTATGGTTGTACACAAGGTATAGTTCTAATAATGGTACACAAGATGGAAATTTAGTTCAAACTTATAGAAGTTGATTAAAGTAACCAAGAGGTGGTTAACATAATGTTATTAATGTACTAATATATTTATTATATCATTATTGAGGTTCTTGATAAAGTGTTAAGTATATAACAATTAATGTTTTTCATTAAGGTAAAAATAGGTTTTGAATGAGCCTTGAAACCATATACATTAAATTTTTAAAGGGAATCATAACCCTATCTAAAAGTAGAGAAAGATAGGAAAAATAAGCATAGACCAAAATAAGACAGCTGGGGGAAGAAGATGAGCTTTACAGAGCCCCCCTAGCACAGATTTCCAATAACCCCAAACCAGAAAAAAAACAACAACCAAAAGAATGATAAACACTAAGGCTCTAGCTACTCAAAACCATTAGGGTAAAGCGAAAGCTTTACATAAACAAAATATATCTAGGGTTTTCACACTCCCAAAACTAGTAATATGGGTTTTGATGGCTCCCATAACTAGACTAGGTTTTAACCTGGGACCCAAAACCAGCATGGGAATGAAGAGGATTCCCCTAACAATAACCAACTAATCTGACAGAAAGACCAATCCACCCAGCAGAACCAAACCAGAGTAAAAATAACAGCTTAAACTTATGAGCATATAAAAATTGAGTTGCGCCAAGACATAAGGGTTTTGAAAGGCTCCCCAACCTTCAATAGAGAAATGGGGTTAAGGAAGACTCCCCAAACCACCAAGCCACAACCTGTCAGGAGAAATAAAATACAAGAAAAGATCTCTAGAAAAAATAAATCCCTCCAAAAAAGACTGAGTTCAACAACAATACTCCTTCCCATCTCTTTCATCCATCAATGAGCCACCTTAATAGGTTGAGCCTCCACCTTAAAAGGAGCTTCCACCTCAATAGGAAGCAGAAAAGAAGAATGAAGAAGGAGAGTAACCTTTAGCTACCAATGAGCCCTTGAGTGAAACCCCACTTGAATAGGGATCTGCACAAAAGAATGGAGAGGGAAGAAACACAAGAAACCACAAAAACCAACAATGGGAGGATCAATATAGTAGCAAAAATTGGTCCATCTCCCATCACGAGAAGTGGCAAGGTCCACATCACTCTGAACAACATCAAAAGAACCAACACCACTCTCCCACACAAAAGAAGGGAGCTACAAAACCCAAAGAGAGCCCAACAAGAAAGGGCCCCAAAAGAAGATCCAACACAATCGCCCACCAACTTTGGGCTTCAAAAGAAAAAAGGAGCCCCTCCTCACCAAAGTAATGGGAGGTAGAACACACCTCAACAAGCTTTTCAATAGTGCATATAGAAAAGAGCTCCACTAAAATAGAGAGGAGGTAAATTAAAAAATAGGAAATAAACTAACCCCCTACACCAAAGAAGGTTGAACCCCAATAGCTAATAGGCCTATAAGATCTAAGGAAAAAATAGCTTCCAGAGACAGATCCATCGAAAGAGCCTCCAAGGAACCACCAGATCCATCCCCGCTGAAGAGAAAGACCACACCACCAACAAAACATACACAAGGAAAGACAAATGAAACCTTGATTCCAAAAAACCCACACGAAGCAACCTCATCTCGAACAAGATCCCAAGGAAGAGGGATGAGGTAGGAGAAAGAAAGGGCATTGCAAACTATAAAGAAGAAGAAAGCATCTCTAGTAGTCCTAGCACCAACAAGACCAAACTAGCACCTCACAAGGAAGGTAGTAGACCAAGGCACACCTTACACCAAAAGAGTTGGGGGAAAGCTCCCAATGTAGAAGTGACAGCCCCCAACTACTAGACCCTGCAAACCCTTAGGTGGGTCATCTTCATCATCATCAAAATTGTATAACTCCTCTAAAGAGACAAAAACCCTAGCACCTAAGGCTATGTTCCCACTCTCCATTCTAATAACTGGTGGTATATAACACTTAATGTTGATTATGAGTTTTAAATAAGTTATAATTTCATAACTACCTAGTTTCAGTCTAAATGCATTTGAACATATTAAGTGTCAAACAAGACCCCAAATATTATACCTTTTTAGAAATTTACCAAAAAAAATTTAAAATAATTCATTGCTATTTTTGGATGTGAACAGCTCCATTCAGGTCAAATTCACTTTCAACAAAGGCAATTTTTGGTAGTTTTGATAGTTATAATAGGTTTTGGTTTAAAGGAGTTTTGGGCAGTTTAATGTGATGTTTGATAACGAAAAAGGAAATTTATAAGGGGATTCGTTCCTGTAATAATCGGTATAGGTGGTCTTGTAGGTGTATACTAGAAATAGTATCTTCATAGAATTAGTATTGTCAATAAATGAAATAGAAACTAAATAACCACAATATAGCAATCTATTTAGCAAATGAATGAACAAGTAAGCATCATGTGGCTCTCTAACTAAGAATGTTAATGTGAAGCTCTCAACAAACCTGCATTAATGACAGTCCTAGAATGAGAAATGAGTGATAAGCTAAGCTAATTAGTTCAATTCGAAATAGAAATGCTCAATTAACTTCTAAAATGCATTTCTAGCTATAAAATGCAAGAGCTTAGATGCAATTCTCAGATTTGTGGATGGTAATTGATTGATTTTAGGCTTCCTTTTATAGATCTAGGCAAGCGTATGGAGTGTAGTTGTGTTGATCATGATTAATCTTGAGTTGAGTCTTTGGTTCCACTCTTTGAAGACAATTTAAATATTGTGTCCTCAAAGCTTGGGATAAGAAGACAAGATGTGTGGACAAGATGCTTTTTCAATTTGAGTGATTGAGATTCATTTTGGCTTGATCCATGTGAGTTCTTTCCTTAAATCCTATTGGTTGAGGCTTTTTCCTCCCATATGGTGTTGAGGGAAATTAGGATTTAATTAATTGATTTTAATTCATTTATTTAGCCAAGTGCACCCCTTTAATGGGTTAATTTGATTTAATTTCAAACTATACAATTAATTGAATTAATTGCACATTGATTTAACTTGATTAAAATGCTTTTAATTTTGATTTAACTTGAATTAAAGATTGATTTTAATTCTGATTGGCCAAATGCTTGTTTTGATTCAATTGCTTTGATTTTTCCTTGATTACTCACATGAATTGATCTATCCTTTTTTCAGTTATTACAAATGCCCCTCTTTGAGTCGACGTGCAAAGCATGTCGATTCAAAGAATTCTTGATTTTGCTTATAAAGGTCCTGATTCTGTTGATGATCGGTTTTTCTGTTCGATATGAAATGCAGTCCTAATGATCAAATCGATTGATTTGATTGTTTGATGGTTGATCCGATGTTAAATTGCTAATGCAATACCTGATTTGATGTTGGTTCGATGTTTGATGCCCCTTTCAATTTATTAGCAAAAAATTTCTTGATAAAAGATTACGCTCTGATTTGATGGTCATTCTCCTAATTTGATGATGATCTAATTATTTGAGGGTATGCCCCTTGGAAATGAAATGAAATTGATAGATGTTTTGAAAATTTCAATGGTTTAGGTCAATTCGCATTGATTGGGTCAATTTATAATGAATTTTGATTTCATTTTTGATAATGTTTTTGCATCTACTTGATTACAAATGCCCTTGACTTGAAAGATTTGGTGAAAATTTTGGAATTCCCAGCCCCTTTGGTAAAAGATTCCCTTTTTAGGTCAAAGATTCCCATTTTAGGTCAAAAGGGCCTATATAAAGGGGTAAAAAGGTTTTTTACTATTCATTTTAACTTTCACTTTTCACTTTTGAGCTCTGACCTCCTTTGACTTTCTGACTATGTCTGTCCCTATTCATAAGCATAGATTTGAGCATGGTTGATGGTACCAGTGGCTATTGAACTACGGACCTCTGGTGAGTGTCTGAACTGATTGATTTTGTTGATTTCTGCATTTAATTTTTGAAAATTTGATTTTTTCATGAAAAAAATCTCCTTTTTTCCTTTTTTTCAATCCAAATAGTGCTTTTGCCAATTTAAGTAGTGCTTTTACCCTTGAATTTGTGCTTCCATGATTTTAATTTGCACTTCCTCATTTTGAAACAGTGTGTTTGTACACCTATTTTTGCCCTAAATCATTTTCGCCTCATCAAATAGTGCGTTTAATTAGGTTTTCACTTTTGCCCTATAAAGTAGGGCTTATGATTTTTTAAGTAGCACTTTCAAATTCTTTTAGTATGTTTGCCTTAAATTGCACATTTGAAATATTAAGTAGCATGTTTAAACTTTTAAATAGCACTTTCACCCTGCTAGAAAAGATTTGAAATTGTTGTAGGCAACCTTTCAACTATGGCAATGTGCTTGATCAAATAATTGGTTAAGGTAATGAACTTGATGTTATAGCGAGTCATAAAAATGTTAGTATGAGTCAGTCATAATTTGAATGTTGGATTGTCAATCTTGATTTAGATGATGGGTGATAATAAATTTTGCACTCTATCTAAGTAGAAGCATGAAAATTGTTTATGGTTTGATATTTGTTAATGTTTTATTGACTTAGGATAATCCCAATGATAACTAATTTCAAAACTAATGTGATTGAACTTTCTTTTTGCAGGTAGTGCTTAAGTCACTGGGTGTTCATGGTTCATATCCTCTTCCTACGAGCATGATTTGGGAACTGACTACAGTTGATCGTAGACACATCAGTCTATGTGGTTTATCTTTCCTATTGGCTTTTCCTGGATTTTGAGTGAATTTGGGATTGATTACAGCTATGACTGAGCGATGGCACTCAAACCATAATACTTTCCATTTTCTGATGGGTGAGATGACAATCACCCTAGAGGACGTGTATCGCATCCTTCAGTTGCCTACCAGAGGCAAGTTAGTTTACTATGATTCAGTATATAATGGTTCATCATGTCGGTGGGTTTTTCTAGATCATACCATTATAGATGATCATATTGAGTGGGCATAGTTTATTTCTTTCTCGGTGCTTCTAGTAGTTCTAGCTGCTTTGATAGGTGGGTTTCTACTTCCTGACAGGCATGGTCACAAATTTGTAGTTGGATGGGGTCCTATCTTGGAGGACTTGTTGGCATATCCCCAAAGATTTGATTGGGGTTGCTTTGTATTAGCTCAATTGTATCATGAGCTACAAATAGTGGTGTACAAATGATCTTCCACACTCATTGTAGTAGTGATCTTGTTATAGCTTTGGATGTGGGAGCATATCCTAGTGACACATCCTATCTCAGTGAGACAATGAGATCTAGGTTGGTCATTTGCCTGGATGTATGAGGCCATGGTTACTCAAACCCATGTGGGTAAGACTGATTTCTAGCATCATGTCATTGATGATAAGGATGTTGTAGTTTGGAGGCCATATATTGGTTGTGAGGCTTGGCCTGAGGATGACTCTGAGTTACCTTATATGTTTTTACCTTGATGGATGATTGGTTGTTCCACTTTTATCATTAAGATATTATGCTTCCAAAGAGTTTTGTGTCAATATGGGTGCAAACAAGGTATGCCACAAGGAGTAGTGATGTATGCTCATGTGCAGGTAGAGAGATCATTGTGGGGTCCCTGTGTAGATTATGGCACAACTATGCAAGAGATTCAAGACCTTGGATATCTACCTTGGTCAATGTGAGAGCATATTCTGAATGCTGGGATTATAGATGATTATGGTGAGTGGTTGCATCAGTACCCATTCCCTCAATTTATTGATCTAGCAGAGAGATTTCTTGGGATTGATGAGGTATCAGATGGTTAGGGTGGTGATGGGGGAGATGGTGGAGATGACAGTGATGATGGAGATGGTGGGAGAGGTGGGGGTACGATTAGAGCACAACGTAGATGATGAGGTTGTTGGGTAGTCAGAGCAAGTAGGGTACATATTCCAATGATTGTTGCTACTCCTATCCCTCCTAGGGATGATCAGGGTAGAGGTGGTCTAGATAGAGCACTCCATCAGGTTGGTAGGGATGAAAATGTGAGACCGGGTCAACATAGGCCTAGGTGACAAAGAGAGGTTGATGCGTATGTCGCACAAGTGTTACTTGATCAAGTACAAGGCCCTCTTTCTCAAAAGGTGATGCCTCCATTTGTTCCACAATATTTTTCTACTTAGGCACCTGCTTCTACTATGATGACTTCATCTTCTTCACATCCATCTTCTTCTAGTTTTGTTTCATCTTTATCAGTTCCATCTCTATCTTCAATGCCTCCAACACATACTTCTATAGCACAAGGCCTTACAGTAGCTTTAGCACCAGATGATATATCTCTTCAGTCTCAGATGTCATCAATGTAGCAACAAGTTACTCAACTGAGTTCTATGATGTAGACCTTCCTGGCCATGATGAGTCAGTAGGGATTATAGGCAAGCTCGAGCTATCCTCCAAATAGTGATCCTGGTCCTGATGGTGGAGATGGTACTACCAGTTGAGATATGGTTATCAGATATTGTAGTTGCTTTGTATTTTGATGATATACATGATCTCATTCTTTCCATTGATATTGAGACATTTTATTGTATCATTTTTTATTCGATCTATGTTGTTGATGCTGATTTTTTGATAGTTGGATATTTCTTTTATGATCATTTGATGGACTTTGATATTTTGCTCATTTCATGATGATGTTATAGACTCTAATATTCATTTTTGATATCTTTTACTATATATGATGTCATGATGTGTTGGATCTCCTTTTTAGGTGTTTTAGCATGATATACAGATCTAGATGGTTCTATCTCCTCTATGCTTTGTTTTTATGCTTTTGAGATGCAGTTTTTGATATGTATGCATATGTTCTATTAATGCTTAAATGTTTTTCTTATGTATGGCATATAATAGATGGATGGATTTTAATGATTAATGCTATGATTCTTACTGATGGATGCAATGTGATGCAATATTTATATCGACATGTAATGCTTAATGATTCTAGATGTTATATGATATAAATGATGATGTAATGCTATGCCTTTGTTTAATGAATTTATTATGCATGATGCAATGTGTCTAAGATGGCTTAAATGATATGTACCTAATGATAATGTTTTATGATGGTCTATGTGAGATGAAATGAATTTAATGCACTTAATGTTTTGAATGCAACCGAATGCAATTTAATGGATGAATATGATGAATGCAACCTAATGCAATGATTTTTAAATGATTCTAATGATAAAGATTAATGCAACTTAATGCAAAGAATCCTAGTGAAAATGATTGTAAAATAAACTATGCAACTTAATGCAATGATTTAAAAATGATGAAATGCTATGAACTTAATGGTTCTAAAATGCTTAAATGAATGCATGATAAAAATGAATCTAATGAGAATGATTTCAATGATTTAATGAAATGTAATGCAATTGTGTTAAAATGAACCAAACAAATGCAAGTGAACTAATGAAATGTACTTTGCTTTTGTTATTTTTTATTTCCAACACATTCGATCACAAATAGTTTTGATGATTCTTTGATTTTTGATTTGACTACACCCCCTTTCTTTTGTCAATTTTCCTCTTGCATTTTAAATACTAGAAAGATTTAAGGAAAACAAAATACATTAAAATGCGTTTAATCTAGGATGTATGCAACTAACTGTCATTATTCAAGAAATTTGGAGCTTATTTTCATCATTGAGCATATTTTGGAATTTCACTTTTTAGTACAACCATCACTAGTTCAACCATGATGATATGAATACTTTTTGCACCTCTTTCTTTTCTTTCCCATCCATTCTTGGTATGACTATCACTGATTGAAACCAATCATGAGAGTACGAATACCGATTTTGTCAGATTCTGTTGCAAGTGGATTTTTGTATTATGATATTGAAAATCAAAATATCCAAGGTATCCTTTTGCGTAAACAAACAAAGATCTCTATTTTATCCTATGTACAAGTCCTCAATGATTCTTTAATGATCATGTCCTTAGATAAATAATACATGATTTAACACTTTGATCTTAAGATAGTCCTTCATAAATCAATAAAATATCATTATTTCATCACAGCTTATCTCATTTAGAAACTTTCATCGATTCGCTAGAAAGATATGATGCCATTAATCAAGTTAACATTTAGAAAAAATTTGCAATGTTTTTCAAATCCATAGTTCAAGTACAGTTCCATCCATTTCATAGTTTTAATCTTGATAAAGATAAGGTCATGTGAGGTCTTGGATCAAATTTTTCATTTTTGGTTCACAATGGATTTAGAATTTGGATTTCAATTAAGCTTTGTTACTCATGCTTTTGATGACTTGATTTAGTGATTGATTGAAATTTTCTTTTTTTTTTAATGAATCTTTTCTCCTTTCGAGTAGATTTCCCCCAGCTTGATATGATTACATTGGCAATACTTGGGACAATTTGTAGATTAGGTGACCAAAATATTTAGGTACTTGCAAATGCAACTATGGGGTTTTATTATGTAATATATACAAATGTTGGCGAGTGCAATTTTTACAAGGTGACCACTAGGTATGCGACTGACTTGGACTTTCAATGGCACCTGTTTACCATATTTTCACCAATTGAATAGATCTTGCTTTCTCTTTTTGTTTTTAAAACTTTTTCTCTTTTTTTGCTGCCAAGGTGCCTATTTGCTAGGTTTTCACCAAGATACCTTTTTTCTTTTTCTGATTTTTTTGTATTTTTTTGTATTTTTTCTTTTTTTATTTTTATATCATCAAGGCACCTATTTGCTAGGTTTTCACTGAGACAACATCTTTTGAGGATCATTTCTAAATGTTTTTGGGCTTTCTTCATGCTCAATTTTCCACCATTTTTTATCTTTTCTGATTTTCCAATTTGTTTTCTCTTTTTTTATTTTCAATGTTTTTGGTATTTTTAGGATCTCTTTTGACTATATACAATAAATAGGATGCTTGCCATTTGATTTTATGATACTCTTTATACTCTTTATTTGTCTCATGTATAGAACCTTCTTAAATGGATGGTATTGATAGGTTCTTGTAGCTCTTCATCATCACAATCAACTAGCTTGTAGGTGTCTGTGCCAAAAGATGAAGTGATCACAAAAGGTCCTAACCAATTTGCTTCCCATTTTCCTTTCTTTTCTCTTTCAACTTGATTCTTGGGATTCTCTCGCAAAACTAGGTCACTTGCTTGGAATGTCCTTGATTTAATGTGTTTATTATAGGTTTTTGACATCCTATTTTGATATACTTTTAAGTGATCAAATGCTTGTTGTTTTTTTCATTTAACAGTTCTAGTTCATGCAACCTAGCAATCCCATAGTCTTCTTTAGTTATCAACCCCTGTAATGATACCCTTAAGGATGGAATCTCTACCTCCAAAGGTAATCCAACCTCTGCTCCAAAGACTAATGAAAATGGTGTAGCCCCTGTTGGCATCCTAATGCTAGTTCTATAAGTCCATAGAGTTGGGTTTATCTAGATGTACCAATCTCTGCCTGAGTTATCCACAGTTCTCTTCAATATTTTTAGGATATTCTTATTCCTTTCTTCTACTTGTCCATTACTTTTGGGGTAATATATTGAAGAGGAATGATGTATCATGGGAAACTCAGTACACAACTCTTTTAGGTCCTTATTTTAAAAGTGTTTTGCATTATCTGTGATGATGGCATGAGGTACACCATATCTACAAATTATATGATTCAGAATGAATGAGGATATTTGTTTTCCTATTGTAGTTGATAAGGGTACAACTTCCACCCATTTAGTGAAGTACTCCGTAGTAGTGATGATGAATTTATGACCATTGGAAGATGGTGGATGAATCATCCCTATTAAGTCAAATCCCCATTAATAGAATGGCCAAGGTGTAGTCATCGGATGAAGTTCTTGGGTTGGTACATGGATCAAGTTTCCATGAAATTGACACTTTTGACAAATCTTAGTAAAATGGAAAGCCTCCTTCTCCATCATAGGCCAAAAATATCCTATCCTAAGAAGTTTCTTAGCTAGGGTTAGTCCATTTGAATGTGACCCATAGATTCCCTCATGGATTTCTTGCAAGGCTGCGTTTAACTCCACTTTCTCTAAACATCTAAGAAGCATTTTGTCGAGACTCTTATGATACAATGTTTCAGATATTAAGGTATATCAAGTGGCTTGGGGGATGAAACTTTTCTTTTGGTTCCTTGTTTGGTCCATTGGTAAGGTTTGGTCTTTGAGGTAAGTGTAAATGGCTCCATACCAACGTGATTCAATTCCGGTTAATAGGAAAATGGTGTGAGGATGAGTAGGGTCAAATGCGGGTTGTTCCACTTCTTCTACCCGGAATTCATATTTGGTGCATTGATCTAGTAGTTGTAGAAGTGATGCCAAAGTTTCCATTGCATCTGATGCTCTATTCTTTTCTCTAGGCACTTGGTCAAATGTAATAAGGATGAAGTACTTCTTTAGATTTTCCACCATGTTTTTGTATGGCACCAACTTGTCATCTTTGTTCTGATATTCATCATTAATCTAATTAATGACTAGTTGGGAGTCTCCATAAACCTTCAACTTTGTTACCTTCCATTCCCAAGCCAACTTGATGCCGATGACTAAGGCTTCATATTTTGCTATGTTATTGGTACATGAAAATAGAAATTTGTAGGATTTTGAAATTACAAACCCTTGTGGAGTTATCAAGAGTATTCCTACTCCTAATCCATGTTGTGTGTATGACCCATCAAAGTAAAGCAGCCATGTTTTTGCCTCTATATGCACAATCTCAGAATCTAGAAATTCTACTTGAATTGGCTAATCATCTTGTAATGGCAATTCTCCTAGTTGGTCAGCAATAATTTTCCCTTTGATAGCTTTATGACCCACATATTCAATTTCAAATTCTCTTAATACCATCACCCATTTGGCTAGCCTTCCATTCAATGTTGTTTTGCTTAGTAAATACTTTAGAGGATCAATCTTGGAAATGAGCCTTATCTTATGAGCTAGGATATAGTGGCATAGTTTTTGCGAGGCAAAAACCATAGCCAAGCATGCCCTTTCGATGAATGTGTAGTTTAACTCATACTTGACTAGAGTTCTACTTATGTAGTATATTGCTTTCTCCTTGCCTAATTCATCCTCTTGTGCTAAGAGTGCCCCTAATGAACTCGGTCACTGAAATATATAAGATTAAGGGCTTGCCTCTTATTGGTCACATCAATATTGGAGGATTCATGATATATTTCTTTAACATGTTGAAAGATTCTTCACACTTCTCATCCCATTTGAAAATTGTATCTTTATGGTGAAGTTCGGTGAAGTTGTGACATTTTTCTACTAGTTGGGATATGAATCTCTTGATGGATTGAACTCTTCCTTGTAGGGACCTCATTTGGCTTATAGTTCAAGGTGCTTCCATCTCCATGATATATTTTACATTAGCGGGATCTACCTCTATTCCCTTCATGGATACAATATAGCCTAGCAGCTTACCTGATTGGACTCCAAATGGACACTTTTTTGGATTGAGCCTCACTTTGAATTGTTCTAGCCTAACAAAGATTTTCTCTAGAATTGGTAAGTGCTCTTCTCTTGAATGAGACTTTTCTAATATGCCATCCACATAGTCCTCCATGAACTTGTAATACCCCAAAAATGGGCTATAGGTTCATTAATCTCCTATATCGACATATCGAATGAAATCGACATCAAAGTCCTAACCTAAGGCATATCTGAACATCATCAAATCATAATTGATTATCATAAATTCTGCATCGGGAAATATTCCTAGTAATATTCCTAATTATCTTAATTATCTTTAATTTAATGATTATTTGGTGATAAATCCAATTTATCCTAAAGTTTAATTAATTGAATATTCTCAATATTTAATTAATTAAGTTTAATACTGCCACTTAATTATTTAATTAAAGTTAATTCTATTTATTCCTAAATATTATTATTTAAATTTGACAATAAATTCAAAATTCCTATCATTAATTGATTAAATTCTTATTTAATTATTTAAAGCAAGTTGTCAATTTGTAATAATATTGTTTTTGAATAAAAGTTTGGAAAATAGTTGATTAACCCATAAATCAATTGTTTTAACTTTAGAATCAATTAAGTTGGAAATAAATCACTTTATTATTAAATTAATTCATAAATAAATCATGCACAATTAGAAAAGCAGACAACAATCAATTATCAATTAAATCTAAACTCTATTTTGAGTTATACTCTACTTTTGCATGTTTTTGTGAGTTAATTATCCTTTATTTAAAAATAACTCAAAAATCAACCTGAGTTATTTGAGTGATTTATGGCTTTCTTCCATGCATCCTCAAAGCCCTAGATTTCTATAAATCAAGGCTTCAGCTCATCTCAAATCATCTCATAATTTTGCAAACTTATGCTGGCGAATTGCTATCTGGAGAATTGAAGCTTCTTTGTGAATCAACCACATTTTGTGAGATTACTTTTGTTTTCATATCATTGTAGCTCAGTTTGCATATCAGCTTTCCATATCATTATTAGCATAGATTTATATCAAGTTTTCATTATCATTCTTGTTGCATCTAAAATAAAATAAAAAAAGATTAATTTGCATACATTCCATATCTAGATTTTGCATTCACATCCTTCGTTTAGGTGTCATCAAGGTCACTGATCTCGGTCTAATCTGAGAATACATACTCGCATCTACTAGAAGACAGTAAATCACCTGGTTAGTTTAGTTTTTCAATTACTTGCACGATTTCAATTTTTGCTAACCTCTAATGTTTTAATAAAGTGTTGTGTCTACAAAATAGGTACAAAATTCACACACACATTTTTGGCACCCACCATGGGGCCTTGAAACAGGTTTCCCTTCATTTCAATCAATTTTCTATCTTTTAAGGTTAAGGGTTTCAAGGGTTCTAGTACACTCTACAGGACGCTATTTTTTGTACTTTTTCTATCAAAACTACAATTTTTAATTTTCTATCCATACTTCTGTACATCTCTCCATAGATTCTCATGTGATATTTTTCATCGTTTCACATGAATTTTTGCTGGTTTTAGCACTTCCTTGCGTGAGACTTCATCTTTTGTCACGCGAGACCATAATTCCTCGCGTGAGATTTCATCCTTTGTCATGTGAGATAGTGTTTCCTCGCTTGGGACCACATCCTGACTCGCATGAGATTTTTCTATAGAGACATAGAATTTGTGAATCCATACTTTCAAATTATTGATTTGTAATGCTTACGGTTTGCTGTTGATTTGTCTTGATTTTGTACTTTCAAATGTGT
Organism: Chamaecyparis obtusa; assembly: GCA_027943335.1. Taxonomy (NCBI): domain Eukaryota; kingdom Viridiplantae; phylum Streptophyta; class Pinopsida; order Cupressales; family Cupressaceae; genus Chamaecyparis; species Chamaecyparis obtusa. The sequence continues at coordinate 175,449 of BSBK01008441.1, forward strand.
GCTAAATTTTGGATTACAGAGCATTGGACCTAAGGTATTCTTCTCAAGCTGATAATATTTTGATTTGGATTAAAATAAACTCTCTCATGTCAAGCTTGTGTGACTATTTATTGCTTTCATATCACACATTTCATTTGGGCTATAAAAATGAACATAGATTTTCTTTTTAGCATCTTTGTTACACATAGTAAATAGGCCCTATAAACACTATTTGTGGCTCTTGAGAGAGTGGGTTTCTAGTGAAACTTTTCTCAATGAAGGAACCCTTGTAGGTAGGGAGGATATTGAGGGAGTCTCACGTTCCACTAGATCCGTGTGTCTTCAACTTTTGATCAAGGCATTCTCTCTCCGGAGAGGTTGATAGATCATAAGGGGTTGATGTCATAGATCTTTGTGAGATAATCTTGGTCTTAGTGTGTCAGATTAATCTGTCTACTTTGTTTGGGTTAAAAGTGAAAAGGCTAGGGGATTATGCTCTACTTCCTTTTTGGATAGTACCAGAAACCCAAATCCTTGAATCTGGAACCAGTCTCCATGTGGTATATCTTGTGAGTCACCTTTAGAGAGGGTTAACCATAGTGGACATTCCCTTAATTGGGTCAACCACATTGATGGAACCTCAAGCGGTAATAGCCATTTTCATCATGGTAGTGACAACCGCTATATAAATGCCTATTGGAAGAAATCTCCATAGGTGTGGTCTCTTGTTGGGCTGTCAGATCTCCCTAGCAGATCCTGAAGATTAAGTTCTCAGATTGTGTCAAAACCCTGGTGCATCTAGATTGGAGTTCACCCTCTTGGATCATAAAAGTTGTAGAGTCAAACCATTACTAAAAACCCTAGTGAGGCCAAATTTTCATTTTCTAGGAATATGTGCGTTACTGTAAAACTTTTTGGAACATACACAATTAGCATTTTTAAGGATTAGCACAAATAAGTCACTTGATTGTTCATGTGCAAGGTTGCTTTTTCCCTTGCTCATTGTTTTCAGACATGCTTGAAATCAGTTGCTTGCTATTTTGCATGCTTGCTTATCTATTTGGTTACTAAAAATGAACAAATCTGTTACAATCCTCAAACCTGCACATTGAAATTTGCATAACAATCTGACACTGAAACACTTAAAAATTGCAAAATCAGAGCAAAAATCTTTTTCTAGTGTGAGAACTGAATATTCTATCAAAGAATAGCTAGCACTGTGTCTCAAAATCTATGTCTTGAAATTTGTACCTTGAAATCTATGCTAAAACTATCAATTGTGTCCTTTTATCATGCGAGATTTCAACTTTTTGAGTATTCTTTCACGTGAGATAGCACATTCTCACACGCAGCTTGGTACTTCCTCACGCAAGACAACACATTCTCATGCACAGTCTAGTACTTCCTCTCATGAAATAGCATTCTCTCATGCGAGCGTGTCCTAAAATTTGCAAAATAGAGAGCTTATTACTGCTAGTTGGTCAACTTCCTGTCAGATTTGATTTTTGTCTAGGATCTGGATGCCTATTTTCTTGTTGCACATTGTCTGAAACTGCATGTCTAGAGTTGAGAAACACATCTTGGAATCTATCAAACAAATCATTGTGTCAGGAATAGAGTAGAGCTTATAATGAATCCAATTATTTTCCTAAAGTGACCTTTTGAATTTGATTTAGCCTTTTGTTTAATCGATTTGACTCTTTATCATTTTGTGTCAAAACCTTGTCATAACTATCAATCTTCAATCAATCATCAAAATGACTAAGTGTTGAGAACTTGTGTCTGCTATCTTTTGGGAATCTACCCATACATCCAGGGCACAGTATCTCTCATCTAAGTCAAATCTATACTTCAATCAATCAAACCTTGACAAGGTTGAGTCATCCGATTATCTTGGTTCAATTCATTCTTCGATTGTCTTCATCTTATTCTTTTGCTTCACCCAAGGTTAATGGTGGACACTAGAGATTTTTCTCACAAGAAATCAAGAGAAGCACTTAACAATGGAACTTTTTCTACTCACGTAGGTCCAACTCTTGACCAACTCTATAATTCTGGTCTTTATGAAGATGATGGTCTTGGTAACTTTCAATTAAAAACTGGTTACGTACCTCCTCCATCAACTCACAGAGGCAATCAACAAACTCCTCATCAATCTATTCCAAGGAGTCCACAAACTCCTACCATGTCTCAAGAAAGGACAAAATTTGGCTCTCAAAGAGCTCAATCTCAATATGGTGCAGATCAAGAACCCACACCTGAAGAAATTGCCTGATATCAAAATGATGATGAATTCAAGAAAATGATGAGGCATTTATTGAAAGAAAATAGAGAAACATACTTTTTGGAATTAGCTCATCAAGGAGCTAAGCTTCCTCCTAATTTTAATGTCAAAGATATCATCACACATTTGGAAGAAACTCCAATAATGACCATGATGAAATAGATGCATGCCATGCAAGTCAAGCTTAATAATCTTGAGAAAGAAAAGGAACCCAAGGAGTTCTCCATGGAGGCCCTATGTCCTTTTCCATTTGACAAAGACTTGTACATGCCACCATTCCCAAAAAGTGTGGAGATGCCTAAGTATGATAAGTATGATGGACACTAAGATCCTCAAGATCATGTCAGAGAATTTTGTACACAATCTATGGAGTTCATGCACGAACCAACCTATCTGATGCATCTCTTCCCTCGATCTCTAGGTGGGGCGGCCATTCATTGGTTCTCTAGATTGCCTTCTACTATCAAAACTTTTGAGGAGTTGATCAAATTGTTCTATCAACAATACTCCTACAACATTAAACATCTAGTCACCATGATTGATATCTGTAATCTCAAGCAATATCCAGGGGAACCATTCCTAACATTTCTTAAGAGATGGAGGAAGAAGTTCTCTCTATATGCCAGACCTATTCCAAAAATAGTAAAATTGGAAATCTTCATCAATAACCTCATTCCAGAAATCAATTATCCTCTACAAATGCAAGATCATACATCTTTTGATAAGATGGTGGAGAATGCTATCAAAATTGAAAAGTGCTTGTAAAAAAAGGAGAAATCACACTTCAAAAAGACAAGTATGAATCTGGATCTAGTTCCAAAGATAAGAACAAAAATTGGAACAAGAATAAAGGCATCATCACAGATGGCATTGTTGACACTATCCATGCCCCATCAAAGGCACCAGCCTACAACCTAACTCTTGGTTCCCAAGCCATTAAAGCTTCAGAACAAAAGTCATCTGAACCATTCCAAAAGAAGCCAGAACACAAATCTTGGGATTAAAAGTGAAAGTTCACTCTTCTTGGAGAATCTTTAGAATTAGCTATGAGAACTCTACTAGCTGATAACATCATCTCTTTGCCAGTAATCTAACAATTTTATCCAGACCCTAAGCCACATTGGTGGAGAGAAAATGAATTATGTGATTTCCATCGAGGTAAAGGTCACAAAACTAATAACTGCTTACGGTTGAAACACACCATTCAAGATCTGATTGATAGTGGAGACATCACAGTTGACAATCCTAAGAGCAATAATGATCATATGGCATTTACAAAACCATTTCCACAACATGGTCAAGGAGTTTCAACTTCTCAGCCTAATATGGGGGAATAAGTCAATTATGCCTACCCTGGAAATAATGCTGTCATCAGTATGGTTGAACCATGTCTCTCTGAAAGTTGCAATGTCATCACAATTGTACAAAGAGAAAGAGATCATTCCTTAGCTAATGTAGTTACTCAATCACAAGCTCAGGCACATCTGAATGGACAAATCCCAGATTCATCAAATGTCCCTAAGATGCCCTTCAATCTTTCTTCCGCTTCCAAACATAAGGCTATTTCTAAATCTTCCAATCCTAAAGATACAAGGCCAACATCTTATAGCATTGTTGAAAAACTCCAACACACTAATGCAAAAATCTCCATGTTTGATTTTCTTTGAATATCTCCAGGTCACAGAGCCATTCTAGACAAAGCTTTGCTCGGATCCAATGTTCTTGATGACCTTGATTTAGACAGGTTCCAAACTATGGTTGGACATCTTACATCTCTGTAATATATCTCCTTTTCAGAGGAAGATGAAAACTCCTTGAGTCACCCACATAATCAGGCTTTGCACATAGAAGTCTTGATCCAAAACCGTAGAATCAAACATGTGTTGATAGATGGAGGCACTGGCCTAAACATTTGTTCTTACAGCTTGATCACACAATTGGGATTTTCAGAATTGGCTATTGATCCTAGAAAGAAAATAACTATCAAAGCCTATGATGAACAAGAAATATCTTCTAAAGGTACCATTGGCTTACCTATTAGAGCAGGTCCAGTTATCAGAGATACTATATGTCAATTTCTTGATCTACCTTTGGCTTACAACATTCTTCTAGGGAGACCATGGATACATGAGATGAAGGCTATTCCTTCTACATTTCACCAATGCTTGAAATTTCCTTATGAAGGAGTGGAGGTCACTATTCTAGCAGACATATCCACCACTTGCAATACATTGAAGGAAAGTGTAGATAAGCTTGTGCCTAATAACAGTGAATCTTCCATTGAACCAACTAAAGAAGCATCCACATCTAAAATGGAAGACCTTGCAAAAGAGGTTAATATGAAAGAAAATAGTATGGGAGAATATACTATGGAGCCAGTCTTATCTTTGACATCTTTCCCTATCTCACCTAAGTCTTATGGATAATCTTTGAAACAATCCAAACTAGAATCTAAAGAACCTCTTGAGGCATATAAAAAGAATTTTGTAGTAGAACAAGTCTCCAAGCAAGAATTTGAAGAGGATGAAGCTATGCTTGCATGGCTTCACAAAGATGAACCTGAATCCCAAGTGATCCAAACTCATGATTCTACAGTATCTAAAGATTCTTCTAAGTCATATGGCCCAGGAGATAAATTAATAGCTAAGATGGGATATTTAGGTAAAGGACCTCTAGGAGTCAGAGGAAAAGCTCTTGAGGCACCTCTCCCACATAATGGTAGAGAAAATAAAGATAAAGTTGGCTTAGGCTTTAAAAAGAAACCCTTCCACCTCAAAGGTAATTGTTCTCATGTCATAGAGAAGATCACACCAGGAGAAGCTCTTCTTAAGAAAGAAGAAACATAACCATCAGATAGTGATTCAGATAGCTCAGAACTCATCCCCTATGAAAAATTGCCTAAAGAGATCAAAGACCTTCTTGATGATAAAGATGATCCAATCAAAAGAATCAATGTAGTAGAAACACAAGAACCTACTATCAATCAGGAGATAGTTGCAACATAAGAACCAGCTAATCTCAAAAAAAATCAAGAAGAGAAAGGTGGTAGTGATTTTGAGATAGACTCCCATGAGTATGAATTCAAATCCGAAACTAAAGGTAACCCTTCTTGGGGTATCCACCCTGACTTTACTCATGTTCCTAGAGATCCTGAATCAGAAGATGAATCTAATGACTATGAATGGGGAGTCATTCTAGAACTAGATGAGCTTATCACTGAGAAACATGTTGATGTTATTCACCAATATGCACCTCAACCCAACATAAGTCTAGAGTGAAATGATGAAACTATCGAGTCTGATCCACCTATGGCTGAATTGGACTCCCACAATGACATTGAGCCTATTCATGAATTGAATGTCTTAAGTTGTAATATCACCTTTGAACTTGAGCATTAGGTTAGGACCAATAATGACATATCCATATCTGTAAACACTATCTCCCAATCTTTCCCCACTTTGACTATCCAATATCCAAAACTTATTGATCAAACTCCACAAATTCAAGCCATGGTATTTATACCTTCCCAAATGACTATGCCCTTTCTTGCTACCTCAATCTAGTTGAGCCTATGATAAATTCCATTAGTGAACTGAGCGTTAGTATGATAGAGTTGGATATCAAATATCTTAGTCAGAAAAATAAGAATAAAAAGAAAAAGAAAAGGAGTTCTGAGGGTGAAAACCACTTCGTGGCAGTCTCAGAACCTACAAAAGTAAAAATAAAAGATGTATCCGAAGGTGAAAACCTCTTTGAGGCACCTAAGGATGAGATATTTGATGTCTTTCTGAGTCATTTATAGGATAGATCTCTGGTTCTAATTGAGCCCACTCAATCTATCAATTTGGGAATAGCAGAGGAACCACAATTGATCCATGTCACACAATCTTTATCAGAAGAAGAGAACCAAAAATTTACAACATTCCTAATAGAGAACAAGATCAACTTTACATGGAAATATTTAGATATGCTAGGATCAGATCCTAATCTCATAATGTATCATTTATCTATAGCTCCAAATGTCAAACATGTTAAACAAAAGTTGAGAAAGATGCATCCTCATGTTTCACTCTTGGTAAAAGCTGAATTAGAAAAGCTCCTGAAATCCAGATTCATCCAAGTTATTGACTATGCAGAGTGGATCTCTAATATTGTACCTATTTCAAAACTAGATAAATCAATCAGAGTATGCACAGACTTTAGAGATGTAAATAGAGCATGCCCTAAGGATGATTTTCCACTACCTAACACTGATATGATAGTGGACATGACTCAGGGCTTTGAGATGTATTCTCTAATGGATGGCTTTTCTGGATATAATCAAATAAAAATTTCTCTAGAAGATCAAGAGAAAACTACTTTCACATGTGCATGGGGTGCCTTCTATTGGAATGTTATGCCATTTGGACTTAAAAATGCTAGTGCTACATATCAAAGAGCCATGACATATTTTTTTATGACATGATGCATAGGACTATGGAGGATTATGTTGATGATACTTTAGCAAAATCTATGCTTATGGTTGCACATCTAGATGACTTGAGGAAGATACTAGATAGAATGGAAAAATTTAGTCTCAGACTAAATCCTAAGAAGTGTGCTTTTGGTGTCACTTCTGGAAAGCTCTTAGGATACATAGTTTCAAAGAAAGGCATTGAAGTTGATCCAGCTAAAGTAAAGGCTATAATGGAAATGCAACCTCCAAAGAATATTAGTCAAATGAGGACATTGCAAGGATGAGTTCAATCTATCAGAAGATTTATATCACATCTAGCAGACATATCACAACCTTTTACAAAAACATTACATAAAGGTGTGACCTTTGCATGGAATGAAGAATGTGAGAACAACTTTAACCATATCAAGAAGTATCTATCAAATCCACCTATCTTGATGCCTCCTATTCATGGGAAGCCTTTGATCTTATATGTCTCCGCTATAGATACATCACTGGGGGCATTGCTAGCACAACATGATGAGAACAAAAAGGAAAGAGCTATATACTATATCAGTAGAACATTGGTTGCATATGAAAAGAACAATTCAATGATTGAGAAAGCTTGTCTAGCTATGATCTTTACATCATAAAAACTGAGACACTACATGTTAGCTCATACCACACAATTGGTAGCTAAGATTGATCAACTCAAGTACCTAGTAAGCAAAGCTGCCCTCATAGGTAGATTAGCTAAATGGGTTATGCTCTTAAGTGAATTTGACATTGAATATGTGGAAAAAAAAGCTATAAAAGGACAAGTTATTGCTGATCAATTAGCAGATGCACCTATGATTGATAATACACCAATGCAAATGGAATTTCCAGATTCCTCTATCATGACTCTTTCTTCTAGAGAATGGTAGTTATTCTTTGATGGTTCTTATACATAGAATGGATCTGGAGCAGGCATATTGTTCATAACTCCTCAAGGATACTCAATTCCAAAAGCATTCAGATTAAAGTTTCCTTGCACAAACAATATTGTAGAATATGAAGCCCTTTTGAATGGCATGAAAATAACAATTGAGTGGAGAGTAACAAAATTACACATTCATGGGGACTCACAACTTGTTATCCATCAAGTCAATGATGTGTACCAAACTAAAGATGAAAATCTCATTCCTTACAAAAGAATGGTAGATGATCTAAAGAAGTATTTCATATCTATCACATTTGAGAAAATACCTAGAATGGAGAACAAGGCTGCGGATGCAATGGCAACATTATCTACTTTATTATAGCAGCCTGAACATGAGCTATGCTATGAGTTCCTGGTGGAAGCACTATCTTATCCTGCATATGACTCCCTTGAAACCCACATGATTTGCACCATTGTAGGTCATGATTCATCTAGATACAAAAACCTATTTTCCTATCTCCAAGACCAAATCATTCCCGATACCTTCAACCACCATGAAAAGAGATACCTTATCTGTAATGCCTCTTGATATGTCATCATTGGTCATGATCTATACAAACGAGGTCTAGATGGTATGCTACTTAGATGTTTAGAATGGGAAGAGTCTCAATGTGCATTAGAGGAAGTCCATGATGGAATTTGTGGGTCACACTCAAACAGTTTAACACTAGCTTGAAACTTATTAGGGCTGGGTACTATTGGCCTGAAATGGAGAAAGAGTCTATCAAGTTTGCTAAGAATTTTCAAAAATGCCAAGTGCATGGAAGCTTAATTCATGCTCCTGGGAGAAATCTAATTCCCTTCACTACACAATGGCCTTTTCACCAATGGGAATTTGATCTTATAGGAGCCATACATCCTCATTCTTCTAATGGGCATACCCATATAATCACAACTACAAATTATTTCACAAAATGGGTAGAGGCAGTCCCTTTGACACAAGCAACTGGAAAGAAAATATCTATGTTCATATTGAACTATATCATATGGAGATATGGGATCCCATATTCTATAATCACGGATAATGGTGGACAATTCAAGAACAAAGACCTAGATGATCTATGTGCCAAATTCAAGATCACACAACATTGGTCATCAATCTACTATCCTCAAGGGAATGGATAAGCAGAGGCTTCTAATAAGAATTTATTGAAAATCTTGCATCGTACAGTTAATAAAAAAGGAAGAGATTTCCATCTCATGATCAATCCAACTCTCTGGGCCTAAAAAACAAGTATTAGAAAACCCACTGGGGCTACACCTTTCACTTTAGTTTATGGGTTTGAAGTAGTACTACCTATTGAGGTTGAAATCCCATCACTAAGAATCAGAATGCATGGTTTAGTAACTGATGATGACTACAGAGTGTCTAGGTTGCAAAAACTTGAACTACTAGATGAGCACAGACAAGCAGCATATGATCATCTCAGAGTATATCAGAAGAGAATGTCTAGAGGCTACAACAAGAAAGTCAGACATAGAGAACTTCAGGTTGGTGATCTAGTCTTGAGAGAAAATCTTAAAAATCAATCACATCGAGAACGCAAGGGGAAGTTTGAACCCAACTGGCTGGGTCCCTTTGTAATCACTGCTAATTTTGGCTCTGGTGCCTATCAACTCTCAATGACTGAAGGAGAACAGCTCTGAGAACCAATCAACATTCTCCATCTAAAGAAATTATATGCCTAAGGCATTCAGTTTATGGTAAAATGTCCTAAAAAAATCTTTAAAATTGGAAAATGTCCTGAAAAAATGAACATCTTGGTGAAAACCTAGTAATAGGCGCCTTGATGATTCACAAAAAAAATTAAAAAATATCAAAAATATAAAAAAAAAGTAAAAAATTATCAAAAGTACAAAAAAAAATTGAAAAAATGAAAAATGCAAAAAAATGAGAAAAAGAAAAAGTGCCTTGGTGAAAACTTGGAAATAGGCGCCTTGGTAGCAAAAATAGTATCTCTGCCAAGATGGTGAAAATCTGGCAAATGGGTGCCACTTGTTTTAGAACACTCCATCTATCAGCGCAATCTTGGTCTTTCCTAGCTTTCAGTCTTGCTTTAGTTTGTACATATCTCCTAGTTTGTTTCTGCATTCTTGTTATTTAATAAGTCGATCTGTGCACCAATCAGCTCAAGCATTTGTATCCTATCAATGTTCAAACTTGGGGGCAATCAATGTCATATCCTTTGGTCTCCAATGTATCTTAGACATGTCATATCCATCCAGAGTCCTTTGAAGCTTCATTTGAGTTAGTTAGTCTGTCTTGTCTCCAGAAAGGATTTTGCATCTACAACAACACAATCAAACATCAAACACAAACTGAAAATAATCTATGCCTTTTCAATGCTTTTATTTCCTTGTATGCTTACTGATTCGCATTGAGATTTTTCCATATTGTGTCCCTTTGAGCTCTTCAATGATGTCCTTTATAGGATTTAGAGATTGATGACTGGGGGCATAATCTTTTCTTTGTCTTCTGCTTGTATGTGAAAATATAATAACTTTGGAAATTCTAGATTGAAATGGTGTTCAACTGTAAGAGCCTCTATCTCGAATTGGATGGCCATGCATACCTCGACCATTGATACCTAGAAAATTCAAGGAATTTTGATCTAACTATTGTCTTTTTGAGTGAGTTCTTTCTCCTACTATGAAACACGATCTTACCTAAGGATGTGAATGATAAAGGGTCACTATAGGTAATTCACATTGGTTTTAGAATGATCTCTTGATTGCTTGATGTGTTTGTACCACAAGGCATATTCAGGTCATCATGATGTTTATGTTTTGATGCTTATACAAATTGCTATATCAAAATGGACATGATATTCAGGTCATCCTGGCATTTGTGCCTTGGTGCTTATATCTAATCCGACATTCCAAAAGTAAAATCAATATTCATATGTCCATGGTTGCCTAATCAGTGGGTGTTGTATTGATTCCTACACATACAAATTGATATTCATATGTCTATGGTTTCATAACTAGTGGACATTGTATTGATTTATCTGGTTACCTAAAATTCAATGATGAGAATGACTAACACATGATCAGTGACTAGGTCCTAGGTCTTAGGTTGCATTTCATTCTTCATGTCTCTTTGCATTTTTCATGTTTGCATGATCTCACAATGGTTGGCTAAACTTCAATGCTTAGACAATTCTTCAAATGTCTCTTCAAATCTAACAAGAGCTGAAACTTAACTCAAAGGTTTCTCCAATGAAACAACAAGTAGAATTCCTTTTCGGGATCAAAATCAAAATCTAAGATCATTCATATTATTAACTACTTGCATAATTGACCTTAAGTCATCATAGAAATCCAATATTCAACTTAACTGATTATCTTACATCAAACTATCAAAATTTCAATTTGGTCAACCATGGTCAACTCATGGTCAAACCTAGTCAAACTTGGTCTTCAGGACCTCCAAACGATGCAGAATGCATTCTCGAACGTGTTTAACCACTTTTCAAATCAATTAACATGCTTCTGAACCATATAACACTGACTTTTCTTGTCAGATTTTAATTTTAATCCTGAAGGGGGCATGGTATTGCACATTATTCAAAGTCTATAATCTAAATTTTGAAATCATATCTTTCCTCAGTAATCAAGACAACAACCACATCAACCACATCTAATTGCTAATTCATCAAAAAGACCTCATCGCTTGGGGCAAATCAATCATCACTCGAGGCATATCAGATTCATCGAGATCCATAGCAATCTAGTATTCTCTTTATCTTGTAAATTATATCAGTTTTTGCAACTATCGGTTCAATTGTGTTATTTCCTTGGTTCTTTGGTAACTGAAGGGTTCAGATGTGATACCAATGTGATTCAATATAAGGACAATCAGGTCTGGAATGGGTCACTCACTTCTTCACAATCATAAGGTACAGAATCAGGCATTTTGATACTTTTTTTGCAATCATCGGTTCATTTGCTATTATAGTTAACATTATCTTTAGTCGTTCAGGACCTATTATCTTCATATCAATTTCAATCAACTTCTGTCTCATATCAATATCAATTGCAAACATCATACACAGACTGTCTTTGAACCACTACGCTTCGCACAATAATTCAAAGAGGGGTAAAATGTAATACCCCAAAAATGGGCTATAGGTTCATTAATCTCCTATATCGACATATCGAATGAAATCAACATCAAAGTCCTCACCTAAGGCATATTTGAACATCATCAAATCCTAATTGATTATCATAAATTTTGCATCGGGAAATATTCCTAGTAATATTCCTAATTATCCTAATTATCTTTAATTTAATGATTATTTGGTGATAAATCCAATTTATCCTAAAGTTTAATTAATTGAATATTCTCAATATTTAATTAATTAAGTTTAATACTACCACTTAATTGTTTAATTGAAGTTAATTCTATTTATTCCCAAATATTATTATTTAAATTTGACAATAAATTCAAAATTCCTATCATTAATTGATTAAATTCTTATTTAATTAATTAAAGCAAGTTGTCAATTTTTAATAATATTGTTTTTGAATAAAAGTTTGGAAAATAGTTGATTAACCCATAAATCAATTGTTTTAATTTCAAAATCAGTTAAGTTGGAAATAAATCACTTTATTATTAAATTAATTCATAAATAAATCATGCACAATCAGAAAAGTAGACAACAATCAATTATCAATTAAATCTAAACTCTATTTTGAGTTATACTCTGCTTTTACATGTTTTTGTGAGTGAATTATCCTTTATTTAAAAATAACTCAAAAATCAACCTGAGTTATTTGAGTGATTTATGGCTTTCTTCCATGCATCCTCAAAGCCCTAGATTTCTATAAATCAAGGCTTCGGCTCATCTCAAATCATCTCATAATTTTGCAAACTTATGCTGGCGAATTGCTATCTGGAGAATCGAAGCTTCTTTGTGAATCAAGCACGTTTTGTGAGATCATTTTTGTTTTCATATCATTGTAGCTTAGTTTGCATATTAGCTTTCCATATCATTATTAGCATAGATTCATATCAAGTTTTCATTATCATTCTTATTGCATCTAAAATAAATAAATAAAAGATCAATTTGCATACATTCCATATCTAGATTTTGCATTGAAATCCTTCATTTAGGTGTCGTCAAGGTCACTGATCTCAGTCTAATCTAAGAATACATACTCGCATCTACTAGAAGGTAGTAAATCGCCTGGTTAGTTTAGTTTTTCAATTACTTGCATGATTTCAATTTTTGCTAACCTCTAATGTTTTACTGAAGTGTTGTGTCTATAGAATAGGTACAAAATTCACACACATAGAACTTATGCATCATATCATGGAATATTGTGGTCATTTCTCTTTGATAGGTTGCTCTGGTATTATTCAAACCAAAAGGTATGACATTCCAGCAAAAAGTACCCCATGCACACATGAATGCTATTTTATCTTGGTCCTTAGGTGCTATCTTTATTTGGTTATATCTACTAAATCCATCCATGAGTGAGAATATAGAATGTCATGTTGTTAGGTCCATAATGGTGTCTATACTTGGAAGACGAAAATCATCCTTAGGACATGCCAAGTTTAGGTCTCTGAAATCTATGAAAATGTTGATGGATTTATCTACTTTTGATACTGGCACTATGTTGTAAATCCATTGGGCATAATCAATGGCCATAATAAATCCCACTTTTAACAATTTATCCAATTCTGCTTTGACAATCAAGGCTATATGTGGGTGCATCTTCCTTAACTTTTGTTTGACCGGTTTGGCTCCTTTGATATTTAGGTGATGCATAATCAGATTTGGGTCTAAACCTAGCATATCATCATATGACCATGTGAAGTTGATTTGTTTTTCCTTAAAGAATTTGATGAATTATGTTCTCTCTTCGCTAGATAGTGATGTCGCTAGGTGTATGATCTTTGGCTCAGTTTTTGACCCAATGTTTATCTTTTCTATAGGCTCGATCAAGATTGGAGATCTCTCTTCATAATGTTCACATATAGCATCCAAACTTCCTTCCTTAGGTACCTTAGTTGGGTTTTCACCTTTAGAAACATCCTTTATTTCTTTTTCTTTTTGATCTAATGATGCCACCATGTGGTTTTCAACATTAGATTCTTTTCCTTTTTTATTATTTTTTTTGTTTTTTTCTCTTTTAGGTGGATTGAAAGTTTGGATACTCCCCTTATCATTTCCTCCTGATATTCCATAGTAGAAGAAGTTTAAAACATGTTGAGGTATTGGGACACCATGTTGTCATTCAAAAAGGTTGGGAGGATGGTTGGTTCAATGGAATCCCACTCGATTCATTCTGGGTATATGAGAGTTAAGGGATTAATGCTTGAGCTTGGTTCAATGGAATTTGATTCTAGGACCTTGTTTGATGGTTTGTACATTGTACCATTCAAGTCTATGACATGTGCCTCTTCTAAATGTTCCAAAGAAGTAGGGTCAAATTCTTCCTCACTAGACTCCTCTAAGGTTTTCGTTGGATAAAAGTCATGTGGATTAAACCTAGCATTTGATTCCTCCATAGTAGGTCTCCATGAAGGTATATAGGGTTCACCTACCCATTGATTTATCACTATTTCTTGGATTTGAAGGTTCTATATGATCACTTGGTTGGAACTAGATGCTTGATTTGAACTTGATTCTGCTATTTGTCCTTTGTATTTTCTATAAGTATAGGTATGAACCATATCTATCTCCTTATCATGGCACAACTCACTTGACAATGAGTCCCATTCCCATTTATTATAATCTTCATCACTATAGGATTCTAATTAAAAAATCTGACTATAGATTTTAGGATTGTTCTTTTGACTGGACCCTTGTTCAAGGTACCCTAATCCTATTTCCTCCTTACTATCTCACCATGTCATTTCTATAGCTTTGATAAGTCCTTCATTTCTCATGCCCAAAGGTCCTTGGCCTTTGTACCCCATCTTTTGCATGATTTGGAATCCTTTCCCTTATTGATGTGTGGGAATGTTTAGATTCTAGATGTGTTTGACATGTGCACTTGTTTCTTCATCCTTGTAAAGCCAATTTAGGATCTCATTATCATCCTCATCCATGGATGATGAAGTGCTAGCCCTCACAAAATTATCATTGTATTTATGGGGTATATTTGGTTGTCTTACATAGGACTTAGGTGATAAGGAAAAGTCCATCATAGATAAGGAGTATTCACCTACTCCTTTTTGTTTGATCTTCCATTTCTCATCAAAATTCTTCATCATTTGGTCCATTTTATGATAGTGGGTCTCCTTGGTGTATACTTGGATAGCTTTGGTGAGATCTTCTTTTGTTTTGCAATAATATCATCCTCACTAACCTTCTCCTTTCCCTTAGTCGATGTAGTTAGGTTAGCGGGTTTTGGAATGTCTTCAACAACAACTTCCTTTTCTATCTTTTCTTTTTCCTTCAACAATGGGATGTCCTTTGAAATTTGACCTTGCTCTATTTGCTTAGGTATAGATCCCTCTGCATTGTGTGGGACTAGAGAATCATTGATGGGCTTGATGTTGTTACAATATTAGAATGGGTTTGAGTCCCCACTTACCATATTTCCTATCCTAGATAAGGGAACTTTAAACATTGGTGGTAATTCAAAGGAACGGCCTACATGTCATGGATCCATGACCTCCCTAGCAAGATATTGTAAGTAAACTTTAAATCTAACACCTGGAAAATTGTTTCCTTTTGCATTGGGCTGACTCTTATAGGAAGTACTATGAATCCTTTTGATGCTTGTTCTTCATCATCATAGGCTTTGATCATTATTTTTTTCTTTGAATCAATAGCCTCCTCAAAAAATCCTAGGGCTTTGACCAAGTTTAAGGTACAAATGTTTAAGCTGACTCCTCCATCAATAAGCACTCTTTTCACTCAATTTTTGTGAATAAGAACCTCTATGTGCAAAGGTAAATTATGGGGATGGTTTAATGACATGTCATATTGCTCTGAAAATGATAAGCAATGAGGAGAAATGAGATGTCCCACCATATTTTGGAACTTGTCTGCATCTAGGTTTAGTGGCACATTGGTTTCCACTAAAGCTTTTTCTAGAATTTTCTTATGCGTAGGTGATAACTTGAGTAACTCCAAGATTGAAATTTGTGTAGGGGTCCTTTGTAATTGATCAACCAAGTTATATTGCTTTGATGATGAAGCTATATTTTGGTTGGGTAGAACAATCCTTGGAACGTTACCGGATAGAGTGATTTTGGAAGATTTGCCCCTAGTGACAATGTTAGATGATGCTTCTTTTGGTTGCTCATTTACCATGATAACATTTATAGAATTATCTTCTTCTCTTATAGTATAGATTATGTTATCATAAGTGTGAAAAAAGTTCACCTTCTCATTACCTTTTTATTTATTTTGGTGGTTATTAGATGATTCACCATTTTCATGATTGAGAAATGGGTTTTTAAAGGCTGTATGATCCTCATTGTTTTGAGGCCCTTCAATTTTGATTGTTCCATCATCTATTAGGTCTAGCACTAGGTGTTTCAACCTCATGCATTCATTGGTTTTATGATCTCTATTTTGATGATACTCACACTAGTGAGAATCATTCCACCAATTAGGTTTAACTTGAGGTTCATAATCTCTCAAATCAGGTAATGTGATGATTTTGTTAGCAACCAAGGTCCTTAATGCATTCTCCAAGGGTTCACCTAGATAGGTGAATTTTATTTTGTTATAAGTGGAGAAAAAGGGTTTGGGCTTATTCCCATTAGCATTATTATAAGGATTATTATTAGCATTGTTGTTCAAATTATTGGAATTGTTATTGTTGGAATTATTAGAATTGTTGGAATTATTGTTGGAATTGAATGAAGCCTTGTTTGATTGATTAATGTTATAGGAATAATTGGCTCCACTTGATAAGTTAAAAGGGGTGGCCTTCAAATTGTTGGCCTCTATGACTCCATTGTTCACAAGATTTTTATTATTAATTTTCAACCATAACTTAGGTTTATCATTGTGATTATTGGTTCCCCTATTAATAGTATAATTAGATTGATAATGATTATTGTTATTGGTATTGGTATTAGACTTATTATCTTTGAATAACTTTATCTCTCCTCATTTTACCAATACATCTTCAATTTTAATCCTGTTTTCAATAAGCTTTTTGAAGGTCGAAAGACATTGAAGTTAGGGGCGATAATTCATCTCCATGGTCAAATTGTTTGTGAATATTTCCATCTTCTCCTTTTCAGGGATACGTCGTGGATACCACACAAAAATAGTCCTCCACCTTAATAGGTATCCTAAAAAGGATTCACCATCTTTCTATTTTTTATCACATAATTTGAGCATCATGATCTCATTTTCAATATTATAAGAGTAGTGGGTCACAAACTTGGAGGCTAATTCCTCAAAAGTCTTAATTCCTGGTGGAAGTTTAGAGAACCATTCCATGGCAGAATCTCCCAAAATCCTAGGAAAAAAGTCTCATTAAGTACGTAGTGTTGTGCATGAACTCAATGCTTAAGGCACAAAATTCATGAAGATGATCATGTGGCTCTATTTTACCTATATACTTATCATATTTAGGAAAGATGGTATTGAAAGGAAACGCTGCCATGGTTAAGATTTTATCAAATGGGAATGAGCACAAGGCCTCAATAGAAAAAGGCTTGGGTTCAATTACCTTTTTCATTAAGTCAATTTGTTCTTGGAACATTTTTAATTGCTTAGTTGTGGCATTCATCGGGTTCTCTTCTTCTTAAGTCTTCTTTAGTTGGTATATATCATAGTCATGTGGGAATTTTACTCCTACTTGGGCTAGGTTTAAAAATAATATCTCTCTATCTCTCTCTATAAATTTATCCATGACTTCTAGGAATTCTATGTCTTGGGCTTCTCTCTCAACCTTTTCTTCAAGTTCTTCCTTAGGTAGGTGGTTGATTAGCATTATTCATGTTCTAATTATTTCTGCCATGTTGATGATCATAAAATGAAGAATTTTGGTCCATATTGTTAAGTTTTTCTTCAAAAAGGTTTAGGAGACTACCCCCTTGATTATGATTGTTGAAGGTACTTTGATATTCAAATTCTTTGGCCATGCAAGTGCTATCTCCTTGTAAAGACACTTTGAACTTATGGGAGCATGTAGAAACTGGCATCCAATGAGATTTGCTTTGGAATTGATCTTTGGATTTGATAATTGTTATTTTTAAATGAAGAGATTAAAAATATAAGATTGATCTTTGGATAAATATCTCTCACTTGTCTTATGTTTTTTTCCAAACACACAATCACACATGCACTTGTCTCTTTTAACCCTTAACACAATGTTGTTTGATTTTGAAAGTAACGTTATCACAAGTTTTCATGAAAAGACACTTCAAGAAATCAACCTAGCTCAAGATTGGTTCGTAAACATGGCTCTATTAGGTAGTCTTTTATAAGCTTAACAAGGTATTTTAATCAATATTCTATTCAAAATGGATGCTAAACTTTCATCCTCCAAGTATATTAGGAGGCTTCTCACCACCGGTATGTTGGAGTTTTGTGCAATCCCATAGGACTACTCAAGGAAGTTCAAAGATTTAGCACCCTTTTGTCACACACCCCATTAAGGATGCATGGATTTGATTTTATAGTGGGTTGATGATTGTGGCAAAGGCAAGTGTATCCCACTTTGGGCTATCCCTCTCACTATCCCTTTTAAGGAAAATCTCGAGAGGTGAGCCCAACTAAAGATCTAGCATGTTCATATTAAAGAAAGAAAATGGAGTTAAGAGATAGTTTTTGGGAATTTGATTCACCAAAAGGTGAAGAGCATATCCCTAGCTACTTCTTAATTTCCCAAACAAAATTAACAATGTTCAATTACCAAACCCTCTAAACTAATGGGATTTGAGTATTGCTACTGTCCTCCACAAACAAGGGGTTTAAGATTTTATGTGCTTGATTTCCTTAACCTTTCTTTTAATCAAGAAATGTTGACATGTTTGGCATTCTGATTCACTAAAAGAAGTGAAGAGCATAGGCCTAGTGTCACAATTTCTCAAACAATAATAGGCTACATTTTAATTACTAGATTTTTGAAAGCACGAAAGCCACAATTTAATTAAAAAAAATGACTAAGTTCTGGCTTACCTTTTCCTTGTAGCTAGCAAAGGCTAAGGGCATTTTTTATTGATTTTCATTTTTAATGCTTACCTTGGCGATCATTCCTTTCCAATGTGCTTTTCCTCCAACAAGTTAGTCAACACCAATATCCAAAGTGAAGAAAGCAAGATAGAATTGAAAATAAAGCCTTACTTGTCAAATTTAACAAAACTTGATTAAGGTGAAATATAGATCCAATTCAATGATACAAATTTTAACTTATAAGATTTTACAGCTTTGAGATAATGTTCATATACCTGAGCCTCTTGCTGCGAATTCTCCAAAACAAGTTTAACGTGAGCAATGTTCTCCTCGATTTTCCTTGGTAAAGCTTTGCCTTCATGATTAAATCTTCTCTCTGGCTTTTTCACTTTTCAGTGATCAGTCATCCTGCAGAGTCATGAAATTCATTGTTTCATAGTCAGAATATAAAACTTTGCACCTTTTGTAAAAGTGCTACAGAAATGATTAAAAGCATTATTTAATTGTTTAAAATCATTGTAGATAAACTCAAACACACTATTTAAACTTTTAAACACATAGAAACAGATAGTAAAAGCCCTAAATAATCAAGAAAAGGCCTCAGGAAGTATGTAAAAGTGATGGAGAAATGTGCAAAAGTACTCCATAGTTAGGGAATAAGCGTTGTTTGAATTTAAGATAGAAGTCAAAAGGATTTAAAAGCATTGTTTGACTATGCAAAGGCACACAAATTTGTCATCAAAGCACTAAAGCAGTGCCCAAAAGAGATATTTAACTAATCAAAAGCATTGTTTCAAGTTTTAAAAGCGTTGTTTTCCTACAAACCCGAGAGTTAAACCTGCAAAAATTTGACCAAAAATGAAGATTACTAGATTTTGAACAAGTGAAGCCTAGGGCCCCACGATGGGTGCCATTTTGTATACTAGAAATAGTATCTTCATAGAATTAGTATTGTTAATAAATGAAATAGAAACTAAATAACCACAATATAGTGATCTATTTAGAAAATGAATGAACAATTAAGCATCCTATGGCTCTCTAACTAAGAATGCTAATGTGAAGCTCTCAACAAACCTCCATTAATGATAGTCCTAGAATGAGAAATGAGTGATAAGCTAAGATAATTAGTTTAATTCCAAATAGAAATTCTCAATTAACTTCTAAAATTCCTTTCTAGCTATAAAATGCAATCGCTTAGATGCAATTCTCAGATTTGTGGATGGTAATTGATTGATTTTAGCCTTCCTTTTATAGATTTAGGCAAGGGTAGGGGGTGTATTTGTGTTGATCATGATTAAGCTTGAGTTGAGTCTTTGGTTCCACCCTTTGAAGACAATTTAAATATTGTGTCCTCAAATATTGGGACAAGAAGACAAGATGTGTGGACAAGATGCTCTTTCAATTTGAGTGATTGAGATTCATTTTGGCTTGATCCATGTGAGTTCTTTCTTTAAAACCTATTGGTTGAGGATTTTTCCTCCCATATGGTGTTGAGAGAAATTAGGATTTATTTAATTGATTTTAATTCATTTATTTAGCCAAGTGCACCCCTTGAATGGGTTAATTTGATTTAATTTCAAACTATACAATTAATTGAATTAATTGCACATTGATTTAACTTGATTAAAATGCTTTTGATTTTGATTTAAATTGAATTAAAGCTTGATTTTAATTTTGATTGGCCAAATGCTTGTTTTGATTCAATTGCTTTCATTTTTCTTTGATCTTTCCTTGATTACTCACATGAATTGATCTGTCCATTTTTCGGTGATTACAGTAGGTTTTTTAAGGATTTGGAAGATATTCAAATTAGACCAGAAGGATTCTATGTAGTTCACAAGACAACAAATTGAATGGTATAAACATATTTGTCAAATTTTATATTTATGATTAAATAATGGTTGAAGGAGTATATCAGAGTTTGAGAAGGGTTTATTCACTGATATTTTAATGGTTTACATTAGCCTTTAATCAAATGTTTTTATGACATGAATATGCATTTGGATCTTTAATATTTGCAAGGGAAACATGTTATTTATCTATCAAGAAGTATATTATTTTGAAGACCATTGATTAAAATTATCATCTTACATTTAGATGTATTGATCTAAGTCTAATTACAAATTTCATGAATTGATAAAGTTATTTTGTGATGCAGTCAAGGTTGAAGAATCCAATGAAGGACAATCTGACCTTGCAGCCAAACCAATACACAATGGAATTACACAACTTAAACAATAGATCTGATATAGAAAAAAAATCTATATTCATGAAATCATTGATTACATGCAATGTGCCAAGCTATAAGGCCTTCCCGATTATGGCCAATTACAAAGCAAGTAATAGTCTACAAGATCTCATAGGATCATGTATCATCTTAAAATGGAAGAACTTCTATGATAAGAGTGTTTAGCCCCCTCAGTAAGTGGTTTGGGGTCATGTCAAGCACCTTGATCAGGTTGTTGCATGTATTTGGCTTTTCTCCCCGCTTTCCACTTCTTCCTTGCACTTGATTTCTTCATTCTAGGTGAAATTAGGGTCAGAATCTTAAGGATTCTACTAATTTTCCCTCTTCCATGGCTCTATTTTATAGGTAGGATGTAGAAATAGATCCTCCTAACCTTCATCATAGTAATCATAGGATTTTATGTCTATCCCTGACATTCTATCATGTTCTGGCATCAGTTCTAGGTTTTTGGGCATCCTCGAGACCTCCTGACTTTGTTCTAAGTCAATCTGGGACTAGGGTCAGGGTCGAGGTTGAACCTAACTAGGTCAGGGTCGAGCTCAAACCTAACTAGGTTAGGATCAAGCTTGAACCTAACTAGGTCAGGTCTAACCTCAATTTTTCCCCCTTCCTTCAAATCTCCAATTTCTATGATTTCTGGGCTTCGGGCTTTCGGGATATTTAGTTTCCTACCTCTGGGTTAATCATTTCAGGTTTTGGGATGGTAAATGCTTTAATTTCATTTAATCTAGGTATATTTTCTAAAGGTTAGGACCTAATTGGGATTTAATTCTCCAAGGTGGCCCCTCTAGAGGATTGTGCCCTAGTTCACTATAAAAGGAGACCTTCCTCTCCCATTTTTCATCATCAAGTTTGGCAATCAAGCATCTAGAGCTCTCAAGTGAATTCAAGCATTCAAGCAAGTTTTCAAGCATTCAAGTGTTCAAGCACTCATCCATTAAGGAGATCCATTGTTAGCTATTGAAGGATTCAATCTCTTTGGAGCCCCCTTTGATGATCCATCCTTCCATATTCATTCAAGCCTTCTCATATGCAAAGATCAAATCAAGATTGGTGTTGAAGATCAAATACCATTGATTGGAAACATCCTACATCCATTGAAGCATTCCTACTTGTGGATTTGAAGATTTGAATCCTCTACAAGGACTTCAACATAAGCGAGGTGATTTGTTTCAATTACTTTGTTTATGCGCAATACATTTCAATTCAATTTGAAGGTTAATTCCTAAATTGGGGTTTGACCAAGGCAAACCCACCATACAACAAAAACCCCCATTTTCTTGCAGGTACAGGTGCAAAATTTTGGATTTGAGAGTGAATTTGGATACCCTTTTCAGAAAATTTTTTGGATCTATGAACATAATTCAAATCGAACTTCAAATAAAGAATGTAGTATTTGACCTTTTATGAGGGTCAAACTAGAGCTGAGCCATTTTGGAGAAAGATTTATGGGTTTTCTCTATCTTGGCATTTCCAGTCCAAGATAGGTTTTAGATTTTCCTGAAAGTGTACATAGACATCAGAATTCAACATTTTCCAGATCTACCCTAATTTGAGGTTAGTATTTGTATTTCAATTATTCCAGATTTCCAAACATAATATATATATCCTCCTCCATAGGGAAATATTGGATTTACTCTCTCTCTTCGATATTCTTCACAAAATTAATTTAATTGTGTATTAACCTTGTGGTTGATCAAATTGGATCTCTTCTTTGGGGAATTTGGGTTTTGAGAATAGATCTCATATTTCCCCCTTTACATCTGAATAGTGGTGAATCCATTTTACCTCTATTCAGATCCAAATCAACTCCACAACTTTATCAATCAGCTAGTCTAGGTCTGCAACACATAGCACACTAGTAGGAACCTAAGAAAGGTCTAAACTTATACTCCAAATTTCCAAGAAATCTTCCTCTTCCTAAGCTCAAAGGCTACTAACTCCCTACTTCCTCTCTCAAAACAACTACCCAAACATCCTATAAATACTCATCCTCACCACAAGTCGGCTTAGATGAAACAATTAACTCCTACAAATAATAATTAAATGCCAAAACACCAGTCGGCTAACAAATAGCCTTATAATAAATTACATTCTCCAAGATGGCCCCAAATGATCATCAGATCTGCACAACATGCTAAATCTAGGTCCTCTCACACCCAACGGTCAATTAATACCTTGAGGAGCGCAACCCAAATTAAATGCATCAGTTGGCCAAGCAAGAACACCAGTCGTTAAGACTGATTATCGAGAAGCATAGAAATAACTCAGTGCTAGTGAACTGACCATGCCAAGCATCACTGAGCAACACAGTTATCACCAAGTGCCAAGAATGATGTAGGAGCCTCTCGGATCCTTGGTAATCCCGTGTCACCAAAAACAATTTGGAGTTTGTCCGTGTTGCTCAGTTTTTGCTTTGACCGAGTTGGCTGGTAGTTGGTCAGTTTCCTTTGGTTATCAAGTGTGGTAGGTTATCTCCTGGGCAGTTGATTATTTCACTGGCACTCGACATTGCCTATCTACTACTCGGTTATCTTTCTTAATGATGGGTTTAGTTTTAGTTTCTATTGTGGCTGACTTGTGCATTTATATTTGATCATAGACTTAATATTGGTATCCATCATTGGGAAGTGTGTGGTCCTAGATCTAACCGATCCTTCTGTTGATTATGGATTTGAAGGCTGACTCAATTTGATAGCTTCTTGTATAAATGTAGTTGTTGGTTTAGAGTTTAGGAGGTAGTTTTTTAGATAGGAGTTGGTAGAAGATAGAAGTAGAGATTTTGATAGATCATCACATGTTTGGAGGACTTCTTTGATTCATTGTAATATCTGCCCTAATTGGGAAGGCCTTATATCTTGACATGTATGGTTCTATTGGATGATAATATATGATAGATTCTGCATTCTCTCTCTCATTGTTGTGTTTGTTGGCTTTCGCATGTGTTGGGTAGGCTTGGATCATTAGGCATGCCATTGTTTAACCCCTCTTGCTACCTACCTTGCATCGGGTAGTATCAAAGTGAGGTGAGATCTTGATCTAGGTCTGTGGTTCTAGGTTTGTAGGTTCCTATTGAAGCCCTAGTTGATTGTTGTGTGGTAGAGGATTGCAATCTAACTTGCAATTGTAGAGGGTTGTCAAGATGGTTCATGGGAGGAGAGATGTAGATCTAGGATTGGTTGATATGCTAAGATAGATTACTGCTAGGTTAGAAGTAGTTGAAACAACCCAAAGAAGAGGTAGACATCTTGAAGATGTTAGTGATGATGAAGTTGAGGAAGAACAGGTGAATGTAGAGCCTACACCTATTATGGATCAAGGTGAAGAAAGATTTTTGAAGGCTTTGACAAGTCTGAAGTCAACACCACATTTCAATCCCCCTGAGTATGGTGGAAAGCTAGATTATGACAAATTGGTGGACTGGATCACTGAGATGGAAAATTATTTTGAATATGAAAACATTCCCGAGGATAAGAAGGTGAAGATTGCAAGCACAAAGTTGAAAAGTCATGCATCCTTATGGTGGGAACATTTGCAATTGGATCAGAAGAGGAAAGGAAAAGACAAAATCAAGGTATGGAATAAAATGGTGAAAAAATTTAAAGGAAAGTTCTTACCTTGTGATTATTAGATTAACCTAGTTTCGACGAATGCAAAGTTTGAGACAGAAAGATAGCTTGATAAAGGAGTATACTGAGAAATTCTATAGATTGGATATTAGATCTAGACATGATGAAGATGATATGAAAAGAATCAGTAGATACCTGAATGGTTTGAGAGTTTCCATCCAAGAGGAAATTAGTATGGTCAAGTTGGAGAACATTGAAGAGGCTTATCAATTTTCTTTGAAGGCCAAGGAGAAATTGAACAAAAGACATGAACAAAGACAAAGAGGTCAAGGTGGTAGATTCCCTAGATGAAGAGGTAGATCTAATGGTGAAAATGGTAGATTTGAACCAGAAAAGACAAATCCGGATAAAGGAAAGACCGAGTGGAAAGGTGAAAGTTCATCTAGAGGTAGAGGTAGTAACTACCAAGGTGGTTATGGCAGAGGAAGTTTCTAAGGAACTTGTTACAATTGTGGAGAAGGACATAGGTCTTTTGAATGTACACATGCTAGTAAGAAGGCTAGTAACAGTAGAAATGCTTTGGTGCAAGAAGAGTCACCGAATGAACCTGAGAAAGAAAATAACTTGATGGTAAGGAGAGCACTATGGAATGAAAGCAAGAAGGAATATCTGATAAGGAAAAGTTTGGTCAAGACAGTTTGGAAGGTAATCATTGATAGTGGTAGCTCAGAGAATCTAACATCTAAAGAGATGGTCACAAAATTGTAGTAGGAAAGGTTGGTACATCCAAAGCCCTATCAGATTTCATGGATTAAAGATGAGCATACACTCCTGGTAAGAGAACAATGTTATGTGAATTTGAAGATTGGAAAGTACTATGATAAGGTGTTATGTGATATCATGCCTATGGATTGTTATCATGTTTTGTTGGGTAGACCTTGGCAATATGATAGACATGCTATATATGATGGAAGATTGCATAAGTATACTATTGTGGCTGATGGAAAGAAACAAATCTTGTTACCATTGATGGAAGAACCTATTAGTAATGTTTGCACATCTATGAAATTTTGTTTGATGGAATGAAGAAAGTTTGTTAACTCTTTGAAGAAGAATGATGTATGTTTTGTTGTGATCCCTAACAAGCCGAGTAAGAAAAAAGTGGATAATGTCCTTGAGGAGATTGATAAGTTACTCACCGAGTATAGTGATATCATTTTTGATAATGTACCTCATGGTTTTCCATTGAAAAGAAGCATTGATCATTGTATGAATCTAATCCCTAGAGCTAGTTTACCGAATAAGGGACCTCATCGGCTGACACCAACTGAGAATCAAGAATTGAACCGACAGATTCAAGAGTTGTTGGAGAAAGGTTTGATTAGAGAAATTTTGAGTCCTTGTGTAGTACCTATTGTATTGGCACCTAAGAAGAATGGAGAATGGAGAATGTGTACTGATTCTAGAGAAATCAATAAAATAATAGTGAAGTATGGGTTTCCTATACCGAGAATGGATGATATAATGGAAAGTTTGACTGGAGCAAAATATTTTACAAAGATTGATTTGAAAAGTGGGTATCATCAGATCAGAATCAGAGAAGGTGATGAATGGAAGACTGCTTTGAAGACAAAAGAAAGTTTATATGAGTGGTTGGTTATGCCTTTTGGTTTAACCAATGCAGTTTTTTAGATGACTAGGATCGATACATCGTGTGGACCTCAACTAAGTGAGTAACTACGACTTCGTCCTGAGTCATAAAAACACATCAGTCACATATCCATGCAACATAGAAGATCATGATAATGGTTAGTATTTAAATCATTGGGTTAGATCCATAAGACATATAAAAATAGATGATTTTCAAATCTCATAAACATATAAATGATATAACCATAAATGAGCATATTAATCATCTGATAAACATAACATCATCCATAAAGCATAAACGTAAATGTATAGTCCTAACCATCACAATAGAATGTCCAAATCAGAAAGTCGAAGTATCATCATAGGAGAGGTATTACAAAAGGAAAGGAGGTTGTCTTTAGCAATGAGGTCATTCAACTTAAAACTAACAAGGTGCCCAAGGGGCTTGTTGTCTTGGAAACTGTCTTTGATAACCAAGATATAGTTCAAAAGAATATCAAAAGAGAGGATCATGCTGATCTAGAGGAGATAAATCTTGGAACACATGAGGCACCTAAGAGGGTATACATTGGTAGGGACATGTCTCATAATGTGAGAAAATCTTTGATTAAGTTATTGAGAAAATTTAGGCATGTTTTTGCATTTTCATATGATGACCTAAAGGTTTATAGAGAAGACTTGTTTCAACATATCATTCCTTTGAGGGGAGATGCTAAAACTTTTTGGAAAAAACAAAGGCCTATAAATCCCACTTTGGCACCTAAGATGCAAGAAGAATTGATGAAGTTAAGAGATGTTGGCATTATCAAACCCATTAGGCACTCTTCTTGGGTTTCAAATCTTGTCCCTGTTAGAAAGAAAAATGGTAACATCATACTTTGTGTGGACTTTAGGAATTTGAACATTAGCTCATTAAAGGATAACTATTGTCTACCCAATATGGAAGCTATGTTGTAGAGAGTGACTGGATCAGAATTAATGTCTATGATGGATGGTTTCTCTGGTTATAATTAGGTAATTGTCAAAGAATCAAAACAATTTAAGATAGATTTCACAACACCTTAGGGGACATATGTCTATGCGAGGATGCCTTTTGGTCTCACAAATGTTGGTGCTACTTTTTAGAGGGCAATGGATGTTGCCTTTTTAGATTTTATTGATGATTTCCTTGTTGTTTATCAAGATGATTTAACTGCTTATTCCAAGAAGGAAGAAGACCACTGTACTCATTTAGAGAAAATATTTGTGAGGGCCTTTGAATATGGCATTTCACTAAACCCAAGGAAATGTGATTTTGGTGTCACTGAGGGTAAGTTGCTTGGCCACTTAGTGGGGAAGCAAGGAGTTAGGATTGATCTTGAGAGGGTGGCAGGCATTGATAAGATTCAGAGGCTGAAGAATATTAAAGGAATTTAGTCCTTCTTTGGTCAGGCAAACTTCTTGAGAAGATTTGTAACAAACTTTGTTGAGGTCACTAGACCTATATCCAAGATGTTAAAGAAAGGATCTGCTATTACATGGGAAGGTGAGCCTGATGATGCTTTCAAGAATATCAAGCAGGCCATTAAAGATACACTTGTGCTTAAGGCACCTGATTACAATATCCCAATGCACATCTCTTCCTTTGCATCTTTTCATATATTGCTACAATTTTGTTGCAAAAAAATAATGAGGGTTATGAGCAGCCTATTGCATTTTTTAGTAAATCTTTGCAGGTTGCTGAATTAAAATATGATATTAATGAGAAACAAGCATATGCACTTGTGAAGGCTATCAAGGCTTTTAGATGTTATCTGATGGGAGCAATTATGATTGCCTTTGTGCCAAGTGCAGTAGTCAAAGATATTTTCTCACAGCAAGAGGTGTCTGGGAGAAGATGCAGATGGATCAATAGGATCCAAGAATTCAACATTGATATCCAAATTACCAAATTGGTTAGAGGACAATGATTGGCAAAACTGATGGCTCAATCCAATCTTGATGCAAATCAGATAAATCAAGCTGAAATTGATTATACATGTGACATGGATGATTGTATGTGGTATCAAGATATTATTTACTACTTGAGAAATATGAAATGTCCAGCAAGCATGGATGACAACAAGAAGATGACATTGAAATTACAGGCCATCAAGTATGTAATTGTGAAATGTAAATTGTATAGAAAGAATTTAGATTGCATACTTTTGAAGTGTGTTGATGAGGATCAGGCTAACAAGTTGTTAAAAAAAATTCATGAGGGAGTTTGTGGTGGGCATTATATGGGTAAAACAACCACTCATTAAATCTTGAGAGTAGGATTCTGGTGGCCCACAATCTTCAAGGATGTATAACAGTTGGTAAGGAGGTGTGATGCTTGTCAAAGGTTCTCTATTAAGCTTAAATTTTTAGGTAACATGCCACTAAAGCCAGTAGAGGTACAAGCTCCTTTCCAATAATGGGGAATTGATTTCATAGGGGAGATACCAAACAAGTCAAGTGGAGGACACTCATGGATCTTAGTTGCCACAGATTACTTTACAAAGTGGGCAGAGGCTATACCTACAAGGAATGCAACTAGCAAGCTGGTAACTAATTTCTTGTTGAATAATATTGTTACAAGGTTTGGGTACCCTAAGAGGATTGTTAGTGATAATGCCATGTGCTTCAGGTCTATTGAATATAAGGACTTTTGCAAAGGTTTAGGAATTCAAATTTCTTATTCCTCACCTTATCATCCACAAGGAAATGGTCAGGTAGAATCTACTAATAAGAGTTTGATTAAGATCCTTAGGAGGATTCTTGAAATGAATAAGAAGGCATGGAATTCAAAGTTTCCATTAGCCCTATGGGTTGATAGCATAACTGTGAAGAAGGCAATTGGTTGTGCACCATTTGACCTAGTATATGGAATACATGCAAGAATGCCTCAGAATAATTTATTGGAAATGTACAATTTTGTTTATTTATATGATGATGATATAGATGATGAAATACAGTTGAGAATTGAGGATCTCATCAGACTGGATGAAACTAGAAGAGAATCGGCTTCAAAAAAAAGCCAAATTGTAGTTACAGGTAAAGAATTTGTATGATAAGAAAATTGTTGAAAGAAGGTTTGAGCCTGATGATTTGGTATTAATTTGGAATGCAAGATTGGAGGATAAAGGAAAACATGGTAAATTTGATCCACTCTTGTTAGGGCCATACCTAATTCATGAGAAATGGGGCCAAGATTCATATATGGTCAAAGAATTGAATGGTGAAGTTCAAGAATTGCTCGTTCATGGACAATTCTTGAAGAGATACTTCAATTGAAGGTTTTTTTTTTTCCATGAATAGTAGTTAGGTCTATACATTCTATAAATTTTGTAATGTTGCTTACCCCTGTCCTATTTTGTCCTGGTCTGCAAGGTTTTGGTCTTGTTGCTCTTTGTTGTCAATTTTTCTAGTGGGAAGGTCTGCTTTAACTAGTGATTCTAGATTCTTGCTATGCCTATAGGAGGCATAAATCCCCAGACAGAGCCACTGTTATCACTCAAAAAAAAATTCATGGCTTTATGTCCTTTCCTTTGGTCTCTGCAGTATTTTTCATGTCTCTAGCCTTAGGCCCTAGTTCAAAATTTAAAAATCTAGCTGTTGCATGAAAAACCTTATGTTTTACCTTGCACTTGTTCTATTTTAACGTTACCTTTTTTGGGCCACTTAAAATCCCTAAAATGTATGAAAATATTTCACTAATTCTAGCACCTGATGAGCTTTAATTTTTTCTAAGTCCTAATGGTTTAATTCTTCCTAAGTCCCTACGCTAAATTTTTCCTACAGTTTTGGCCTTTAATATTTCCCTAGGCCCAAGTTTTGGTAATGGTTCAATCAGGTAGTTGGTGTATCTTCTCATAGAATCTATCAGACCTATGAGGTTATACACTAGCCATCGATTCTCCTATGTGACGTATCTTTTCAACTGAGTGGGTCCACTGCCATGTTGGCATAGTTGGTAGTTTCTTATTGGTTGGTGAAATGCTGAGTGGGATCCTATTAGTGGGGCTTGTAGTGAAGGATTTTTAATCTATGGTCAGTGCATGATCTCAAGGAATATTCCTACCCCATGAGATCATGCACCATCCATTGATTTTGAATCTTATTTGGATGAGTCAGTGGGACCTAGTTGCTGGTGTGTCTATAAGTGGGACCTGACATCTGCAAAAGATCTATGGCTGGCATAAGTTCTCATGGAGTTTGTGAGAGCCATGAGATCTTATGCCAGTCATCGATTCTAATTTTATCAAATGACTAATGAGGGTGGGTCCTCTGACAGGTGGTGCTAACTTGTGATGTTTTGATTGGTCAAGTGGGAAGGTGACTTGGATTTGTCAGTGAGCCTGAATCTTTCAAAGGGGCTGATAGATGTAGGATCTACGGGTGTCATGTGATTGCATGGAATCTTTTCAGGCCATGTGATCATGTGATGACCGTTCGATTTAAAGATTATACTTTGTGGGTCCTGTCTACTACGTGGAGCTGATGTGCACAATTTTTATTGGCTATAGTATGCTGATTGGGCTGAAGACTTTTCAAAAGGGTTCGTGACTGTTGTGAGATTAAATGTAAGCTACCCAATCTGCTGGGAAATGAATAGAATCAACAGTCACATTTTAAGCTTTTTCAGGGTAGCCATTGTAATTCAAATTCAAATTTCTTAGAGGTTTTTCCATAATAGAAAGGACTAAAATTTATTGTTTAAGTAGCCAGATCTGGTACAATTGGTTTTCCCAACTATTGTAGTGTGGTCCAGGGTGTTCCATAATCATTTGTAGGGGTATGTACTATGTACTTTATGCTCAAGGCATGTTGGAGGTGGCCGAACAGGTTGACAATGTAGGCATTTTTGTGGTTCTTAGTACTTTCTTAGGGAATTTGTCATGATTGAGGATCACTCCAAGATCTGTCTTTTCCTAGTTGCCTAGGTTTCTTCCCCTGTAATAAAATTTTGACTATTTCTAGTTGGTCTGGTCGGTGAAACCCTAACCCTAGTCATCCGTAGCTTGTTGCATCCTATTTTGGGATTTCAAGATGACTAGGGGGGTATATATTGTTGTATTTTTGACTTAGTGGTGGTTCCAAAACTTTCTTTTTGGTCCCTGGTTGTTGATGGTATTATACTAAACAAGGAGAGCTTGGATTTTGTTTTTTGTTCCTAGCATTTGTCATTTTGGTAATGTATTGATTTTGAAGTTAATAAGAATACACCTGAATTCATGTTTCAAATTGATGATTGTCTTCTTGTTTTGATTTTGAACTCATATATGTTAATTTCATAAGGTGAATTAGCATATGGTAAACAAAGAGTATTGTGAGATCAACTTGGAGTTCCTAACAAATTTGGGATTAAAGCCTGTAGGGTGATTTTAGTGGGTTCATTGTTAGATTGGAATTTGATGATCAAGTTTGGGAGTGAGGGGAGTAATAGGAAAAGAACTTACTCTGAGTTTATGTGTGTTTGAGTTAAGGTTTTAGTTGATATATGTTATCAAGTTACTCTTTGCCCTGGGTTAAGGCACTGATCTATTCTTTGGAAGCAGTCCATCATCATCAATCATACACACACATATAAATGGTAAAATCTTTAATCAATTAGTAAGGGGTATAAATGTCTATTAGTTAGTGATTCCTTTCAAGAAGTGAATCAAGGGTACACCTGCCTGAGCATTAAGGCTCAAAGTGTAGGAGGATCTCATTGTTGATCCTTGTTAATTGGTCATCTTCCTTGTGGACTTTGGAGTGGTGATAATGTCAAAGTATCATTAAACTTATCCATCAAAGTATAAACCTACAAGTTGAAGATCAAAGGGAAAACCCAATAGTCCCCGTTCTTGTAAAGGTATCAACTTATGCCGAGCTCCTTCATGACTAACCACATAGGTGTTTGTATGACCATCAAACAACACATTTCTATCAAATTGCCAAGGTCTATCGAGCAACTGATGACAAGAAACCATAGGCAATATATCACACAATATCTCATCTTGGTAAGATCCAATCTGAGAATTAACCAACCATTTTTCTTCAACTATAACCTTAGAAACATGTTGTATCCAACTAACCTGATAAGGGTTAGGGTTTTTCCTTCTTTCCAAACTCAATTTAGTAGCCATCTCTTCTGAAACAAAGTTTTCATAACTACCACCATCGACTATGACATTACATACCTTGTTCTTGCACTTACATCTGGTTCTAAACAAAATTCTTCTTTGTAACAATTCATGAACACATGAAACTAACCTCCTAGTGATAAGAGACTCACCTTTTTCTGCAACATTCACAATGTCTTCTTTAGCAGCTAATGCAACTCTTTTCTTAGGATAATGAAAAATTATGTGACCTGCTTCACCACAGTTATAATAAGTACCAGTGAACTCATTTTTCCATCTTCCTCTCTATCCATTATTGAAATTCTTAGTACCTTGACCACTACTAGATCCCACATTAGTCTTCGGAGGATTTTCTTCAGCAACTGTCTCACTAGTTTTACCACCTTTGTTCCTATTATTTTGTCTTACTTCAAACTTCTTATTCATCTTCTCTTCAATCTTTAATGCCATCTAATAAGAATCTCCTATTTTTGTCATCCAAATAGTAATTAACTCTTCTTGAATACTAGGTCTCAAACCATAAACATATATAGCAACCTTTTCTTTATCAGCTTTAGAATGACCAGTCCTAATCAGGATTCTGTAAATCTCCTCAGTATACTCCTATACTAATTTGTAAGTCTGCTTCAAAGCTTGCATCTTCTTAAACATGTCCAATTCATAATCTACTCAAATGAATTTCTTCTTCAACTTGTCAACCATTTGGTTCCATCTAGAGAGCTTTTCTTTTCCCTTTCTACTTCTTTCCAACTGAACTTCTCTCCACCAAACATTTTCATGACCTTTTAGTTTAGTCTTTGCAAATATAACCCTATCAGGATCTTCTATTTCTTCATACTCAAAGTATTCATATATCTCATTAATCCAATCAATCAGTTCTTCTGTCATAAGGCTTCCAAAAAATGCAGAAACTTTAATCTTAGGTCTTTTCCCAATTTTAGACATAGCTTTTAGGATTCTATTTTCCTCTAGATCTCTAGCTTCTTTTATAGCTTCTTCAAAATGATCTTCTTCTACAGATTCATCATCACTATCCTCTTTTAAGGTAGTCTTCTTCTTTATCAACTCATCTTGTAGGTCTTGCAATTATTTTTGCAAAGCCCTAAAATCATCAACGCTAAATTCTCAAGTAGCTTCTTCCTTTGAGATCTCACAATTTCTCCTCGAAGACATCTTCAATCCAAACTCAACCTCACTTTGATACCACTTGATGCAGTCAAGGTTGGAGAATCCAATGAAGGACAGCCTGACCTTGCAGCCAAACTAATATATAGCAGAATTACACAACTTAAACAATAGATCTAATATATAACATAAATCTTTGTTCATCAAATCACTGATTGCATGCAATGTGTTGGGCTATAAGGCCTTATCGGTTATGGCCAATTATAAAGAAAGTAACAGTCTAAAAGATCTCATAGGATCCAAATCAACTCCACAACTTCATTAATCAGCTAGTCTAGGTCAACAACAGACAACACACTGGTAGGCACCCAGGGAAGGTCTAAATGTGTACTCCAAATTTCCAAGAAATCTTCTTGTTCCTAAGCTTGAAGGCTACGAACTCCCTACTTCCTCTCTCAAAAAAACTACCCAAACATCCTATAAATACTCATCCTCACCACAAGTCAGCCTAGATGAAACAATTAACTCCTACAAACAATAATTAAATGCCAAAACATCAGTTGGGTAACAAATAGCCTTACAATAAATTACATTCTCCAAGATGGCCCCAAATTATCATTAGATCTGCACAACATGCCAGATCTAGGTCCTCTCACACCCAATGGTCAATCCATAACTCGAGGAGCACGACCCAAATTAAATGCATCAGTCTGCCAAGAAAGAATACCAGTCGGTAAGACCGATTACCAAGTAGTACAGAAATAATTGAGCACCAGTGAACTGACCATGCCAAGCATCACCAAGCAACATAGTTATCACCAAGAACTAGGAATAACTAACACCTTTAGTTACTGAGAGTTCTCCAGAGACCAACCAACCCGATAAACACTGAGACCGAGCAACCAAACTCCAAAACTGAGAAAAATACTTCACTAACTAAGATCAAAACAAACATATTTTTGGGTGATACAGTATTTCCAAGAATCCTAGGATGCTCTTGCATCATTTTGAGAAGGATTGTATAATTTGGTGATGTAAAAGAATCAATATGAGAGATAAGAAAATAAGTAAATCATGCTTAATGTTTTCAACTAGAAGTTGAATTATTGATTCATGATTTGTATTGTAATAAAGATTATCCTCTAATTTGTAACTCATTTTTTTCATGTTAGAAGTTGGTGCTTCTTAACTTTTGAAGATGGTGCTTTAGATATAACAAATTGGTGTTCCTTGAGATAGGTGTCTCTAAAATAGGGTGTTGGTGCTTCATAGAGTTGTAGCTCTAAAAAATTTATCCAAGAGGCTAATAAAGGTTCATATTAAAAGTGTTTTTTACCCTAAGGAGTTTTCCACTATAAATATTATGTAATTTGTTCCTCTTGCGTTTCTTTTTCTTATTTCATAGCTTTATGTTATAATTGTAAAAAATTGAAAATCTTGTAAAAGTTTAAAAGATCAAGTTTTCAAGTAACCATTGATTCACCCCCCCTCTCAATGGTTTTTTTATTCCAATAATTAATATCAGTGCCTTGGGTCATAGGTTTGAGTCTCTCTTCAGTCAGTGTTGAAAGCTCATTTCGTGCTAAGGAGGAGATTGTTGACTTGGTAGTTAGCACCTCCTTGGAGATTCATGACATGGCTTAATCACCTCATGTGGTTCATGTTAAATCTTGCATTTGTATTGAGTATTGACAATTTGATCTTTTGTTGCAATGATAAATGATTCCAATAATTTTGACATAAGACCCCTTAGAATGACCTATTAAGACCCCTTAGGATGACATAAAGCCCCTTCAGACCCCTTAGTATGGCCTATTATAACATAAGACCCCTTAGGAGTCATAAAACTCCTTAAGACCCCTTAGGATGGCCTATGTTGGAAAAATGACCAGCGCTCCCCTTAGGATTTTTGACATGGATAAATAGACTCCTGTGTCTTCTATAAGTCTAGTGGTTGTATCGGGCATTAACAGGTCGATCTTTTGGTGCAACGACAACCACTACTTGTAACAAGTGGTATCAGAGCTTGGTCACAGGTTTGAATCCTTAAAACCCTTGGGTAACACTATTGGGGAGATTTTTGGAAAAATGGCCAGTGCTCCCCTCAAGATTTGTGACATGGTTTAACAATCTCCTATGTCTTCTATGTCATGTCCCCTTTTCAAATAATTAAAAATAACAACTTTGCTAAGGCTGGCAGGCTCAAAAAGTGAAGTTTCAGGAAAAGGGGCTAATCTTTGGAAACCAATGGATTAATAAATGAAAATTATTAGTAAAATATGTATTATTTACCCCTCTTGGTCATGAGTTAGGGTTATGCCCTCTTTTAAAGGAGTTTGGAGGCATTTCGGGCTCATTCTAAAACTTGATTTTTGCTCAGTGCTTTGTTGTTCTTCAGAGGCTGCCAAACCTATGGAGAAGGAGACCCAAGGATGGGATTTTTTAGGTTTCTAGGAAGGCTAAGGATAGGAGTTTGAGGCCATTCCATTTGCAAGCTCATGCAGAGTTTGCCCTTGTGCTGAACAGTGCAAATTTGTGAGTTTTCAAGTGTGTTTCTTGTAAGAGTTTGATGTTTCCGGTTGAGTATTTTATATCAGTTTGGTTTGCTGCTATATTGCAGACATTTTGATGTTAAAATAGAGCTGAATATATGTATTGGGTCATGGTTATACTTCTATGATATATTATTAGTGTCTTGTGGTGTTTTCGGGCTATTTTGTGTTGTTTTCGAGAGCCCGATGAGCATTGTTTTTGTCCTCCGTTTGGGATCTGTTGTGTAAACTCTATATAGATCTAGAAATGTCATTTTGTAGGCCATTATGCTAGTGAAATTTCTATAAAAATTTCTACTTTCAGATTTATCAATAATATGTGAAGCTGTGAAGTTTGGGGAAAGGTCAAGTTTGGGGAAGGGTTTGACAGTATCTACTAATGAGAAAGGGAGCACTTCAATGGAGCCAAGAAATCTGAAACCCACACCCTCTAAATCAACAAAAACTATTTTCTTGCCTAGAGATGAGCCACCAGTACCAAATCCAACCCTTAGTCCTATGGAAGAGGTTATAGGTAACTTGATTGCATTAAGAGCTACTTATAATGGCTTAGATGATGACTTTCACAGTTTGGTTCCTTTTAGAGAATATGTGGATATAATGAACACTTTGATGCACAAGAAAGAGTACAAGAGGGAGCATGACATAAGTGGAAGAGAGCTCAAAAATAAAATAAGCAAGTTTACAGCACCTACTTTTGATGGAACAAATAAAATTTCAACTAGAGCATGGCTACAAAAATTACAGACCTTCTTCACACTTAACCCCATGAAAGAGAGTGATGTCGTTCAATTCACAAGTCTACACTTGGAAGATGCAGCCTATGATTGGTGGTATCATGGAATGACTAGTCAAGGTCATGATCAGGTAACTACATTTGATGATTTTAGTCAAAGAGTGATAGATTGATTTGATCTCAAGGATGATGAAGAGTATTTTAAAGAATTGTCAAAGTTGAAGCAAACCAAATCAGTTAATGAGTATATAGAAGAGTTTCAAAAGGTGGCTATTATGGTACCTAATATGAGTGAAAAGAGGATTGTTTATCTTTTTCTTGATGGTTTGGAAGATTCTGTTAAGGGTTTGGTTAAGGCTTTCTCACCCTCAACCTTACAGGAAGCTATCAAAAGAAGCTTGCAACTTGAAACTTGTGTGCCTATGAAACCATCCACTAATAAAAAACCACCAAATCTTTGGCAACATAAGGGGAATTTTTAGAAAAATACTTTTCTAGCACCACCACCAAAGAATGTGATAAATGTAGCAAAAAAGAAGGTAGATGAAGAGACTAGGGGTGAATTACGAAGGAAAAAGCTTTGTTTCACTTGTAGAGAACCATGGGTTCTAGGACATAGATGTTTAGGGAAAGGTCAAGTGCACTATATTGAAGTTGCTTCAGAATCTGATTCAGATGAGCATGAGGAATTTCATGACACTAAAGAGGAAGAAGAAGAGAAAGAAAAAGAAATCATTAAGGATGGCACTTTAGTAGCATTATCAAGAGTCCCAAGATACCATCCCTTTCAAATTAAAGGGGTAATAGCAGGGCAAAGGTTGAAAATTCTTCTTGATAGTGGGGCAACTCACAATTTTATTGATGAGGGATTTGTCATGAAAAGAGGGCTTAAAGCAGAAGATTTTGAGGGATTCAATGTTACAATAGCTAATGGATTCACTATGCATTGCACATGGGTGGTGAAGCAACTCAAGATGACCTTAGGAGATTATCAGTTATGTGATGACTTCAATGTTGTTGGCATTGGGGAGATAGATCTTGTATTGGGTGTTCAATGGTTGCACTCTATTGGAGGCTATTACATGAACCATCAAACTATGGAGTTTAAATTTCATTCCAATGGGAAAGAAGTCTTATTGAGAGGCTTATCGAATGGAGCACCTAAGGTGGTCACTACAAAGAGGATGGAGAGGACTTTTCAAAGAGGACAAATAGAATGGGCAGCAAGAGTCATAATCCATCCAACAAGCTCTCCAAAGAATCAAGGTAATTTCCATTTTGAAATTTGAAATATTCTTGATAAGCATAGTATAGTTTTCAATGATTTTCCTCTGGGATTACCACCAGATAGAGGTTTTGAGCATGTTATAGAGTTAGAATAGGGTGCCAAACTAGTTATAACAACTCCATACTACCATCCAAGAGGTTATAAGGAAGAAATAGAAAAAACTATTAAGGAACTCCTAGACACGGGATTCATAAGGCCTAGCTCTAGTCCATTTGCGTCGTCTGTGGTACTTGTCAAGAAAAAGGATGGTACAATGAGAATGTGTATAGAATATATGGATCTAAACAAGAAGACCATAAAAAATAGGTATCCCATACCATGCATAGATGAAATCATTGATGAGTTACATGGTGTTGTATACTTCTCAAAAATTGACTTAAGATCAGGGTACCATCAAATCCACATGAGGAGGGAAGATGTGGAAAAGACTACTTTCAGATGTCACTATGGGCACTTTGAATTTCTTGTTATGCCATTTGGCCTCACTAATGCACCAGCAACATTCCAATCTTGTATGAATAAGGTATTCAACAAGCATCTTTGAAAATTTATTTTGGTATTTTTTGATGATATCTTGATTTACAGTAAAACATGGGAAGAGCATCTAAAGCACATAAACACTATTTTGGAAATCTTGGAGCAGAAATCCTTCTATGCTAAGCTATCTAAATGTGAGTTTGGTTTGACAGAGATCCTCTATTTGGGACATATTATAAGTTCTAAAGGAGTACAAGTTGATCAACAAAAAATCCAAGCAATTTTGGATTGGCCTCCACCCACTAATCTTACACAGTTGAGAGGTTTCTTCGAGTTGTGTAGCTACTATAGGAGATTTGTCAAGGGATTTTCTCAGCTTGCTTCCCCCTTGACTAATTTGAAAAAGAAAGGAGTTTTTATTTGGACAGAAGAGGCACAAAAAATATTTGATAAGCTTAAGGAGGTGATGAGTTCATGCCCTGTGCTTGGAATTCCAGATTTCTCTTTACCTTTTATTGTTGAATGTGATGCTTCTGGAGAAGGTATAGGGGCTGTCATAACTCAAAGGGGACATCCAATAGCATTTGAGAGTAGAAAATTAAATCAATCAGAGAAAGGTTACTCCATCTATGATAAGGAAATGTTGGCAATCATGCATGCACTTCATAAGTTTAGACAATATTTGGTATGTGGGAGATTCATTGTAAAGACATACCATAATAGCCTTAGGTTCTTCTTGAACCAAAGGGATTTGAATGATCATCAACAAAAATGGGTAAGCAAATTGCAAACTTATGATTTTGATATTGAATACATGAAAGGAAAGAATAATGTGGTTACTGATGCTCTCTCAAGAAAGCCCACTTTGTGTTCCTTAACATCTATCTATACTGATTAGAAAGTCTCCATACTTTTAGGGTATGCTAA
The DNA here is from genome assembly GCA_027943335.1 of Chamaecyparis obtusa. NCBI lineage: Eukaryota > Viridiplantae > Streptophyta > Pinopsida > Cupressales > Cupressaceae > Chamaecyparis > Chamaecyparis obtusa. Next base: position 214,934 of record BSBK01008441.1, read on the forward strand.
AGATTCATTGGCAACCAAGATTTTGGATAAGTTAGTGGATGATAATAGGTACAAGGTTTTTGATGAATTGATTTATTACAAGAACATGATCTTCTTAGTGCTAGGATCAAAAACTAAGGAGAGGATATTAAGGGCCTTTCATGACACACCTTTGGTTGGTCATCAAGGATAATTCAAGACATACAGGAAACTTTGAGAGTGGTTTTCATGGAAGGGTATGAAGGAGGATGTCCTTAAAGACATTACGGAATGTATGGTATGCCAACAAACAAGAGTGAGCAAATTTTTCCTGCAGGGTTGTTGCAGCCACCTCCTATTCCTGAACAAAAATAGGAAAGTATTTCCATGGACTTCATCACTGGGCTGCCCAAGGTTCAAGGTAAGGATTGCATAGATGTGGTGGTAGATAGACTAACTAATTATGCACATTTCTTTCCCATCACATCTGATTTCAAGGCATCACAAGTGGCATAATTGTTCTTCAAGGAAAGTTTTAGGTTACATGGCTTGCCTAGAAACATTGTCAGTGACTCGGACAGTAGATTCCTCAGCTCTTTTTGGAAGGAGCTCTTTCATTTGGTAGGAACTAAACTCACTCCCAGTACTAGCTATCACCCTCAAACAGATGGACAAATAGAGATAGTTATTAAATGGATAGAGGGATATTTGAAGAAATATGTTTCAAATCAACAACATGCTTGGGTGAAATGGTTGCACCTAGGGGAGTATTGTTACAATATATCTCATCACATGTCTATTGGTATGCCTCCTTTTTGTGCTCTTTATGGTTATGATGCCCTTTCCTTTGTTGATCTAGTACTTTCAGATAGCAGAGTACCTGCAACAAGTGATTTCATTAAGCAAAGCCAAGACATAATAAGGTCCCTCAAGGATAATCTACAACATGCACAGAACCAATAGAATTTGTATGTTGATAGGAAAAGGACTAAAAGATCTTTTGAGGTGGGAGATTTGGTATTTTTCAAGTTGCAGCCATATAAGCAAAGTACCTTGAAGAGGAGTGGGGCAGAGAAGCTCAAACCAAGGTTCTATGGGCCTTATAAGATCATCAGGAAGGTAGGAGAGCTAGCTTATGAATTGGAGCTCCCACCAAACAGAAAAATACATAATGTTTTCCATGTCTCTTGCATAAAGAAGGTTCTAGGCTAGAAAACCATAGTATCTATAGAATTACCACCTCTTGATGATGAAGGGAAATTAGTTTTGATACCACAAGAGGTTTTGGATACAAGAGAGAAAAGATTGAGAAATAGGAGTATCACAGAGCATTTGGTCAAATGGAAAGGATTACCATTGTAGGATGCAACTTGGGAAGGAGCACATATTCTTGAGCATCCCAACCTTCATTGCTTGAGGACAAGCAATATTTGGGAGGGAGGACTTGTCATGTCACATTTTCAAATAATTAAAAATAATAACTTTGCTAAGGCTAGCAGACTCAAAAAGTGAAGTTTCAGAAAAAGGGGCTAATCTTTGGAAACCAATGGATTAATAAATAAAAATTATTATTAAAATATTTATTATTTACCCCTCTTTGTCATGATTTAGGGTTATTCCCTCTTTTAAAGGGGTTTGGAGGCATTTCGGGCTCATTCTAGAACTTGATTTTTGCTCATTGCTTTGTTGTTCTTCAGAGGCTGCCAAACCTGTAGAGAAGGAGACCCAAGGATAGGAGTTTGTAGGTTTCTAGGAAGGCTAAGGATGGGATTTTGAGGCCATTCCATGTGCAAGCTCATGCATAGTTTTCCCTTGTGCTGAACAGTGCAAATTTGTGAGTTTTCGGGTGTGTTTCTTGTAAGAGTTTGATGTTTCCGGTTGAGTATTTCATATCAGTTTGGTTTGCTACTATATTGAAAATTTTTTTATGTTAAAATAGAGCTGAATATATTTATTGGGTCATGGTTATACTTCTGTGTTAGATTATTAGTGTATTGTGGTGTTTTCGGGCTATTTTGTGTTGTTTTTGGGAGCCCGATGAGCATTGTTTTCATCCTCCGTTTGGGAGCTATTTTGTAAACTCTATATAGATCTGGAAATTTCATTTTGTAGGCCATTATTCTGGTGAAATTTCTATAAAAATTTCTACTTTCAGATTTATCAATAATATGTGAAGTTGTGAAGTTTTTGGTACTATTTCAAGCATACCCGATTTGGGTTTTATTGAGAAATTGGTTTATCTTTTGAAATATTGGTTGTTTGATTTTAAAATCTGATCAAAGGCTTTAAATATCATATAAAATCAGAAAGGGGACATTTTATTCTATAAGTCTAGTGGTTGTATTGGGCATTAACAGGTCGATCTTTTGGTGCAACAACAACCACTACTTGTAACAGCCTATTATGAAATAATAGGTCCTATTATAACATAATACAGTCTATTATGGTATAATATTACCTGTTTTTACCTAATAGGACCTATTATGACATAAGACACTTTACGATCACCTATTACAAGATAGGACCCCTTAGAGTCTCTATTATGACCTAAATCCCCTTAAGAACCCTTCATATGGCCTATTATGACATAACGGGGTCTATTATTACATAATAGGACCTATTTTGACATAACATGACATATTATGTCATAAGACCCCTTAGGATGACCTATTACAACATACGACCCCTACAAGAGTCCCTATTATGGAGTAAAACCCCTTAATACCACTTAGTATGGCCTATTATGATATAAAAAGACCTATTCTTTTACAATAAGACCTATTTTCATATAATAGGGCCTATTATGACAAAATAGGGTCTATTATGACATAATAAGACTTATTTTGACATAATAGGGTCTATTATGACACAATAAGACCTATTTTGACATAATAGGGTCTATTATGACATAATAAGACCTATTTTGACATAATAGGACCTATTATGACATAATAGGGTCTATTATGACATAATAGGACCTATTATGACATAATAGGGTCTATTATGACATAATAGGACCTATTATGACATAATAGGGTCTATTATGACATAATAGGACCTATTTTGGTATAAACCCCTTACAATCACCTATTAAAACATATGACCCCTAGAAGAGTCCCTACTATGACTTAAATCCCATTAAAACACTTTAGTATAGCATATTATGACATAATAGAATTTAATGTGACATAATATGACCTATTTTGATATAATAAGACCTATTATGACATAAGACCCATTAAGATAACCTATTAAGACCCCTTAGGCTGATGTAAAACCCCTTTGAACCCCTTAGTATGTCTTATTATCACATAAGACACCCTAGGAGGACATAAAACCCCTTAATACCCCTTAGTATGGCCTATTATGACATAATAGGGCCTATTATAACATAATACGGTCTATTAGGACATAATAGGACCTATTTTTACATGATAAGACCCCTTACAATCACCTATTACAACATAAAACCCCTACAAGAGTCCCTATTATGACATAAATCCCTTTAAGAACCCTTAGTATGGCCTATTATGACATAATAGGGTCTATTATGACATAATAGGGTCTGTTATGACATAATAGGGTCTATTATGACATAATAGGACCTATTTTGATATAATACAACCTATTTTGACATATTTGGGTCTATTATGACATAGTGGGGCCTATTTTGACATAATAGGACCTATGATGACATAAGACCTCTTAAGATGACCTATTATTATATAATACCCCTTAAGATTCCCTATTATGACATAAGTCCTCTTAAGACCCCTTAGTATGGCCTATTATGAAATAATAGGGTTTATTATGACATAAATACAGTGAGGGACAACAAACATTCTTGTTTGACACTAATGTCACTCCCATAAAAGTAAAACTAAGATAAAAAATCTTTTCCATTTGCATAACAACTATATAGTTTGATCTCATTAAAGAAAAACTATTTTTTCATAGTAGCAAGAACCAATTTAGGGCTAAAAATTATTTCTTAAAAAATTAATTTTTTTTTCACAAAAATAAAGTATGGTCTAAATACTTTAGTGAGTTTTTTTTGGTATAGAAAAGTAATTATTATTTTATAATAGAAGTCTCAAAATCCCCTCCAATGGTGGAGACATTGGAGAATCCCCTGACGACTACCCAATAGACAAGTGAGCTCAGCCATGCTGAGTTGGACCAGCCTGCCATTGTGGTTGCACTCAAGCTAAAATCCCCTAAGACTGATACAAAACTTCCTCTATAGTTGGAGGAAAAGAACTACCCTTCCTCACCCAATTCTCTAGGTGTCGATCATTGTGGGGAGGAAGATGAGGGTGAATGGAAAACACAAAAAAAGAAAACCAAGCCTAAGAAGGCTGATGTGGGGATGGAGACACGCAGAGGGAGGCCATTGGAATGCGCTAGGAGATCGAGAGGGACTACAAGGGATGTTGCAGTCGGTAGGTAGAAAACCCTAGAAACAAGCTTTAAAAATAATAAATTATTTGTCTTTCTTGGAATGTTAGAGGTCTCAACAACCCCCTCAAGGAAAGAGTCATTAAAAAATACATTTTTTCTCATAAGCTGGATATTCTGCTCATTCAAGAAGTTAAGATGTCTTTCAATAATTTTGCTGCCTTGGCTACCAGTCTCTGGCTGGGTGCTGATTTTCTCTACTCTGAAGCTTTAGGTGCTTTTGGGGGCATTGAAACTCTCTAGAACCCCAATACTATTACTGGAAAACCACTTACCTTCTCCCCAAACTTCCTTGCCATTACCTTTAGGAAAAAATAGTTGGTGTGGCACCTATTCAATATTTATGCCCCTAATACCCAGACTGGCAGGTCATCCCTTTGGAAAGATATTACCTTTTGGATAGACCATGACACTTTTACTAATTACTTGGTGGCTGGCAACTTCAACACCCCTATTTTCCCCTCGAAGAAGCACATAGGCTTAATGGACTACTCTAATAGTATGGGGGACCTAGTGGAATTTATCTCCTACACTGGCCTCTTGGACATTTATCTGAAAGGAAATCCCTTCACCTGGAACAATAATCAAAAGTTCTCCCACCTCATCTAGGTACAGCTCAACCGGGTACTAGCCACCTCTTCATAGGATTTCTATCTGACCTCCACTTAGTCCTCCCTCCCCAAAACTTCAAAGTGCTCCCACCTCATCTAGGTGCAGCTCAACCGGGTACTAGCCACCTCTTCATAGGATTTCTATCTGACCTCCACTTAGTCCTCCCTCCCCAAAACTAACTCTGATCATAACCCTCTCCTCCTTTGTTGGTGGGACTCCCCTAAGATTGGCCCGACCCCCTTCAAGTTTGAAATTATGTGGTGCTCTCATCCCTCTTTTATAGACCAAGTTAAATCCTTGTGGCCACTACTATTAAAGGCACTACCGTGTTCAGGATTGCCCAAAAACTGGAAATCATTAGAAGAGAGGTTAAGGGATGGAGTAAACATAACTTTGGTGATTTCCACAAAGAGAAGAAGGAGCTTGTAGGGACCTTGGAATCCATCCAAGCCTAGTTGGCTACTGGGATTTTCCAACCCTAGATACAAGTGGAAGAAGAAACGGCAAGAAGCTCTGAGAAAAGAGGAAATCTACTCGAAACAACAATCCAGAATACAGTGGCTCGCTGAAGGAGATAGAAACATGACCTTCTTCCATAGATCTACCAACAATCACAAAAGAAGAAACACCATTAACACAATTAGGGATGGAGGGAAGGAAGTTACTAAGAAGGAAAAAATCAACCAAGTTGCGGCAAACTATTTTAAGGGATTGTATTTGAATGTTGGACATCTGTACCTGGTCAATGTTCAAAATCAACTTCTTAATCACATCCAATGTGTCGTTACTCATAGTGATAATGCTTGGCTCACTGAATGTGTTTCCGATGAGGAGGTCAAGGTGGCTATTTTTGCTATGGGTTCCTATAAGGCTCCAGGACTTGATGGTTTCCCTCCGTTTTTCTTCCAAGAATATTGGGATATTGCTAGCTTAGATATTACCCATGCTGCTAGAGACTTCTTCAGAATGAGATGACTGTTAAGGAAACATAACAAGACCTATATTATTTTGGTCCCTAAGAATGACAACCCTATCTCTATCCTAGACTTTAGGCCCATCAATCTTTGTAATACATTCTATAAGATCCTTACTAAGATCCTTGTCAATAGAATGAAGCCCCTCTTGGATAAACTAATCAGTCCTACTCAGAAAGGTTTTGTTTTGGGAAGGTAAATCCTCGATGTGGCCATTTCCACTCATGAAATCATCCACTCCATGGACAGGAGCAATGTTCCAAGTATGGCCTTCAAATTAGATATCTCTAAAGCTTATGATAAGGTTAATTGGTCTTTCCTCCAAAAAATACTTAGTAGGATGGGGTTTAATGAGAAGGTTATTCACATTATTCAAGAATGTACACAAACTATTAGCTTCTTTGTTTTAGTCAATGGAACCCCAGGTGGTTTCTTTTAACCTGAAAAAGGGCTCAGACAAGGTGATCCTCTCTCCCCCTATTTATTTATGATGGTGGTTGAGGTCCTTAGCAGTAATCTAACTATGTTGTCTTCCATGAGAAGAATAAAAGGTGTCAAACCCGCTTCCACTCTCCAGCAAGTTGTGTTAGAGTAATTTGTGGATGATACTTTCCTCTTTGGGTATTCTTTGATGATTGAGGCTAGACAGTGGAAGAAATTATTGGAGAATTATGCCTCGGCCTCTAGACAATGCATTAACTATAAAAAAAGTAGACTATTCTCCTTCAATACTCCCAATGAGATGCAAACCAGAGTGCTTCAAATTTTGGGATGTCATTTGGCTTCACTCCCCTCTACCTCCTTAGGTCTCCCCCTCATAGTCAAAGAGGTTTTCCAGGACTTCTGAAACTCCATCCTAGAAAGAACCCAAAAAAAACTTTCTGGATGGAAAGGGAAGATCCTGAGAAATGCTAGTAAACTTCAGTTGGTGGCTTCTACTCTCCAAGGGATCTCAATTTATTTTTGGTCCCTCTTCAAGATCAAAATAAACATGGAAGACATGTTGGAAAAGATACAAAGAACTTTTCTATGGGCTAGATCAAAAGAGAAAAAGAGGATGTCCCTGGTCAATTGGGATAAGGTGTGTCTTCCAAAATGCCTAAGAGGTCTGGGCCTTAGGTGAATTGGCTTGCTGAATAGAGCCCTCACCACGAAAGTGGCTTGGAATCTCATAGAAAGAAAAGTAGATTGGTCCAAGATAATGGAAGCTAAGTACATTCAAGGGAACTCTTACAAGCTGATATACCAGGATAATGACCTTCCCAATGGCTCCAATCTTTGGTCTAACATCTAAAAATGCAAAACCATGCTATCTAAGGGTGTCTTCTAGCAACTCAGAGATGGGAGATCCATTAGATTTTGGAATGACACTTGGATTCTAAATTTATCCACCCTAAATGGTAGGTTCAACCCCCTCATGAACTACCTTAGGCCTATCCTTGGTAATAGAACTTGCAACTACATTACTAGAGGGAAATGGAAAGATATAACTAGTCTGGTTAGGGATAGACTAGAATTAAAGCACTTGGCTAATGAGCTCATGTAAATCTTGGGGAATGTCAAAATTCTAGGAATTGTTAGCCAGGACTCCATCATTTGGTCCCCCATGCAAGTGAGAACTTTCTTGGTCAAAATTGCTTACAACCTTCTTCTGAAGGAAGAGAATAATCTCAAAGATTGAACGAAATTATGGATTCCACACCTTATCCTGAAGATTAATTTATTCTAGTGGACTCTCATGCATGGTAAAGTCTTAACTTAGGATAACCTCATGAGAAGAGGTTTCTCCATGGCAAAAAGGTGTGTCCTCTACAATAAGGAGGAGGAAACAGTGAACCACCTATTCATACACTATGAAAACTCTGCTAACATTTGGCAGGAAGTTATTGGTAAATTGGGGATCCCGTGGGTCTTGAGTAATGCTGTCCACCGGTTCACTAGCTGGTGATCCCCCTCCAATCACCCTCTCCTTTAGCTCCTATGGTGATTTCTATTGGATATAATTGTCTGAAGGACATTATTGGATTAGCTATGTGTTGTCTTTGATGTCACACAAATGTCATATCCATTATCGCTCTTAGTATCTACCGAGTTCAGTTGGTCAGCTAAGCGGTTCTTAGTATCTACAAACTTTAGTCGGTCAGCTAAGTAGTTCTCAGTATCTACCGAGCTCAGTCAATCAACTAGGCAGTTTTTAGTGTCTACCAAGTTCTCTCGGGTGTCTAAAGGAAACATGATAGGATAACAGTGTTAACCAAGCCTCCTCGGTTATCGAAGGAAACTAGTGGTTACCGAGCTCTCTTAGTCCCCAAAGGATGTTGCAGAATTCATTGTGGTTACCGAGTTCTCTCGGTCACCGAAGGAAATCTTTTCAGGATTAATGTTTACCAAGCAAGGTCGGCCCTTTCAAATAATTTTGTTATTACAGTTTGTTTATCCTAGCTGACTATTATAATAATTATTAGTGCCGACTTGTCAATCTAAGTGATTATGAAATGGCATATATATATAGAAGGTCAAATGGTGAATAAAAGATATACAACATACAGAAATCATTTTTGAAGAAAGGTGTGTGCAAATTTTGAATGATGGTCAGAACTCCTTGAGGAGAAGCAAAGATTTAATTGATCAGTAAGGATCTAGTGAAATAGAACAGAGATCTATATTCAGCAATTCAATTGCAGGTTATTTCATTGTTACTCTCTAGCAATTGTAGCAGTGATATCAAAATCTCTTAACCGAGTTGGTTTAACAACCATTTTTAAAATCCTCTAACAAGGTAACAGTTCTATTGAATTATTTCAAGACCTCTTACAAGGCCACTCCTAGCAGGGTGATTAAATCCTCTAACAAGGTCACACCTAACAGTGTGTTTTGTAACATTTTACCGGGTTGGCTTCTAACCGGGCATCACTTTAGAAGAGTGAAAAATAATAACTAGTTACATTGGTGGTTTTTCCCATATTGGGTTTCCACGGTAAATCTAGTGTCTCTTGTGTTCATGTTATTTTCTTTCTTCATGTAAGTTAATCAGTGATGAATGCCTAAGAATAGTTTAATTATTACACACTTCAAGGATCAAGTTTTCAGCATTTCTCTATATATTTACTAAGTGACACATTAAATAATTTGTTAAGATATTTAACGGATCAGTGGTAATATTTTTGTGGTTAACTGATTCACCCCCCCTCTCAGTTACTGCATCTATATTTCCAACAATTGGTATTAGAGCTTTTGGTGCTTGCAAGAAGGGTTTCAAGGACCTAAGCTAAAGATCGGGATGTCTTACTAAAGAGAAATTCCAAGGCTTAACAGAAATAACTTTTCAGCATGGCAAGGTCTCATGAGATTACATCTGGCTTCCATTCGTGATTCAAGATGCAAATATATTGATCAAGAATATACAATTCCTACTGGCACATTAACTATTGAAGACATTGCAGAAAAGAAGAACCATAACACTATGATGATAGACATTGCATCAACTCTTAGCTATGAAGAATTTGATGAAATCAAAGACTGCACAACTACTCATGAAATGTGGAACAAGCTAAAGAAAATCTATGGCCGTGATGACAACGTGAAGAGAGCCAAAGAAGAGAGCCTAAGAGGATAGTTTGATCAAATGAAAATGAGAGAAGAAGAAAACATTGCAAAATATGTTGAAAGAATCAAGACAAGTGTTAGTGCAATCAGAGCTTCTGGAGGAAAAATTGATGATGAAACAATTATAAGTAAGGTTCTTAGAACATTACTCCCTATTTATGCAATAAGAGTTTCTGCTATTCAAGAAAGAAGATGTGAAGAAAATCACAATATAACTTTGGATGCCTTAGTTGGAAGATTGATAGCCTTTGAACTGGATAACTATGACAACTATGTTCCAACTTCTAAAAATATTGAATCAGCTTTTGAGGCCAAACTTTCACTCAAGAAAGGGAAGAAAATCCAATCAGAAAGTGAAGAAGAATTAGAAGAAAGTTCTGATAGTGATCTTGAAGTTATTGAAGCATTACTTGCAAAGAAGTATTCAAGAGGTAGAGGAAAATACAGAGGTAAACTCCCTTAATCTATTTTTCATGTGAAGAAATTGGTCATATTGCAGCTAGGTGTCCAAACAAGCAAAGCAAAGATGAGAAGAAAAATTACAAGTACAATGGCAAGAAAAATTTCAAATCATTCAAGGATAAAGGTAAGAAAACATGTTTCTTAGCTAAAGATTTGGATGATAGTGAAGAAGAAATTGTTTTCATTGTTGTAAAAGATGAATCTAATAATGATGAAGATGAGATGGCATTTATCTCTCATATAAGCAAGAATGATACATGGATTATAGACAGTGGATGTTCACATCATATGACTGGTGATAGGACCAAGTTTGAACACTTTGAAAACTTTGATGGTGGTAATGTAAGGTTTGGAAATAATGAACCCTGTTGTATAAAAGGAAAGGGACAAATTTCATTAACCAAAGAACTTATATGTGATAATGCATATTGGGTCGAAGGACTAAAACATAATCTTCTAAGTGTAGCACAGCTAATCAACATTGGATTCAAGGTCGAATTCATGAATGGCAAAGGAAGACTACTAGATGACAAAGGAAAACTAATAGGATCAGGAAAACAAACCAAAGGTAACCTGTTTTATCTTGATCTTGGTGATTACTCATGTTTTATTGCTCAAATTGAAGAAAGTTGGTTATGGCACAAAAGGTTGTGTCATGTAAATTTTACAACATGATGAAAATAAGAAAATTCAAGAAAGTAAGAGGTATTCCTACTTTGAAGAAACCTGATGTTGGTCTATGCAAGAATTGTCAACTTGGTAAAATGGGAAAGTCTAGTTTCAAAAGTAAAAACTATCAATCTAAAGATATTTTGGAAATTGTGCATACTAATTTATGTGGACCTATTGGAATTAAGAGCTATACCAGAGAAAAATTCTTTATTCTCTTTGTTGATGATTATTCTAGAATGATGACTGTTTTGTATTTAAGAGAAAAGTCTGAAGCATTTGAGAAGTTCAAATGGTACTTAGCAAGAGTAGAAAAGGAAACAGGAAAAAGAATAAAATGCTTGAGATCAGACAGAGGTGGTGAATTCATCTCCCATGAATTCAATAATTTCTGCATTAAAAGAGTCATCAAAAGATAGGTATCAGCCCCGAGAACTCCTGAGCAGAATGGAATTGCTGAAATTAGGAACAGATCTATCATGGACTGTGCAAGGACTCTAATGATTGAAAAGACATTGCTATGAAATACTGGAAGGAAGCTATCGGCACTATAGTTCATACCTTGAACTGAGTACAGATGAGAAAAGACACATTCAAGATTCCATATGAGCTATGGTATGGCTACAAACCAAATGTAAGTTACCTAAAAGTATTTGGTAGTAAATGTTACATCTTGAAAGAATCTAGAAAAGGAAAATTTGATGTAAAAAGTGATGAAGGAATATTTTTGGGATATTCTTGCAAAAGTAAGGCATATAGATGTCTAAATTTGTCTACTCACAAAATCATAGAAAGTGCACATGTGAGAATTGATGAGTTTGCAGAAAAGATTGAAGACGAAAGCAAAAAGGAACCAGAGGACTACAAAAAATTTGTTTACATCAAACTTGATACATTGCCAGACACATGTAAGGATATTACATCTACCGAGCCCAGTACAGTAATTGAGTCACAAGAAGAAGTTCAGACCGAGTCACAAAGTACCAAGTCTCAGTCTGAAGCTACTGAGCAAGTATCTACCGAGCCCGAGCATTCTAAACCTAAAGATGAAGAAGATGACAATGTAACTCATTCAGGAAGCAAGGAACCAGAATTAGCCAAGTACGTTAGAAAGTATCATAAACCAGATCAAATTATTGGAAACAAATCAGATGGTACTATGACAAGAAGTAAACTAAAAGGTACATGTTTATTTGCTGATTTTGAACCTAAAAATGTCAAAGATGCATTAGAAAATGAAAGTTGGATTGAGGCTATGAATGAAGAAATAGAGAAAATAGAGAAAAATAAGACATGGACTCTTGTACCTAGGCCTAAAGATAAAAATGTAATTGGGACAAAATGGGTATTCAGAAATAAGTTGAATGGAGATGGTCAAGTATCAAGAAACAAAGCAAGATTGGTATGTAAAGGATATTCTCAAGAAGAAGGAATAGATTATGGAGAGACTTTTTCTCCTATTGCAAGATTAGAAGGTGTGAGGACTTTACTTGCATATGCAGCACATAAAGGATTTAAGGTATATCAGATGGATATCAAATCTTCTTTTCTCAATGGTATTCTTGAGGAAGAAGTCTACATTGAGCAACCTAAAGGTTTTATTGATCCAAACAAAAGGGATATGGTCTGAAAATTACACAAAGCATTGTATGGTCTAAAACAAGCTCCTAGAGCATGGTATGAAAGATTACATAACTATCTTACTCAGATTGATTTCAAAAGGGCTAATGACAACAGCAATTTATACATCAAAGAAGGATCAGATAACAAAATTATTTTGGCAGAAATATTTGTGGATGATAGTATGTTTACAAGAAATGATGATTAGTGCAATGAATTTTTAGAGCTTATGAAAAAAGAATTTGAAATGTCTATGTTTGGTCAGATAAAATTCTTTGTTGGACTTCATATTCAGCAGAACAAAAATGGTATCTACATTACTCAGTCTAAATATATCAGAGAAATACTTAAGAAATTTGGAAAGGAAGATTCAAAACTAGTTGGTACACCCATGTGTATTGGACTGAAGCTTACCAAAGATGATGATTCAAAAGAAGTAGATCAAACCTTATAGAGATCAATGATTGGAAAATTACAGTATGTAGTATACACAAGGCCTGATATTGCCTTAGCAGTTGGAATAGTGGCAAGATTCTCGGCTAAACCCAGAGAAAATCACATGATGGAAATCAAAAGAATCTTGAGGTATTTAAGGGGAACTGAAGATTATGGCTTGTGGTATAAATTTGGAGGCAATCTGGATATAAAAGTGTTTACTGATGCTGATTAGGTAGGAAACATTGATGATAGAAAGATACAAGTGGTGGAGCATTCTTTCTTGGCAAGAGGTTAGTATCTTGGACTAGTAAAAAGTAAAACTACACATCCCAATCCACAGCAAAAGTAGAATATGTTGCTGCAACAGTAAACTGCTCTAATATTATATGGTTTAAATAGCTTTTGGAAGGCATGAAGGTTGAGATCAAAGAACCAGTTGCTATGTTTTGTGATAATACAAGTGCAATAAATATTTCAAAGAATCTAGTAATGCATTCCAAAACCAAGCACATTGCAATTAAATATCACTTTGTCAGAGAATTGGTGCAGGACAAGGAAATCAGATTGGAATATATTCATACAAAAGAACAAATTGTAGATATCTTCACCAAACCACTACCTAAGGATGCATTTTTGTATCTAAGAGGCAAGTTAGGGGTCACTCCCCTGTCCGAGGTTCACTAAATAAAGTTTTAGTGATGCATCAACCAGAACATGTTGAAGATCAATCAGTTGATGCAGCATAGTCAGGGAATCATTGCATATGAATCAGTACATAAGGTACATTGATATTTACCAAAATTGTGTAAGTTGTCTTTGGCATGTGTTGTTAAAGAGGGAGAGTTTGCTATCATTTCAAGAAATTTCTAAGAAGAAAAATTTGATAAGTTAAGAGGGAGAGTTCTCAGTCAAAGAAAGAATTTTGAAGATGATGGGAATCAAAATGAAGCTAAGGATATGTTTCTTACTCTTGGTTTCTCTATGAAATTTCATTATGCTATGACATGTTGTGTTGCCATCAATGCCAAAGAAGGAGATTGTTGGATGCAATTGTCTGAAGGACATTGTTGGATTAGCTATGTGTTGTCTTTGATGTCATACAAATGTCATATCAATTATCGCTCTTAGTATCTACTGAGCTCAGTCGGTCAGCTAGGTAGTTTTTAGTGTCTACCGAGTTCTGTCGGGTGTCTAAAGGAAACATGACAGGGTAACAATGTTAACCAAGCCTCCTCGGTTATCAAAGGAAAATTAGTGGCTACCAAGCTCTCTCATTCTCCAAAGGATGTTGCATAATTTGTTGTGGTTACCGAGTTCTCTCGGTCACCGAAGGAAATCTTTTCAGGATTAATGTTTACCGAGCAAGGTCAGCCCTTTCAAAGAATTTTGTTATTATATTTTGTTTATCCCAAGTGATTGTTATAATAATTATTAGTGCTGACTTGACAATCTAAATGATTATGAAATGACATATATATATAGAAGGTCAAGTGGTGAATAAAAGATATACATCATGCAGAAATCATCTTGAAGGAAGGTGTGTGTGAATTTTGAAGGATGGTCAGATATCCTTGAGGAACAGCAAAGATTTAATTGATCAGTAAGGATCTAGTGAAACATAACAGAGATCTATATTCAGCAATTCAGTTGTAGGTCATTTTATTGTTACTCTCTAGCAATTGTAGCAGTTATATCAAAATCTCTTAACCGAGTTGGTTTAACAACCATTTTGTAAATCCTCTAACAAGGTAACAGTTCTATTGAATTGTTTCAAGACCTCTTACAAGGCCACTCCTAGCAGGGTGATTAAATCCTCTAACAAGGTCACACCTAATAGTGTGTTTTGTAACCTTTTATCGGGTTGGCTTCTAACCAAGCATCACTTCAGAAGAGTGAAAAACAATAACTAGTTACATTGGTGGTTTTTCCCATATTGGGTTTCCATGGTAAATCTGGTGTCTCTTGTGTTCATGTTATTTTCTTTATTCATGTAAGTTAATCAGTGATGAATGCTTAAGAATAGTTTAATTATTACACACTTCAAGGATCAAGTTTTTAGCATTTCTCTGTATATTTATCGAGTGGCACAGTAAATAATTTGTTAAGATATTTAAGGGATCAGTGGTAATATTTTTGTGGTTAACTAATTCACCCCCCCACCTCTCAGTTACTGCATCTATATTTCCAACAAATGTAACTGAATATCTTAATAGGCAGATAGTTAAACTAATGCTATGAACTAACACTAAACCTAATCTAATGCTTTGTAAATAAAGTAGCTGATTTGCTTTGATACAAAAAGATAATGAATCTTAACTAAATTTATAATAAAGACCAGTGCCTATTCCTTATCCTCAATATGATTATTATGTGTGATTTCTTTAATTGATGATCACTGATAAAATTCCTCTAGTTCAATCTATTAACGACAATGTGACACTTTGAATCAAAATGTATAACTTTGGAGACAAATTTAAAATAAATTGATCACTTCAAGAAAATGATTAATTAACAACAACAAACTAAAAAGGAAGACAACTATTCAAAAGGAATTTAATTCTCGAAGGACAGACCAATTGAATCCTGTAGTATTCAAAAGGCACGCTTAGCCATACACAATTAGAAACCAAGTGAATATAGTTCTACAATTCCTATTTGATCTTGCGGTATAATAAATCAAATATCTTAAAGAAAGTAAAGATACTTTATCCAAAGAACCAATTCAAAATAACACAGAGGAACAGATATCACCGATAAATTTTGAACAAAGATTTTGTATTAAGCTTGAAAAATCACTCGATCTGCATGTATTGATCCATAGTATCCCATAAGGTTTCGGAATAAAGGCATGTACTGGTTTCAAATATTTCAATGTTGATAAAAATGATGATGTCCCTTCCCTTTACAATTTAGTTGGTGTAAATATAAATTTCAATGGTTTCCTGTGAAAGGACATGCCCTTTCACAGGACCTAATCACGTAACTAACCCTAAAATATATAATAAACTATTACAATAGTTGTTCGGGAAAATCTTCCCTATAATTACATTAATTATGGTATCCCATACATAATAATATTGATATTTCCTGCACACACAAAAAATACTTATTATTAGTTTATCTACAAAAAAAAAAAAAAACATTATGTGATGTGCTAATCTTATAAAATATTTATTATTTATTAATACTTATTCAAAAAACAAGTATCATAAAAATAAAAATAAAATAAAATCATACTTAAGTCACAAAAATATTAAATTATGAAACGTTTATACAATGAGATAAATAAAACGTTATCCTCATAATTATCTTTTATTTTGAAAATAAAACATAATGTGCTCCACTTAATGAAATTAACCCTAAAAATATTTCAAATATGAAATACTATTATAATTGTTAAAATATACACGATCAGGGAATATAAATTTTTACCTTTCTAAACAACCCTAATGTACATCAAAAGAATAAACTTACTAATAAAAGTAAATAACAGACCCTAAAACAAAAAAATAAAAAATGCATAAAGGAATTACCTTTTAGGGATCAAGAAGTAAAATTAATAATCAACCTTTAAGACATACAACTTCTCACATTAAGTGAATAAAATTTATTCATTATGTTAGTAGAAATATCAATGCTAAAGAGAAAAAATTAAATATAAACTAAAGAAAAACTATTGAAACCCTAAAATAAAATTAACATAAACATGAGAAACTATACATAGGGAAATAACTTATCTTCATTCAACCCTAACATATAAAATTTGAATCTATAAAACATGTATAAATTAAAGGTTAATACTACATCCTAAAAGCATTATTACTCCATACTAATTATAGGTGAAAATGTGAAAATGGAGAAGATTTAGGTAATTTAGTAAATTAATTAATTAAATAACAAACTAACCGAATCATATAACTTAAAATAATTAATTAAAATATTGAAGTTCCCCCTAACAAATGATATTAATTTTAATAATTTATTATTATTTTTTTAAAAAAGAAACACAATTGTCTTATATTTATATATTTATTTCTACACATACTCTTGAAGAACAATGTAGAGTAGTTGGTAAGGGGTTAGATTTGGGTAGTTAGGTAGGAAAAATGGAATGGGTCAAGAGGTCGAGTGTTCAACTCCCTCTCCCCATTCCTTTTTTCTTTTAACATTAAAGACAATATATAAATGAATAGTAATCACATTATTACAAGAGATAATTAAGAGATAGATAACTCCTTGTGTGAAAGGTTATTTAATTTCTCACCTGCACATGAAAATGAAAATAAATAAATATCTTCTTCTAATCCTCTCGAAGAAAATAAATAGAGTAATTGGTTAGGGGGTAGGAGGCTAGATAGGTAGGAAAAAGGTCGGCTCAAGAGGTCGAGTGTTCAACTCCCTCTCGCTGCCTTTTTTGCTCAACCTATTTAATTATATTTTTTCAATAATCATTTATTTAAAAAATTAAATATACATTTTTGGAAAGATAATTAACCACCTACCAAATGGAAATACATTTTCTCCTTTATCATTTTAAATTTTTATCATAGGAAAATACAAAAATATATATGATACTTCCTTGACATTTTGTTCTATTTTGGACCTGAAAATTTTGGTGTCAATAGGACTAAAGCATAATCTTCTAAGTGTAGCACAACTAATCAATCTTGGATTCAAAGTTGAATTCATGCACGACAAAGAAAGACTGCTGGATGACAAAGGAAAACTAATTGGATTAGGCAAACAAACCAAAGGTAACTTGTTTTATCTTAATCTTGGTGAATGCTCATGTTTTATTGCTCATATGGAAGAAAGTTGGTTATGGCACAAAAGGTCATGTCATGTAAATTTTGATAACATGGTGAAAATAAGCAAATTGAAGAAAGTAAGAGGCATTCCTACTTTGAAGAAACCTGATGTTGGTTTATGCAAGAATTGTCAGATTGGTAAAATGGGAAAGTCTAGTTTTAAAAGTAAAAACTATCAGTCTGAAGATATTTTGGAAATTGTACATATTGATTTATGTGGACCTATTGGAATTGAAAGCTATACTAGAGAAAAATTCTTTATTCTCTTTGTTGATGACTATTCTAGAATGATGACTATTATGTATCTAAGAGAAAAATCAGAAGCATTTGAAAAGTTCAAATGGTATTTGGCAAGGGTAGAAAAGGAAATAGGGAAAAGAATGAAGTGTTTGAGATCAGACAGAGGTGGTGAATTCATCTCCCATGAATTCAATAACTTTTTCATTGAAAGAGGAATCAAAAGGCAGGTATCAGCCCCAAGAACTCCTGAGCAGAATGGAATAGCTAAAAGAAGGAACAGATCTATCATGGATTGTGCAAGGACTCTAATGATTGAAAAGAACATTGCTATGAAATACTAGAAGGAAGCTATCAACACTACATTCATACCTTAAACCGAGTACAGTTGAAGAAAGACGCATTCAAAACTCCTTATGAGTTATGGTATGGCTATAAATCCAATGTAAGTTACCTAAAAGTATTTGGTAGTAAGTGTTACATCTTAAAAGAATCTAGAAAAGGCAAATTTGATGTGAAAAGTGATGAAAGAATATTTTTGGGATATTCTTGCAAGAGTAAGGCATATAGATGTTTGAATTTGTCTACTCACAAAATCATAGAAAGTGCACATGTGAAAGTTGATGAGTTTGCAGGAAAGACTAAAGAAGAAAGCAAAAAGGAACCAAAGGATTACAGGAGATTTGTTTACATTGAACCTGATACATTACCAGACACATCTGTCAATAAGGAGACTACATCTACTAAGCCCAGTATAGTAACTGAGTCACAAGAGGAAGTCAAACTGAGTCACAAGGACCCAAGTCTCAGTCTGAAGCTACCGAGCCTGAGCAATCGGAACCTAAAGATGAAATTCAAGAAGATGACAATGTAACTCATTCAAGAGGCAAGGAACCTGTATTGGCCAAGTATGTCAGGAGGCATCATACACCAGATCAGATTATTGGAAACAAATCAGAAGGTACTATGAAAAGAATTAAACTAAAAGGTACATGTTTACTTGCTGATTTTGAACCTAGAAATGTCAAAGATGCATTAAAAAATGAAAGTTGGATTGAGGCTATGAATGAAGAAATAAAAAAAATAAAGAAGAACAAAACATGGACTCTTGTACCTAGGCCTAAAGATAAAAATGTAATTGAAACAAAATGGGTATTCAGGAATAAGTTGAGTGAAGATGGTCAAGTATCAAGAAACAAAGCTAGATTGGTATGTAAAGGATATTCTCAAGAAGAAGGTATAGATTATGGAGAAAATTTTGCTCCTATTGCAAGATTAGAAGGTGTAAGAACTCTAATTGCATATGCAACACATAAAGGATTCAAGGTATATCAGATGGATATAAAATTTGCATTTCTCAATGGTATTCTTGATGAAGAAGTCTACATTGAGAAACCTAAAGGTTTTATTGATCCAGACAAAAGGGATATGGTCTACAAGTTACACAAAGCATTGTATGGTCTGAAACAAGCCCCTAGAGCATGGTATGAAAGATTACATAACTATCTTATTCAGATTGGTTTCAAAAGAGCTAATGATAACAGTAGTTTGTACATCAAGGAAGGACCAGATAACAAAATTGTTTTGACATAAATATTTGTGGATGATACTGTGTTTACAGGTGATGATGATCAGTGCAAAGAATTTTCAAAGAAAATGAACAAAGAATTTGAAATGTCTATGTTTGGTCAAATAAAGTTCTTTTTTGGTCTTCAGATTCACCAGAGCAAGAATGGTATCTGCATTACTCAGTCTAAATACATCAAGGAAATACTTAAGAAGTTTGGTATGGAAGATTCAAAACTAGTTGGTACACCCATCTGTACTGGACTGAAGCTTACCAAAGATAATGATTCAAAAGAAGTAGATTAGACCTTATACAGACCAATGATTGGAAAATTGCAGTATGTAGTTCATACAAGGCCTGATATTGCTTTAGCAGTTGGTATAGTAGCAAGATTCTCAGAAAAACCTAGAGAAAATCATATGATGGAAATCAAAAGAATCATGAGATACTTGAGAGGAACAGAAGATTATGGCTTGTGGTACAAATTTGGAGGCAATCTAGACTTAAAAGTGTTTATTGATGCTGATTGGGCAGGAAACATTGATGATAGAAAGAGTACAAGTGGTGGAGCATTCTTTCTTGGCAAAAGGTTGGTATCTTGGACTAGTAAAAATAAAAATTGCACATCCCAATCCACAACAAAAGTAGAATATGTTGCTGCAGCAATAAACTGCTCTAATATTGTTTGGTTAAAATAGTTATTGGAAAGCATGAAGGTTAAAATCAAAGAACCAGTTGTTATGTTTTGTGATAATACAAGTGCAATAAATATTTTAAAGAATCCAGTAATGCGTTCCAAAACCAAGCACATTGCTATAAAATATCACTTTGTCAAAGAATTAGTGCAGGACAAGGAAATCATATTGGAATATGTTCATACAAAAGAATAGATTGTAGATATATTCACCAATCCACTACCTAAGGATGCATTGTTGTATCTAAGAGGTAAGTTAGGGGTCATTCCCCTATCTGAGGCTCACTAAATAAATTTTTAGTGATGCATCAACCAGAGCATATTGAAGATCAGTCAGTTGATGCAGCTTAGTCAAGGAATCATTGCATATGAATCAGTACTCAAGGTACATTGCTATTCACCTGGTATGTGTTGTCTTTGGCATGTGTTGTCAAAGAGGGAGAGTTTGCTGTCATATTTGAAGAAATTTCTTAAGATTTCTAAGAGGGAGAGTTTTCTCGAAGAGTTTGAGAAGTTAAGAAGTAGAGTTTTCAGTCAGAAAGAGAAGTTTGCTGACAGAGGGAGTTCTCATAGATGAGAATCAGAATGAAGCTAAGGATATGTTCCTTACTCTATGTTTTCTATGAAAGTTCATTGTGCTATGACATGTTGTGCTACCGTCAATGCCAAAGAGGGAGATTGTTCGATACAATTATCTAAAGGAGATTTTTGGATTAATTGTGTGTTGTCTTTGATGTCACACAAATGTCATATCAATTATCATGCTCAGTCGGTCATCAAAGTAGTTACCAGTGATTATCAAGCTCAGTCGGTTAGCTAAGTGATTCTCAGTGTCTACCGAGCTCAGTCGGTCAGCAAGGTAGTTTTCTATGTTTACTGAGATCTCTCAGTCACCAAAGGAATTCTTTTCGGATTAGTGTTTACCGAGTAAGGTCGGCCCAGTAAAGAATTTTGTTAATTTGAGGACTAAAGTTTGTTTATTCAAGCCGGCTGTGGTAATGATTAGTAATGTTTGTAATGATTATTAGTGCTGACTTGACAATCTGAATGGACAATCTAAATGCTATATATAGAAGTGCAAGTGGAAAAGAGTGAAAGTGTGGACAAGTGTGAAAGAGGAAGAGTGTGTGGATGAGTGAACATGCAAATCATTTTGAAGGAAAGTATGAGCGAATTTTGAAGGATGGTTAGATATCCTTGAGGAGCAGTAGAGATATATTTGATTAGGAAGGATCTAGTGAAGCAAAATAGAGATCTATAATCAGCAATTCAGTTGCATCATTATTCAGGTCATTTCATTGTTACTTTCTTACCAGTGTAGCAGTGATTTCTAAATCTCTTAACCAAGTTGGTTTAATAGCCATTTTGTAAATCCTCTAAGAAGGTGATAGTTCTATTGAATTGTTCAAAGACCTCTTACCAGGCCACTCCTAACAGGGTGATTAAATCCTCTAACAAGGTCACACCTAATAGTGTGTTTTGTAACCTTTTACCAGGTTGGCTCCTAACAAGGCTCACTTCAGAAGAGTGAAAAATCGTAACTAGTTACATTGGAGGTTTTTCCCATATTGGGTTTCCACGTTAAATCTGGTGTCTCTTGTGTTCATGTTATTTTCTTTATGCATGCATGTTAATCACTGATGAATACTTAAGAACAGTTATAATTAACACTCACTGCAATTACTGAGTTTCAACATTTCTCTGTATGTTTACTGAGTAGCAGTAGTAAATGGTTTAATAAGACATTGAAGGGATCTATGGTAATATTTTTGTGGTTAAGTGATTCACCCCTCTCTCAGTTACTCCATCTATATTTCCAACAGAGCCAACCCTGTTAAAGGTTACAAAACACACTGTAAAGTGTGACCTTTTTAGAGGATTTAAGACTAACAGTTATCATCCAACCAACATTCACAATGGGGTTGAAAAGATAACAATATACATTCTATGAATGATATACAAGACTTTCAAGTCCACTCGATTAAGAGATTTATTTGTTACAATGGTTAAATTGAAATAGTAGGTGATCTGATTACAATACAACTTCTTTTGCAGATATTTAGATCTATTCTAAGCCCATTCAAATCCTTTGATCAATATATCAATTCTATTTTACAATATTCAATAACTTACTGTCCTTTAGTAATAGCTATCTGACGATCTGTAATCTCTAAAGTTCAGTTCTCCTTCAACTAGTCTGATTAGGCATGCATTAAGTTGTGTTCACATGTATTCTCTATAGTATTATTTCTTTTAGCATTGTTTCAATAATGAAATAAATATCTCTTAAATAGATGGGTAAACTATTTCTTTTCATCCATCAGATTTTTTCGCTTAATCTCCTTTGTTAATTTTGTCGCTTAAACCTTTCTCGGTAGTTGTGTCCATAACATGTTTTGTTTCCATCCTTTAGATCTTCTTCAAAAAATTTTAACCATAGATCTTCATAACGAACATTATCTTCAACCTCAAAGTCATACACTTTCCATCTCATCAATTTCTATTGGCTAAACTGATCATTTAGTTCCTTTATTCATGCTTGGTTGATAAAGAAATATGTTGGTGAAAACAAGCTCAGTTATTACTATCGCTCGGTATACACTACACTAGCTCAGTGTATATTGAAGTGCTTCTTTTACTGACCACACTACTTTGTACATTTTTCTCTCTTCTTCATCATAGATGAATGCAACATAATCAAGTCAATAACATAAGGTCCTAGACTCATCAATAAGATACCCAAAGTATTCCTTGTCCTTATCAATCATATCCATCTTCCTCATGTAGATATATCTATTCTTCATCTCTTTTCTCCTTTCTACATATGTTTAGGTCTTTGTAACTTACAAGATAAGTACTATCAAAACTAGTTGACATCAATGACAACATATTACTAATTTAATCATCTTACATATCTAATAAGAACCTTGGTGATCTCCAATCACTAATCTTCAAGTCATTCAGATTATTTAATTAGTTTTAGTTCACCAATCTCTCCCTTTGTCATTGATGGAAACACAAGAAATATGAAATGTGTCATACACATACCAAACATGTATTCTACAACTATACAAGTAAATGTTGTAACTTGGTAAGCTCTCCTTAGCTTGATTTAATTTGTTTAATTACTATGTTACACAACAACATTATGTGTTAGCTCCTTCTCAGATTCCTTCTGGTCTCAACAACAAATCTTCAATACTCTCCTTGACTTCTTATGTTTATCTCTCCCTTAGATAGATGTATCATATCAACATCTCTCTCCCTTTTGACATTCCAGATCTCTCTCCTATTTTCTTCCTTGTTTCATATTGAGATCTCTCTCCCTTTGATAGAAATGCCAAAGAATAATATAAAACATATAGCTCTGCAGTAGCCAAGTAACTCACTATTGTTCAGTTCATACTGTGTATCTTTGTATACTATTATGAAAATCTGTTCCAGCTCCTCAATCCTTTCACAACCTTAGACAAAATCCAAAGTGTGAACTATGTTGCATCAATATGACTGATCTTCTGATAAGATTAGGTTGATGCAACCTCCAGATCATAGTAGTGACTAGTAGACAGGGGACAGACCCCAAGTCTAGTCCTCAAGTATTCAAAAGTTTCCTTTGGTAGAGGCTTGGTGAAATTATCAGCAAGTTGTTCTTTTGATGTAACATATTCCAATCTAAATTGCATCTCATGTACTTGTTCTCTTAAGTAGTGATACTTAATAGAAATATGCTTTATCTTTGAGTGCATTACAGGACTCTTTGAAATATTTATTGCACTACTATTGTCACAATATATAATCACTAGTTAAGTGATTACCTCATTCATACCTTCCAACACTTTCTTGATGTAAGAAATATTTGAATAGTTTGTAGCAGCAACAACATATTCAGCTTCGATAGTGGACTGAGAAATACAAGGATGTTTCTTACTTGTCCAAGTAATAAGTCTTTCACCAAAGAAAAATGCTCCTCTGGTTGTACTTTTTATGTCATCTATATTTCCAGCCCAGTCTGCATCAGTGTAGACTTTGAGTTCAAACTTGCCTACCTTTGGATACCATAATCCATAATCCTTTATTTTCTTTAGGTATCTGAAGATTCTTTTTGTAGCAACCATGTGTGACACTCTAGGATTTGTAGAAAATCTAGCAACTATCCCAACAACATGTGCTATTTCTGGTCTATTATGTACTACATACATTAATTTACCAATCATACATCGGTACAATGTCTGGTTTACCTCTATAGTTTCATCATCTTTAGTTAGTTTGTAGCCTGTGACCATTGGTGGTCCAACTGGTTTAGCATCTTCCATCCCAAATGTTTTCAATACTTCCTTTATGTACTTATATTATGTGATGAATATTCCATCATTCTGTTGAATAACCTGTAAGCCTAGAAAGAACTTAATCTCTCCAAACATAGACATTTCAAATTATTTTCTCATCTCACCCACAAATGATTTACATACATGATCTTGTCTTCCAAAAATTATATCATCCACAAATATTTCAGCAATCAAGATAATATCATCTAAATCTCCCTTCATATACAAATTGATGTTCTCACTAGTTCTAACAAAACCAATAATTAAAAAATAAGTATGTAGTCTTTCATACAAGGCTCTCAGTGCTTGCTTCAAACCATATAAAGCTTTATGTAATCTACATACCATATCTTTCTTGTCTAGATAAACAAACCCTTCTAGTTGTTCTATATAGACCTCATCTTCTAATATCCCATTTAGAAAAGCAGACTTAACATCCATTTGATAGACTTTAAACTTTTTGTGTGCAACATATGCAAGTAACATGCAGACTCCTTCTAGTCTAGCAATAGGTGCAAAAGTTTCACCATAATCTATTCCTTACTCTTGTGCATATCCCTTTCATACAAGTCTAGCTTTGTTCCTTGTAACCTATCTATTCTCATTCAGTTTGTTTCTAAAAATCCATTTAGTACCAATAACATTCTTATCTTTTGGCCTAGGTACTAAAGTCCATGTCTTATATTTCTCTATCTATTCTATCTCTTCTTTCATTGCATTTACCCATTCATCATTTAACAGTGCAACATTGACATTTTTAGGTTCAAACTCACAAACTAAGCATGTACCTTGTCTTAACTTACTTCTTGTCATCATGCCAGCTTGTCTGTCTCCAATAATTTGGTTCTCAGGATGATGTCTTCTAACAAATCTTGCCATCACTTGGTCTCTTCTTTGTTGTTCATCCTATGCAGGTCCATTTCCTTGCTCTGTAGGTCCTTCCTACTCATCGGTTTCCCTTTGATGTTCCTTGGTGTTGTTTTCCTTGTGCTCAGTCAACTCAGCCTATGGATTTGGTAGGTACTCTTGATTCTCAATGTAAGTAAATCTACCATAATCTTCCAGTTCCTTTGTGCTTTCTTCACCATTCTTATCATAAAATTCATCACCTCTAACATTAGCACTTTCAATCATTTTGTTACTAACTTTATTTAGAAACTTGTAAGCTTTGATTTTAGTGGAATATCCAAGAAATATCCCTTCATCACCTTAAAGTCAAACTTTCCATTTCTATCATCTTTCCGAATAAAACATTTACTACCAAAAATTTTGAAGTAACTTATAGTTAGTTTGTGACCAAACCATAACTCATAGGGTATTTTGTTTGTCCTTCTTCAATTGTACTTAGTTCAAAACATAAATAGTTGTGCTAACTACCTCTCTCTAGTATGTGTGAGCTACATTCTTTTCTATCATCAGTGTCCTTGCATAATCAACAATTGATCTATTTCTTCTTTCAGCAATCCCATTCTACTTAGGTGTTATTGGTCCAGAAACTTATCTTTTTATACCATGTTCATTACAATAGTTAGTGAATTCATCAGAAATAAACTCACCACCTATGTTAGATCTCAAGCATTTAAGTTCTTTATTGGTTTCTTTGTCTACTTTTTCTTTGTACCATTTAAACATCTTAAATGCCTCTGATTTTTATTTTAAAAACATTACAGTCATTAATCTAGTGTAATCATCAACAAACAGAATGAAATATCTATCTCCATAGTAACTCTGAGTTCTCATGGGACCACATAGGTTGGTGTGAACTAACTACAGTATTCTCTTTGTTGAATAATCTTTTCTTTTGAAACTAGATTTTGTCATTTTACCTTTCTGACATTCATGATGCATAACATGATCAGGCTTTGTTAAGTTAGGCAGACCTCTAACCTTTTTATTTCTACTGATCTTAATCATGTTATCAAAATTCACACGACATAACCTTTTATGCCACAACCATGCATCCTAATTCTTCATCATTAAATAGAAAGACTCAACATTGTCAAGATAAAACAAGTTACCTTTTGATTGTGCTCCTGTTCCAACAAGTTTTCCTTCATCATCAAATATCTTTACCTTCTTGCTCTCAAAAGCTACTCGGTGACCTGAATTGTTCAATTGTGCCACACTTAGCAAATTTTAATTTAGTCCTTCTACCCAATAAGCATTATAACATTTGATTTTATCATTTATCAGTAAAGATCATTTTCCTCTAACCATACAAGGTGTATCATTACCCATTTTTATAGATCCTCCATTATATTGCTCAAGATGATCAAATTTTTCTTCATCACCAATCATGTGATGTGTACAACCACTATCAATGATCCATGTATCATTTTTATTAACTTTAGAAATCAATGTTTTTTCTAAATACCTTTATTCTTCCTCAGAATCATCCTTAATCGCAACAAATACTACTTCACAATCATCATCTAAATCAGTGTCAGTATCATTCTCTTTAGCAATGTAACATACCTTTTTACCTTTATCATTGTTATCTCGGTTATCTCTATTGTAGTGTCGGTAACTTCTATTGTTCCTCCTCCCATAGGTTCCTTCACTAGATCGGTCCTTGTTTCTATCATCTTCTTTCCTGTTTGGGCATCTAGCAACAATATGACCAACTTCTTTGTAGTTAAAACATGCTAAAGGTAATTTACCCTTATATCTACCTTTACCTTTAGGAAATCTCCTGGCCATAAGAGCTTCAAGTTCATCAAGCTCATCATCAGTATTATTATCATTATCATCATGTCTACTACTAGACTTACTGATCTTCAGAGAAGACATAAAAGTAGATTCAACAGACGGTACAACACTATTATCAAAGTTGTTAAGCTCAAAAGTGTTTAGCTTACCAATTAGATTATCAAGAGTAAGAGTACTACCAGGTACAGACCTCATTTCATGTATTACAAATATTTTGATTGCATATGTAGCTGGGTAAAAGTACAATAGTATGTTGCACTATAGGACAAACTAAGGGGGTCCGACTGGACCCCCAAAAGTCTATATAAGAAAAAAAACTGGCCCGAGCGGGTCAATTGGATTCAGTGGCTTAAGGCTTTGAGGAGAGGTAAAAAGGTGTTCCAGTCGAAAGGGGTAGGTACTTTCCTAATTTTTTTATTTCAATGTTTTT